>OZ018318.1:118420361-118663992 GCA_963969495.1 Ceratothoa steindachneri | reverse complement strand
AACAGCTCAGAGATCTATCATCTGCCACCGGATCGACCCCTATGTAGGCTTCCATACTGCCAATGAAATTAAACAATAAATTGAAGACATGCAAAGCTGGGCGAAAATAGACGAAGTCTACAAATTTAAAAATAGAGAGGGTGAAGAACACACCCATGTCTTTAAAGTTACATTCCAAACTACAGAAATTGCACATGAAGCAACGGAACAAGGAATCTTACTATTTAATTCAAAAGTCTCGTCTTCCTGCATCGAACGTGAATCCTTTATACCCGTGCAGGTGTGTTTTACCTGCTACCCATTAGAATCGCAGGCAACAAAAGATTGCACATTCCAAGGCAAGAAATGTTCTGAAAGCGCTAGCAAAGAACACACCTGGAAGGAATGCAGTAGCACCCAAAAGAAATGCCTGAACTGCCGTAACCCACATCGCGAAAAAAAGGAAACAATTGATGGAAGAGAAAAACAAAACGGCCAACACCACTTACGCCCAAGCGACAAAAGCATCGAGCCAAGAGAAGACCTTGCTACGATTAGAACCCGGAATGAGAACGGACTTGATTATGGCCATCCTCCATGCGCATTTCGCGAGCATGATAAGCCCAGGGACCTATGCAACAGAAGCAAATCGCATGTTAGTGAACAACGGGACGAAACCAATGTGGTTCCTGGATAATCCCCCGTCCGCGAACTCTTTCAGGTATAGATCAAAGGTATGACCACAATGGAGAACAGATCTAGAGCAACTTCAATGGACCCCAGGTTTAACAAAAAAGCAGTTGTTGAACCTGATAATAGCTCTTCTGTAGCATCTCCCCCAGTCTCAGATGAATCGATTCAGACACCTACCATAATGGACGACCACCAAAAGCAGGACGAAATGGAACCAGCTACAATAATGCACAACTCAAGCCAAGCTCTTAACTTGAAACCTTTTGGCACCTCAACCAACCTACTTCCCAAACCCATAGATTCAATGGAAATCATGAAAGAAATAATGGACGGAAAGTAAAAATGAGATTATGATGCAGACTACACAAAAGAAGAGGTATATAAAGCCCTGACTACCGGACAAGTAGCAATCAGACCAGAATCATGCGTCAACATCACCTAAGACTCGTACAAAAAAAAGAGAACCGGCAAAGTGAGATCTCCAGCCAGCGAACAGAAAAGCAGCCAGAAACCACCCTGTAATAAATAGTTATGGAATACAGAATCAGATACATAAAAATATTTACAATGAATGTTAACGGCTGGCACAGCAAACGACATATCTATAATGAGATCATAAGAAAAGTCGAAACTGATATAGTCCTAATTACTGAACATGGAATTAACCCTAATAATGACAATATTAAGATCTACAATTACGAAGTACTAACAACCGATTACTCAGATACGACGGGGTGGACTTAACAATGAAGACAGGAATACCTTTCTAAGAAGTAAACAACCTAGAAGAGTCATATCTCGTTGTGAAAATCAAAATGACTTACGACGACCTAATAGTAATTGTCGGATACCAACCCCAAGACGCCCATATTTCCCTGCCCCATCATTCTTGCGCCTATTCCGTAGGAATTCATCAGTCATCATGATTGGCGATCTCAATTCAAGATGCAGAGAAACGGGGTACAGCATAGCGTTCAACGGGGCGGGCAGAACGCTAAGTCTACTAATGGATAGGAATATATTGCAAAGATCGGGCTCAGACTTGCCAACGTTCTTAACAGAGAGATCTGCAACAACGCCCGATATAGTCCTAACAAATCCCACATTCGCCCTTAACCACGTCACAATACCGGGACCATACATTCCATCGGATCATCAGAGCACGATCACAACTCTCTCAACTTCCCAAATACAAGTGGAGATTCCTCGACGCAAATTTCTCAGAAAGGCTGACTAGGACTAATACAGAAGACAACTGAAGGACATACAGTCCCAGAAAACTCACGGCTATACAACCTGCGAGATTAAAGAAAGAGTCAGATATATAACACAGAGGATAATAGAAGCAGATCGCCCAACAATACCGTGGAGCTAAAAAATATCCAAGAGGAGATGACTAACCTAGAAAATCTAATCGTGGAGATAAATCAACTTGGAAACTCGTACCATCGTAACATCGAACGGAATAGACTAATCACTGAAAAGAACAATAAGACATGAAATAATATTATAACCAGGATAGACACTGAGGGAAACCCCAGCAAATTTTGTAGCCAGATAAGGAGACTTAAAGGAACCCCTCCTAGGGAAAGAATCAAGATCAAAATGGAAGGCAGGGAGATCACAAATAAGAAAAAGATAGAAAGGCATTTTAGTTCGCACTGGCAGATGAAATTTGACATAGGTCAAGATGAAAGTAAAGATTTCGATGCAGACTACGAAGCAGAGGTTGTCGAAAATCTTAGAGCTAGACGAGAAACGATGGTGCCGTACCCTCGGGTTGATGGCTTAAGGCAGAATCTTGCAGAATTTGCACCGTTTAGTCAAGAAGAATACGAGCAAGCCTTGAAGTCATATAAACAAAAAACACCAGGCATCTCAGGTATCACGAAAATGCACCTACAAAAAGCTCCACCAAACATCAACAAGGAAATACTTAATATTTTCAACGCCTGTCTCAATATAGGATATTTGGCAAAAGCATTTAAGACCGTAAATATGATATTCATTCCGAAACCCGGGAAGCCAAAAACCGATCGAAACAGCTATCGATCGATATCCTTGCTCGAATTCATAGACAAGACTCTCGAAAATCTGTTAAATAACAGATTAAGAAACCATCTTGAGACCAAAAAATTTTATAACATGCAACAGCATGGTTTCCGAAGAAAATTAGGCACGGAAACATCCCTGGCCCTTATCACAGAGAGGATTGCTTTTGCTAAAGCAAGGAACCATAGAATCGACGTGGTTCTGAGAGAAGTGGCATCTGCCTTCGACAAAGTCTGGATCCCGGGCCTCAAGTCGAAAGTCGTTGGCCTCGGCCTGCAGGACAATTTCAGCAGAATTATATATAACTATCTGGACGAACAGAAAGCTAAAATAACTATTAATGGCTATGAAGGGGAACTCTTCAGGCTGGGCGCCGGAGTGCCCCAAGGGGGCTGCCTTAGTCCCACCCTTTACGTGATTTATACGAATGATCTGCCTCATCCCGATTATGACTTTGCACAGAATATCCAACTGGCCAATGATATCACACAGATCGTGACAAGCGACTATCCGAACCCAAGGAACGTTGCCAATAGAACGGGAGCAGAGATAAGCACACTTAACAACTACGAGAGAAGAAATAAAATCAGAACCAACGAAGCCAAATTTGAAGCGATTCCGATAGGACGCCGTAAAACATCAAACATCCGTACAAACGGCACAAACTAGCCCTATACGCATGACGGCGATGTCCTTAGACTAAAGATCACGTCAAATGGATACGTTTCACACTGCAAGGAAAGAGCGGAGACAGGCAGGAGAGCACTCAGTTCGCTTTATAGGTTCAAACCACTCTCGCCCGCAAATAAACGCAAAGTATATACTACACTGGTAAGACCAGTCCTTCTTTACCCGTCCATACCGCCCCATACCCTCAGTAGATGCGCCCTGAGGAAACTTCAGGCGATTCACAATAGAGCACTAAGATTTATTGCTGGTATCACACTGAATGAGCACATACCCACACGCCTACTACATTAAGTTACCGATTTGGACCCCATCAATGTAACGATCCATATCCGAGCGAAAAAATATGTCAAAGGATTCAAAATAACATGGACCCCGAGATGACAAACCCAATAAGACTACCTGATATTAACCACGAGCTGACCTTCAAATACGCATTTCTAAGCAGCCAGATCCTGGCTCAAGGAGATGGTACAGCAATATACCGACCTTTACCGAAACTAACTCCAAAAGTACATTCAAATTATGCACAAATGATTTTAATTAAAAAAAAAAATCTGTAGTGGACAAAAAATTAAATAAATAAAATAAAAAGATCCGTAGTGGGCAAACAAAGAAAAAAGCGGTGAGTCTTCCGTTAAAATTGGAGCCACCGAAAAATAAAACAGGCTTGAAAGCTTTTACCACACAAGACAGCCAATATAACTGTTATTTGACATAAATAAAACAGAGTTAGCCAGTTAACCTGGTACACACTTCTTATACTTATATACACACCTTCAAACTTTCTTCTCCTCTCTATTCATACACATTTCTAACTTACACCATCATTGATCATTCTTCGAGCATGTTTGGTATTTTTTCCGGAATACCTTACTCTCTTTTAGGGGATCTAATGCAATTTCGTGATGCGAGTGCTCTATTAGTTAAAATGGAAGCAAAGTTTAGAGATGGCCTGCTACACGTTGCAAGAGCTCAATAATTGCATGAGCTTAGCTATCGAGCACAACAAAAATCTGTCGGTTTTCGACAACCTTCGTCCATTTGGTAGACTAATTCTCAAAAGCGAAGTATTTACTTAAAGCTTTGTGACCCCAATTTTATTTTTGAATGCGAATATATAAACTTCAAAGTACACATAGAGTATGTGGTTCTTTGTATTATTTATTTTCTCGCTGAACTTTTTACACCTATCATCAAACATTCGCAATTGCGAATAAAACTTATTTTCGTGTACAGTATGCGTGTGCCTCACACTAGAACTCTGTGCCAATGATGTTTAAGTGTGTATCTAAGGAGAGAATTTGGGGTTTTGATTGTAGTCGGGTTGAGTGTGGTAGAGGGGTACAGCAGATGATTCTTCTAAGAGCTATATTAGATATAGCATGGGTTGGCTGCCAGGCAAGTGATGAATAATTGAGTAAAGTGTGGATAGGATAAATTGTTTATATAGGGTGTTTGTAACAGAATATGTTCTGACGTGGTATGGGCATGTGAGAAGAATGAATGGAAATATACTTGAGAAGAGAACATACGAGAGTTGGGGTCAGGGGGTGTAAAGAAAATGGGACTATGCTAATATTCAACTGAATGTGATTTGGGCGATATATTTCAAAACATAAACTACTATTACAAGGATCATCGGTATTACACAGACTTTATTTCGTCGTGTAAAAAAGTATGATGAAATGTGAGAGAATCGAGTTAGAAACTACAGTCTTTGCATGAAACCTAGTTCAATCCCCAGTGAGACCTTACCCTTCGTAGTACCCTCAATTTGGTACTTACGATTCATTAAACTTGAAGCTCTTCGTCCTCGTCTCATTTACTCATGCAAATCAATTGTAAAAATACTTGAGTGATTCGATCGCCTATGAGACTGTAATAACACCTTTCCTCCATCGTATTCCGTTTATTTAATTCGGATTTAACTCCAAGGCCACAACAATTTTAAGGAGCTGCAAATAAATAGTGATGAAGTTAAGGGAAATGAAAGTGCGTGTAATGTACATAGACAAAGAGGCCAAATTTGGAAAATTCCTATGGCGTTAGGGACTATGTTGATGCACATTTCTTTTAAGCCTGCGCCCGTTTCGGAATAAAAAGGCTGCGGTCCCCTTGCGGGATTTGGCGGAGGATTCTATCCCCAATCACTTCCCGATGAAAACAAGGTTTCCATTCTCTTTCAACTTCATCCTTTTTCTTAACCAAATTGTAAATTGGATTTCAACTTATTACAAAAGTTTGACAAAATTAACTCCGCGAAAGAAGTTTCGAGTTTTTAAAACTTTCAACTTTTTCTCGTTGAATCTTCTTTATTTTCTTTTGAAAGCCTTCACTCTCTTCGATTATTTGAGGTGAGCGTGCGCGAGTGTGTCACTTTCAATGTACGTATTTATGTATGCATGTATATATGGTAAGTGCAGTCGGCGACGTCACAAGAGGCGGATTTTCAAACGAGGACCTGAAGAAATCTTGCGAAGGCGAAGCCTTCTAATCTATGTCAGTAGTTTGTGTCACGTGACCCGCAACTTTGCTGTGGTTACCACCTGACTCGGGGGTTTGCAGCACAGACGAGAGACCCCCATCCCCCCAGCCCCATTGACAATACCCCCTGAAAAGATTTTGACTTTGCCCCTCCTCTTATCCTCACCAGGCCCGGCCCTATGGTCGCTGGCGCCCTGGGCAAACAGATGTTCGGTGCCCTTTTAAGCATAATTATATAAATTTTCACAAGGAAAAAAAAACTAAAAATATAGAATAATGGAAATGAGTTTATTTGTTTGTTTGTTTTTTAACAAACGATGAACAATAATTTTGTTTTTTCTCAACCTGGATTTTGGACAGTATGAACAATTAACCTACCTGCAACATATTTTCCTCCCCTTTAGATCAGCAAATCTTTTCATGGCACTTTCTTTATTTATATTCTTTGCAATATCATTTTCTATAGACAAAATTGCCAAAGAATTAATTCTGTTTTGAGAGATAGATGACCATAGATATGTTTTATAAGCTTTAGTTTACTAAAGCTTGTCTCGCCAGCGGCCACAGTAATAGGTATTGTAAACATTATTCCTAATGTAACCCACATATTTGGTATGCCATCCTCACTCTCTCTCTCTCTAAAAACGTCACATTGAAAAATATTTTATTTATAATTGTCACTTTTTCTTTCTTTTGGAAGATCCTTGACCTTGATGCGCCTGAAGCACATGGCGCGCCCCGAACAACTACCCAAGTTACAAGGAGGAAAGTTACAAGGAAAGAAAGTACCCTAGTAGACCTTACGGTCCATTCAAAGAGGGTACCTTTGGACTAGCAATCGAGAGGGCACATGGATGCTCAATTGTTTTGCGTCCCTAAACGGCCACTTTTCAAGACTTTGTCTAGTCTTGACTTGAACTGGTCAACAGATTCACTATTGACAACTTCCACTGGAAGTGCGTTCCACTTGCCGCAGATACTGTAGGTGAAAAAAATTCCACACAGATTGCAGTTGTAACGCTTCAGTTCAAGTTTGAAGCGCGTTCTGTTCTCACTCAGTGTGAAAATATCCCGGTAGTCAACATTGTCGAACCCTCGAAGTATTTTGAAAACTTCGATGAGCTGACCCCGCAGTCTACGGGTTTCCAGCGAGAACAGATCTAATTCCTTGAGCCTGCACTGATCCTCACCACTTAAAAAAAAAAATAAGTATAAGAGTGATAATTTATAGCTTTAAATTTAACTTCGCAAATTCTTGAGGCTTCAAGAAAACTTTTTAATGTTATCTTTAATTTTATACTATTGCTAAGATTTCGTCATGCACTTATGACATCTTCAGAGCGTTTAATTTTTCTAGAGAAGGTTATAAGAATGAACAAGAATCCTGATGACCCAACTATCTACTTCGCGA
Organism: Ceratothoa steindachneri; assembly: GCA_963969495.1. Classification (NCBI taxonomy): domain Eukaryota; kingdom Metazoa; phylum Arthropoda; class Malacostraca; order Isopoda; family Cymothoidae; genus Ceratothoa; species Ceratothoa steindachneri. Next base: position 118,656,683 of record OZ018318.1, on the reverse strand, counting down.
CTATAGAAGACACCTGTGACATCATGAGAAGTGCTCATATTTCCACAGACCAGGGAGGAAGAGATCGCATGCTTAATGAACTAACTATCAAAGAAGTACGCTAACATAATTACATGGATTGTTTGCGACATATAAATCATTTTGCCTTGAGTGTCAATGGAAAGCCAAGAAACAAGTTGTAACTGGTGTAGTTATGAAATCCATTGTTAGTTATGAGTATAACTCAAGAGGACAAGTCCACCTTATTGACATGCAGTCACTACTCGTTAAGAATTGCAAGGGAATCATGGTCTACCAGTCTCACCTCACCAAGTTCTGTGTGCTTCGCGCTATTACATCTAAGAGAACAGCAGAAGTTGCTTATCACTTGATGGACATATTCTTGCTGCTAAGAGCAATCAGTCATACTTCAGTCTGACATAGACAGTGAGCTCACCGCTCACGTCATCACTGAACTGAAACAGGTGTTGCCGTTCATCAAGATCGTACATGGTAGGCCGCGCCACCCACAAAGCCAAGGGTCCGTGGAGAGGGCCAAGAGTGATATAAAGAACATGTTAACTGCCTGGTTTGCAGACAACAACATTGAAGTCTGGAATATTGGCATTAAGTTTGTACAATTTAAAAAGAACTCGAGGCTTCATGCAGGTAGCAACTGCAGCCCATACCCAGCCTTATCTGGTTGCTCTGCTAATATTGGCCTCACTTCCTCTATACTTTTAGATCACATCGTTGAAAGATGTGAAACAGAGGATGAGCTCGTCAGCAATCCCACCTCTATTGGTTGACAACATCCCCACCTCAGCAGATGATGTTAACAACCCTACTTCTTCAGCTGACGTCAAGAACACCCCCACGGCGGATGACATCAACACTACCACCTCGGTAAATTATATCACTAACCCTCCCATAGTAAATTAAATAACTAACCTTACCTCCGCAAGTGAGAGCAACTCAGCGGATGATGTCAACAACCCCACCTCTGCAGCTGACGTCAATAACTTAAGTGTGGCTTATAACTTTAATCAGTCCATGACCAATATGACACGGCATCAGAATGAAGCCTACCATGCTCAGTGTAATCAGGCAGATCAGATGACTAGGCGTCCCAAAACTATATTAAGAAGTGCATAGGATAGTGACACTGTAGCACTTACAATAACAACTGTGTATAGGGGGTGGGTAGATTACAGGAACATTCTTGGTGTAATTGTTCAGCAAGATCAAATGAAAAACAACTACAGGATTAGGATGAATTCGGGTCTCTTAAAAGGCTTATATTCTTGCAACGATTTGGATGTGTCTCTTCAGCCTCTATTGTCAATAAGTGACATCAACACGAACACTGAAGTATCTCTCCGAACTGCTGTTAGCTCAGAGTCGAATTATGGAGGACAAGGTTTCTACAAATGTAACTGTGGCCCGAATAAATGTAAAAACAACAGGTGAAAATACTTCTAAGCAAATCTCAAATGCAATGGCAGTTGTCATAGCAGCCTTTCCTGCCCTAACAAGTAGTATATATCATATTACACAGTGTTTGAAATATTGCTTCGTAAACGAATACGTTCTTTTTTAACACCATAGGCATTTCATGAAATCCCTAAGCAGATATTTCAGTATTTACGCAAAATCACTTAATATTTTAGAGATTGCATGTAATTACTGATGGTTGCAGTGGTTTCATGAACTTACTAAAATTTTCAGGGATTTCATGAAGTACCTAATTACACACATTTCCTGTAACATATATATATATATATATATATATATATATATATATATATATATATATATATATATATATATATATATATATATATATATATATATATATATATGCGATTGATTGCGCAGAAAGAGATTAACAGATATAATTAAGAGCAAATGAGAAATCGAAAATCCACAGGTTGAGAATGGCAATTGAAATTGGATACAAATAGCAGATGTTTCGACGAGTTAAGTGTATTATTTAATGTATATTGACTGAATATCGACACGAGTGTATGAATACGAGGTTTGAATGAGTGGTATGGACAAAAGTTGGTAAGACCACAAGGTATAAGCTCCTGGGGGCCTGGAAGTACAAAAAAAGGGGAAATTACACTCTGGACACTTGACATTCAAATAACTTTGAGTATAGGAGCATTATTGGTAAGTGACCTTGTTTGACGGGCGGAGAAAACGCAAGTAGCTTTGGTGAACGAAACGTAAAAAAGAAAAAAAAGGATCTCGAGACTGATTGGTTAGTTGAAAATACGACAGGCAAGGGTCGTGATTGGCTGAAGGATCTCGATGTTATCGCACTTTTCGAAGTCATCCGTTTATAGTAGTGGTGTGTGTGTGTGATGTGGTCTGAATGAGGGTGATGGGACGGGTATCGAGGGCTTGTAGGTAGTAGGCCTACTTTTGTCTTCTAATCAAATTAGTTCTGACTCCCAAAGTTTCTCACGGGGAATACTTTAAGGCTAAATAGCTGAGTCTAAAGGCGGTAGAATTCAAGGATGAAGGAATGGATTCGTGACGCTACTAATAGTAATAGGCTGCTGACCTACGACTTGACGGATTCTCTCTCTCTATCTTAGTCTCCTCTGCTCTGTGATATATATATATATATATATATATATATATATATATATATATATATATATATATATATATATATATATATATATATATATATATATATATATATATATCACTAACTCTATAATTTAAGAAGGGGATTTTTTTTAGTATTTGAATAATAATTTCATCTTAGTTTGGTTATGACTACTTATGTTTTTTATCAAAGTTCAGAAATAAATATAAGTATCGAAATTTTGTGAGTTTTTTAAAACCCAAAGAATTACAAATTGTGAAGTTCAGAAAATTTATTTTTCTTTATCTTCTACACCTCCCCGTAGGGGTGTGTGGCGAAGCCATTGCCCGGTTTCTTAATAAATATACAATTATGATATATTATTTCTCTATTTTTCATTGGTTCATTATCTATTACATGGCATATTACTTCATTAATTCATGCGTACACCCATTTTCAGGATTTCATAGATCCACCAGGCGCCCATTTGTGGGGGTTCTTTGCTGGGCCTACCTATCCTGCAATTAGGGTTCCACAGGCCTACTTTCCTTGCATTTCGAGTGCCACAAATGTCGTAGAATCGTATGAGCTAAAAAAAAATCGGAATATCGTCTATGGAGTGTCGTAATTGAATTTAGTGCAAGATGAGTAGGCTCTTATACTGTGAAAATGCCAAAGGCATTTTAGGAATTTTTGTAGTCGCTGTCCAAGATGACAGCTGCTACAAAGCGATTCGCCTCCTGTGAGTAAGCAGTGGATAACATTCCTTGGCAACTGATGCACTGCGTCCTGTAACTGACCTCAGAACCAAGTTTTTAATTATATTCACACTCTCACATTGTGTTTACCTCGTCCACCGCTAATATGAAATGCTCCTTCTTCTTCGAGTGGCAGAATCTAACCAACGAACGCTGCCCAGGGATGACAACATCTCGTTTCAACAGGCATTTATTCAAGTGACACCAGCGCCATAGAAATAAAGGGAACACAATCTCCTTTTCATCACTCCTTTTTTGATACACGAATCCGTCAAGATAAAATAAGTTTCGCTGTATCTTTATTACGATCTTCACCCGCTTTCATTACAAGTCAGATTTTGAAGTTTCAGGTATCATCACCAGATAACTAACGTAGAGCATTATATGTATAGAGCTTAAGTTAATTGAGCTCTATTATCGGAAATGACTTCTCCGGCATAGAGAAAACTTTAAAACTTTATAGCAGAGTGATGCGATGGTTGTGCATGACTGCGTTGACTCGATGTTGAGCTTTTCTCTAAAAAGATAGGCTATATTTCTGGAAGCACAATATAAAAACATTTATATCTTGAATACAGTAATTTACTGCCTCTGATCGAAGGTTATATTCTTTATTCCTATAAGTATCATAAAACTCGGGATCAAAATTATATTTTCGGTACGGGACATAACATTATAATTAAAATAATTTTTTCTCCCAGGAATTTGGCCGATCTAGTTTCTAGTTTCACGGCAGATGAAAAAGTAAAGGGAGAGCATTTTCTCTATATCGGGGATACCCATAGCTTTAGCAAGCTTCTTCAAGAATGATAATATGAAAATAATATTCTATACCACTTTTATCTGGAATATTAGCGAAAATTAAGTCTAGATAATAGTTCTGGAGAAGTTCATGAAGGACAAACTGGAGGTCAAATTTGGCATTGGTGTGTGCCATAATGTATATTTTCACCATTCTCCTTTTCTCTCTTAGCACAATAAAGCAAGCAATAAATTGTTTAATTGGAGAGAGGGATCACGAAGCCCCCAAATCATCTCACCGCAATTCTCAAAACTTTAATTAAGATTTATTTCTTCTCGAGATGAGATAGAATGAAAATCACTTGCATTACGAAGATGTATGGTATGAGGGCGAAGTTTTGATTTCCCATTGCTTCAATTTTGTATTAAACAGTTGCTCATGCGTTTGCTATCTTCCTTTACCAGGCTTTCACCCAACGCACATAATCGGATCCATCGAATTCGTATTTCTCATAACCTCTGTAATAGTGTATTTTTCCACACTCATGTGTTCGCAATTATTTTGATTAGCTAGCCCATCAAACATACAGCATAACTTTATTGGCTTACAAATGCGAAGTTCATTATGCTTGTAAAAACATGAATGATTCCCACCGCCTCCTAATCACACTAATCAAAATATTGTCTGCAAACAGTTGTAGAATCTTTAAAAAGTCTCACAATTTGTCATCGAAGCTATAGCAAGATTTTAGGGTCCGTTTTTCTTCTTTAGACCAGTCTCATTTTTGCTACGTGTCAGGCAGTTGTCTGAAAGGTTAAATGACTCCATTATCCAAACTGATAAAATGTAAGAGTATCTTCATGGCTAGTAGTTAGACTAATTGAGAAACCTAAAACGTATTACTGCGTGTACGTTTTTGTTTGCTTTTTTCATGTGAAATTTGCTCGGAGTCGCGTATACTGAGTCGTCTAAAAGTGGAGATTCTGATTCGATTAAACCTAATCGTTTGATGGCGCACATGCACCTCACCGAAGTACGAAAGTACATCCTCAACTTCTCTTTTACCCCCTCTCTTAAATTTCTTTTCCTTATCCTTTTTTTAATGTATTCTTTCATATACAGTAGTGTGCAAATTAGTTCGGACAGTGGTGAAATAATAAAATTATTTGATAATTGTTGTTCGTATTTGTAAAGAATACATCAATGATAAGATAAATGGTACATTTAGTATGAAATATGACCGCCCTTTGCTTTTAGAACTTGCTTCACTCGCTCTGGCATATATTCAACCAAATTTGAACACATTTCTGCCAGTTCTTCGTTATGGTACCAGCACAAATCATCTTCTGCATCGTTGAATAGTCGGTTTTCTCGATTTTACGTTTAATTATAGACCATAGATCCTCTATGGGGTTTAGGTCAGGAGAATTGGCAGGCCAATCTATAACGGTAAGTCCACTTTTTTCGAAGAATGTCCTCATTATTTGGGAAGTATGGCATGGAGCCAGATCCTGCTGGAAAATGCCGCCTCCATCAGGAAAGTTTTTCTGCATCGCGGGAAGCAAGTGAGTCTGCAGGATTGCCTTGTATTTAACGTTGTTCATCATTCCCTCAATAGTAGCAAGCCGCCCTAGGCCTTTAGTGCTAAAACAACCCCAAAACATCTTCTTAGGTGGGTATTTTGAGCGCCTGTTGAATGTGTCGTGGCTGAAGTGATCATCTTTGCTTAGTCTTACTACCACTGACCTATGCCCATGTACTTCAAAATGCGATTCGTCTGAAAGCATAACTTTCTCCCAGTCAGCTGCCTTCCATCCAGCATACTTGCATTTGCGTGCCCAGCGAAGACGTTTTGTCTTCACAGCAGAAGTCAATAACTGTTTACGTACCAGTTTTCTAGCAAATCTGCCAACTTCAATGAGCCTTCGCCGGACGGTTGAAGAAGAAACATTTACACCAGCTAAAGACAAATCTCTCTGGAGGTCTTTACTGGTTTTCTTGGGATCCTTCACACTATTTCTGATGAGAGTCTTGTCATCGTGAACTGTTGTCTTTCGTTTTCTTCCACATTTTCCTTGTCGCAGTGTTGAATGTTCACCAGTTTCTTCAGCTCTTTTCACAATGTCGCCAACAGTTGACTTTGCTACCTTCATTTCCTCAGAAATACGCATGTTTTCTAAGAGCTATAATACTTGCACGCTTCTTGGGTGTGATATCCATAATAAATTTATAGTCTAATAATGAAAGGAAGGTGAATATTCTGGCAGAACCAAGTACACATGGAGCACGCTCCCAGCAATAATCATCCACGACAAGTTCTGGTGTAGCACTGTCGGGCTTAGTGTAGCTAGGGCACAACAAAACAGTTGTCAGATGTTACCAGTACACTATTCTGCACGGAAAACCAAAAAAGTCTTCGTTAGTGTTGCCAAAAATTAAGAGATTATGAAATAGTCCAAAAATGTGGTACTGTTTGAACTAATTTGCCCACTACTGTGTATATATATATATATATATATATATATATATATATATATATATATATATATATATATATATATATATATATATATATATACATATATATAAATATATATATATATATATATAAATTTAATTTCTTAAAAATTGAATAGTACACTGATGATTTTGTCCCTCGGTTTTATACATTATATGTTGAATAGATGATTTGACTTTAATCAATTTTGTACCATCGGAAAGTAAGCATTTTTGAGATGTAGTTGACCTTGTTCAAAATAACAGCACAGTTACCTTTTTCGGGACGGTAAATTACTAGAGACTTGTCCTGGGCTAACTTTTTTTTATTTCCTTGATGTCCGTTCTTTAAATAAATGTGGTAAAAAATTTAAAAGGTTTGAAATTATGAAAGTACTTGAATGCAATGGACTGTATAGAGCTTTTTATGTGCTCAAAGTTACATATTGTTTTTTGCTAGCACTAAACTTGAGGAAAGATTCAAGTTTCTCAAAGATGAGAAAGTATTTAGGGAAGTTGAGTTTATAAATGGGAAGAGCAAATTCAAAGCCAAATGCTAAGAATACAGTCATGTCATAGAATATTCCAGCGGAGACTCTGACACAGAGTATAAATAGGACAGCACTACTACTAGAACATCCACACACTAACAGACACTAACGTCATTCTCGACGCATTTAGGTCCCACTGGGACACGGTACATACACACAACCCACCAAAACCACACGCGCAGGAGTACTTCCAGGAAATCCAGAAGTGGTGTTGGGCTCACGCTCACGAGCTAAGGCCTGCCCCCCTGATACGAATGGAGGTGCTCGACTACACATCCACACTAACTACTCTAATCACCGTCGAGGAAACAAAACACTACATTAAAACAACACTAAAACGCGCCCCCGGCCCCTCCGGGCTACCAGCCACACTTATACACAACCTCCCCGCAGACATATACCCCACACTCACACAACTATTCAACGCCTCATTAGCCTCAGGCCACTTCCCCAAAATATTCAAAGTCTCTCATAACATACTCCTACATAAACAGCACAAAGACCCTAAACACCCTAACAACTACAGGCCTATTGCTCTATTAGAGCACCTAGGCAAAATACTAGAACGAATGGTCAAATGCGGCCTACGGGAGTTCCTGGAAGAGAGGGACTGGTTCTCCCCCCCATCAATATGGGTTCAGGAGAGGCCGGTCCACTCAGGCGGCCGTGACTATCGTTCACGGCAGAATACAAAATAAACGCCAGATACATCAAAAGACTCTCTCCGTCGGTAAGGACGTGGAGAAGGCCTTCGACAAATTGTGGCACAAAGGACTCCGTTGGAAACTCGCCAACAATACGGAGTTACCTCTCTGCACCAGAGGGCTCCTCTCGCACTACCTCACTGAACGGAGCTGCCACATTAAATATAACAACACCATCTTACGACCCTTCACACCATGCTCAGGCGTTCCCCAAGGAAGCGTACTGGCACCCACACTTTACACCATGTTCACAAATGACACCCCACTCCCACCAGATAACTGCTGTCACATATACACAGTGGCTTACGCCGATGACGAGACCATTCTCGTCAGCGGCCGAGGCCCAGAAGAAATCGCGCTCCACGCAAGACAGATTACGAGGATAAATGGCTGATTGCCACGAATCATCAGGTTCAATATACACCAAAACATAATACAAGCGAGAGCCTCACGAACAAACACATCACTGGGTAGGTTCTACTCTGCGAGCAAAAGACTAAAACTACACTTATACAAAGCACTCGTGCGACCTATTCTAACGTAATAGACGAAAACATAAGAAGACCCGCACTCCTCCCCACCTGGACCCACCGGCCACCACTTTCACTACGCTCCCACCGCCTCCCGTCCTCCAGTCCTTGCACCTTCCTTACCTACTCCTCCGCCTACTGCCGTCGCCTCTCTCCCAACCCCCTCTCCTGCCAACACTTCTTCCACCTCTCTATCACCCCCCATTCCTTCAGCAACCTCCACTACTCCCTCCACTACCACTAACCCCCCTCCAACCGTCCCCGGCCCCCCTTCCACAGCCTCCAACCCCACTCCCACTTACACCCCAACCCCCACCTCCGCTCAGTCCACAACGCCCTCTGCCAATCAATAAAACCCTACCCCCAAACCCCCCCGCACACACAAGCACGGGCAAAACAACCCCCCTTCCTCCTGCTGTTCCCACTCCTCCCCCGACACAACTTCCTCTCTCATCCGACACCCCACCTCTCCTATTATCTCTAGCCTCTCATCTCCTAGCTCTACTCCATCCACCTCTGCTACTAACTCCTCCCCTCCAAGACTCTACCCTCTCCAAGCATACTACCTCGACACCTCCCTCCACAGAACATACTCCTCCCTCCACCATGGCCTGCCCACCCAATAACACCGCCGACAACCCCCACAAACAACAGCCGACACGGGTAAAGGTACTGGCTCCTCACGCCTCCTGGGCAATAACCAAGGAGAGGAGAACGGTCCCGGCTAAATCAGCCTCCACGCACTCCGCCCACGACAATGGGTCGCCTCAACGTGACACAACTAAACGTACGCAGTTGGCACGGTATTCGCTATACGGTCGCCAACTGGGTGCTCAACACACAAAGACCCGACATAGTACTCCTGAACTCAACCAGCCTACTTCCTCCCAACAACAGACTCCGCATCGCACGCTACCACACATATCTATATCCACAGGCGCGGCACCTAGGATCAGCGATTCTAGTAAAGCGCTCCATACACCACTCCCTAATCAAAACACATGACGACTCCTTTCTAGCCTGAAACATAGAAACAAGCTCCGGCCCCATTCTAGTGGCCACACACTACAGACCACCAGGCCTACAATTAAACTTAGAAGCCCCACTCCGGGCCCTATAAAACTATAACCTTCATATCTTCTTCGCGGGAGACCTTAACGCCTTTCACCCGACACTCCTTTCGAACAACACGAATGACGCGGGAAGGTACTTGGCCGGTGCCTTGCGGCGCTACCGCTGCGAGCATATCGGCCCAGTCTTCCCCACATTCTTCGGTCCTCGTGGAAGTACCACGTCCCCGGACGTTGTCTTCCGCAACGACCATGTCACACGCTTCCACACACACATATCACCCGGTCCCCACGTACTATCTGATCATATACCGATATGTCTTATCATATCCACATCTACCATACTCATAACTACACCACTTCTCTACGATTACAAGAACACAAACTGGGAAGAGTTCAGGAGCCACATAACAGAAAATACACCACAAAACCTCGACCTGGAGGATACCAATCAAGACCTAATAGACGACCACTGGTGCTCAATTCTAAACACCATAACCGCTGCACGCAACCTACACTCACCAGAAAAGACTACACTTGCATAAAACATTTCACATTCTCCATACACACTCAGAGACTCATCACCCAGTACAATAATCACTACACCAGAGGTCCACAACACAACATAAATCACTTACGTACCCGCATCCTACAGTGCGTGAAGCTAGACAGGAACCGGCAGTGGCGAGAGGTCGTCCGCATCGCGGACGACACCCGTTGCACGGACCCTTCCTTCTTCTGGCGGCACGTAAAATGGATGTTAGGCACTGACCCATGCAAACCCATCACCTTCCAAGTAAACAACCACACACTCACAGATACTAACGTCATCCTAGACGCATTTAGGTCCCACTGGGACACGGTACATACACACAACCCACCAAAACCACATGCGCAGGAGCACTTCCAGGAAATCCAGAAGTGGTGTTGGGCTCACGCTCACGAGCTAAGGCCTGCCCCCTTGATACGAATGGAGGTGCTCGACTACACATCCACACTAACCACTCCAATCACCGTCGAGGAAACAAAACACTACATTAAAACAAGACCAAAATGCGCCCCCGGCCCCTCCGGGCTACCAGCCACACTTATACACAACCTCCCCGCAGACATATACCCCACACTCACACAACTATTCAACGCCTTACTAGCTTCAGGCCACTTCCCCAAAATATTCAAAGTCTCTCATAACATACTCCTACATAAACAGCACAAAGACCCTAAACACCCTAACAACTACAGGGCTATTGCTCTATTAGAGCACCTAGGCAAAATACTAGAACAAATGGTCAAATGCTGCCTACGGGAGTTCCTGGAAGAGAGGGACTGGTTCTCCCCCCCATCAATACGGGTTCAGGAGAGGCCGGTCCACTCAGGCGGCCGTGACTATCGTTCACGGCAGAATACAAAATAAACGCCAGATACATCAAAAAACTCTCTCCATCAGTAAGGACATGAAGAATGCCTTCAATAAAGTGTGGCACAAAGGACTCCGTTGGAAACTCGCCAACAATACGGAGTTACCTCTCTGCACCAGAGGGCTCCTCTCGCACTACCTCACTGAACAGAGCTGCCACATAAAATATAATAATTCTATCTCACGACCCTTCACACCACGCTCAGGCGTTCCCCAAGGAAGCGTACTGGCACCCACACTATACATGATGTTCACAAACGACACTCCACGCCCACCAGAAAACTGCTGTCACATATACACACTGGCCTACGCCGATGACGAGACCATTCTCGTCAGCGGCCGAGGCCCGGAAGAAATCGCGCTCCTTCACAAAGAATACTAGACGAGGAGACAGATTACGAGGATAAATGGCTGATTGCCACGAATCCTCAGAAGACACAGATGGCACTCTAAGGCGCTAGAGATCACTTCATGCACAACCTACAAATCTTCTCACATACACCAGACATGAATCACCTAAACCCAACAAGGCTCGAATACACTTAAGGTACAAAAATCCTCGGGGTAACTTTTGACAAGACCCTCAGGTTCAATATACACCAAAACATAATGCAAGCAAGAGCCTCACGAACAAACGCATCGCTAGGTAGGTTCTACTCTGCGAGCAAAAAAACTAAAACTACATCTATACAAAGCAATCGTGCGTCCCATTCTCACGTACGCCCCACTGTCGCTCGTAGCCGCGAGCGACACGTGGAAGCGGAAGGTTCAGCGCATTCAGAACTCTGCTCTGAAGCGCGCTTGCCGCACACCGTTGTACTCGAGAATGGCCGCACTACACAAAAACAACAAATTAGCTCCTCTCAATACTTACACTCACACCAGACTCACAAAAAAACTGGGAAAACTCGCCAGAGACCCACTATATACTGCGCTACACGTAAGAAGGTACGCAATGGCGCCGCGATATCCCGCTGCCCACGAACACCCGCCACCCGTACCGTTCTTTGCATAACCAGTAGGCATCATGAATAACGCGTTTCCAACTGAGCAGACAGCCTTGCCCTCCTGACCTACCCCCAACCCTCGTCCAGTCCAAACCACGAGACCAACGCTGCCACAACAACACCACACATCGGTGTATAGCCACCGACCTATCAACTATTGCTATCTTTTCTTAAATCTTTTCCGCAACCCTCCTCTCTGACTACCTGATCGTCTGTATCACATACAGCGATCCCTCTTTGTCCTTTATATATACATGATGAAAATTAATGACTAGAACATCAGTTTCCTGAAGAAGTTCTACAACGAAACTTCGGCATGAAACTTTCATTGAAATTTAAGCCTTCATATTTTCTATCCGTCCGAATTGATCAGAACTCCTCTATTTCTATCACAATACCTTCCATAATTCTTTGCCAGAGAAAATTCAAGGTTTCCAAAATGTGTTTAAGAGTAGATATGGTTATACATAACGTATGATTAAATGTTATGCGAATTTGGAAAAATCAAACGAGTGATCAGCAGATAGGCGATTCACTAGAAAATTTGAAGTGGTTATAAGGATCTGAACGACAGCGGAAACAAATATTTATTAGAAAATAACGATTAAATTATCAGATGCAAACATTTGTACAAGTTATATTTAATTAGTATGGAAGCCTAAATTATCGATGATGTTTGGACATCTCTTGTACAGGAACGAATCAACTGTTGACAATCTTGCGCAGCAATCTTTTTCCATTCATCTGTAAGAATTTCCTAGTTATTGAACTATTTAATGATTCCTCGCTTTAGAGCTCTCCAAGTGTCTTAAAAACATTTTCAATGTGATTCATGTGTGGACTCTACGCAGGCGAGTTCAGTAAAGTCTTCACCCAATTGCTCTCGTTGCAGGGGGCGTATCTTGCATGAAAATTTCAGGTTGGGCTTCGTAGGCTCACGGATGGGACAAAGTATGCTGTCCTTGAGATTACTTGAACACTCATTATGCTCGGTAAATGCACAAGTGGCTCAGTATCTTCTATCAAAATTTAGACCTAGACCTTGGCATTTCATTGAGAAAACCTCTCTTTTAACGGACAATCTTTCACCTGTTCTGTAATGAACGAACCTACTGCCCCTAGATCCGAACAAATTGAACTTAGATTCGAGTGTGAAGTGCAGTTGGCTCTATATGTAAATTGGTCTTCTTTCCAATGGTGAATCCAAGAGGAGCATTCTTGTTCATTGGTCTCATTAATGTTTTGATAGCTGCTGTGCGAGCGTGAAGAATGTTTTCCTCCAGCCAACGTTGTGGCGGGATACAGTGTACCTCACTAGGGTTGGGGACTCGAATGATTGGGAAAGCAAAAGTCCACTTCTGGTAGCAAAGGAGACAGATAGGCAACCTCTACCCTATTTCCTATATTTATTTTCCCCATGGAAAAATGTACAATATATACAATCAATATTTAAAAAAAAAAATCGCGAGATTTAACAACCACATCAGCCTTACAATAACTCTCCAAGTTACAGACTACAAAAATAATTAGGCCTTTTTCAATCCGCGGGAAGAGAGTGGGAAATGGGAGGGTAAGCTAGTAAAAGATAAAGGACGGCCTCTAAGACAAGAATTCACCAATGAGGAAGTAGGAGAGGGATGGGTAAATTCACATAAGATTTAGCTATAACAGGTAGCAAGGTCAAACCGAGAGGCAAGAAAGAGTCAAGAACAGAGCCAAAAGGGTTAAATCGATTAACGGATAAAGCGATAGTCTAAAGAGAGAGATTAGGAAAGACACAAGAAGTAAATTAAAACGAAGGGGAGAGGGACAATGAGAGAGGAAGAGAAATAATGTTAATACAAAATCAATGCAATAATTAAATTGACACATCGGGTTCCCATAAAAATGAAAAGTAACTGAAAGTTTGGTATAATTAATTAATGAATTCAACGAAATACTTTTTGTCCTTTAGTTTTCAGTTGGAAAAAGAATAAAAGGATAAAAACTCTTGAAGAAACAAATGATGATCGGTTTGAATCTGGAGACATCATTTTATATATTCCTGACTCAGAAATACTAGCGGACGAAGATTCAGAAATCTCTGATAAATACACTATGTTGGTGGTGAAGTCGTGAAAATATTCATTGCCAAAGCAAATGTTCATGGTCTTGCAAGTTACAAGGTTTATTACAACTATATTATATCTTATAATTTGCAGAAGTGTCTTTCAAATAATGGCATATGTGCAAAAGGCATGATTAGGAAGAGGGAATTCCAAACTGCCCATCACCGAGGAAAAGCAAATTTCGTAAAATTCAGGGGAAGTGTAGAATATGTGCTTCAACAGACAAAGAGGTAATTGCTATCAAATACTGTAAGGATAACTACTACGTGCTTTACGACCCATTTTTAACTTACGTTGTAACTCCTGGGAAGTGCGTTTCGATAACTTACTACCTAGTTTACGCCGTTGCGATTGGAGCGCGGGTCGACGAACTGAAAGCCGGCTGAATTTTGTCACGTATGCTTTCATGGTTACGGGTATAAATAAGGACCCCCTCCCTCCTGACTCTAAGAAGTAGAGCCGAACAAGAGTTCATACAGCGAGGATCTGCTGATACCTACATACCTCTGCCAGCATCTGTCGCTGCACCGATTGCAAGCTCCCAATTTACTCTTCTCTCTCGATCTCAGCAGGAAGTCGGAATACGCTTGGGCAGGTACGACTCTCCCCGTTCCCAGGACAACCGCCATCCGTGTATTGCCTTATTACCTCTGTGACCGGTATTTGGAGTATTTCTTTTCATCTTAGGTTCTCGTTATCGAGACTTACAGCTATTTATAAAGGACCTAAGACAGATGGGGGGGTATATTCCTCTACCGACTGTTCGGTGTAGCAGTGATTATTTTGTAACGACGTGTCGTTGGTGGTTTAATCTTGTGACCTATTTAATGCAACTGTTTGTGCATTGTATTTATTTGATACGTTTACATTGTAAATAATGTGAACATTTTGTGTACTGTATTTATTTGAGCAATTTGAATTATTCATTGTATTATTATACCCTTGCAGATATCTAAACACCTTACTGTGGACCTATTTATTTCTTGTTTTGGGGCCGAGAGAACTTAGTTCCTCGTTTTGTCTTTACAAATACAAAGATAATAATGTTTTTGAGAATTGTTTAAAATTAAAAAAAAATGTAGGTACAACTAAGAGGTACTCAAAAGAAAGCAAAAGATACTCGTATATTTCACACCAACCAATTGCTGTAAAGGAACATAACTTTTTCATGGGTCGCGTCAGTCAATTAAGAGCAATGGGCAGCACTTTACCAGGCAAGAATGTATCAAAAATTAGTGTTGGCCTATTTTTCTTTACTTTTACAGTGTAACAATTGTTAATGCCTGGATAACATGGAAAAGGAATTCTTTTTTGATGGAATGAATTCTTGGTTGAAGACTTCAAACTTTAGAAGATGTCAATTCTGCTAGGCAAAGGCATCTATTTCATGCAGTCTATGTAATGTTGGTTTGCATCCTAGATGTAATAGGGATTTACACGTTCCGATATGATTTTTTGTATTTATATAGCATTTATTTGATTTTTATTGTTTTTTTATATTCTTATAATGAAATTTATATAACTTCATCGAAATATTAATTATGTTCATTGAATAAAATTATCGCTCTCATCCTCTTATTAAACTTTATCTATTAATGAGTTAAACAAATGAAGAGCCACAAAGTACAAGGTCAAGATAACATCACTTCAGACTTGCTGGAAGAATCTGGAGATGCCATTGTGGAAAAACTAGTTTGCCTCTTCATTGAAAGTCTAAAACAAGGCAAGATTCCGGAGTACTGGCGCAATGCCATAATAATCCTTCTACACTAAAGCTGATTAAATGGACCTTATAAACTATTGACAAATCAATCTTCTTTCATGTGTCTATAAACTCTTCGCGAGTCATTACCAAGCAAGCAAGCTAGATGATGACTAATAACTGAAAGATCAAGATGGCTTTCCATAGGCTTCTCAACGATTGACCACTGATATACTCTCAACTAACTCATTCAGAAAAAATCAGAATAAATATCCTTTATAAACTTGGTATGTGTAGACTACCAGGAATCATTTCATTCAATAAAAACACCAGCGATCATAAAATCTTGAAGAATCAACATATAGACTCGGTCGACATAAATATCATAGAATACATATGCGTACCAAAATTATAGATTTTACATTGGATTGCATAAGGATTCAGACATATTTAAATTACAGAAAGGTGTAAAACAAGGCGATAAATTCCCTCAGAAATTATTCACGTCCTGTCTAGAAGAAATATTCTAGAGGTTAACCTGGCAAAATATAGGCATTAGTTCATATGAATGGGGAATACTTCAATCACCAGAGATTCGCAGATGATATTGTACGCATAGATAATAAACTAGAAGAGATTCAGATAATGCTTTAAGAACTTAACCATAAAAACAAAAGGATCGGCCTAAAAATAAATCTTGGAAAAACAAAAGTAATGACAAACCAATCAGAGGTAGACATGACAGACATCACAATTTACATCGAGCAAATTTAAATAGTAGACAAATATTCCTATCTGGGTCAACAGATTACAATATCACCGGGAAAAGATCAAGGAAACGAATGTAGAATAACTCTTGGATAGGCAAGCATAAAAGCAACATGCCTATAGATGTGCCTGTAAAGAAACGTATACAATCAATGCATAAGCCTAACTATGACATGAATCAGATACCTTGAACCTGGCCAAAACACTTACATCAAAACTTAATCAACACAAAGAGCCCATAAAAAAATATGATTGGGATAACTTGACGTGATAGAAAATCAGCCAGTTGGATAAGCAGATAAACCAAACTTTAAGATATAGTGAAAGCTATTAGAAAACTAATATAGAGCTGGAAAGGCCATGTGGCGAAATTCAAAGGTGATAAATGGACCAGTAAATGATTTAGTATTAGGTTATTCCATGTAGTGATTTCGAATTGTCTATAGCCCCTGAAGATGGGATTTGTAATAACCCGAAACCTTACATTTAAAGTTGGAAGCCGCCTTCTTCCTTTTGTCCTTCTTAATAAACACACACATGTGATGAGTATAAATATTTGTATATACCACGTGAGGAAAAAGAAAGATTGATTGGAGTTAGTAATTTCGTTATCTTAACATTTTCAAACTCACAATGGCTTAAAAAATAGAGAGACACCGTATTTATACAAATAAATGTTTTCCCTATAAGGTCAGACTTTCATGACCTCTGATAAGTTTGATTTGAGCAAGAAAGATAGGAATGGATCTAAAGGAAAACAAACCGGGGCTAAAATTTACATTTATCTCCTTTGTGCTGGAGATTAGGAACGAATCAAAGATATTTATGCTAATAAAATCATTTATATGCATTATGGTTAGTGTAGTAACATATCTTAAGCCTGTGGACGGCCCAAAGACTATTGGGATATCCCTTAGTTACTGCATTTTGATGTTGCTTAGTTCTTACAGAAATATTTTTATAAGTTTGACCTACAGAGAATAAATTACAATCTAAACAGGGTATACTATATTAATTATTATCGTTCCTTGGGCTGTGTTTTATTAACATAGTATTTTAATGTATAATTGTATTAAAAATTACACTTATATTAAGTTATTTTAAAATTGGTACTGCATACAAAAAATTATCATGGTAGGGTAAAGGTAATATGTTGTATAAAGGTTGTGTCTTCCCTAACTTGCGGTTATAGAATGTTTTAGCTTTATTCATGCATTTTTTCTCCAAATATTTCGAGTAACATAGATTGGAGTCAATCTCTTCATTTTATTGTAAATTCTTGATCTACATAGTCCGGACTACATATTCTGAGCGCCCTAAGATACATGGAAGAAAATAATGATGTTTTAATATTTTTAGATGACCTGAATAAAAATGGACATAGGATAAATTATTTTTTGTCAGTTTCCTGAAAATAGAAAACTTAAACCTGTCTGGTTGTCTAATTATTAGAACATCTAGGAAAGGAAGACTATTATTTTCTTCTTTCTCTAAAGTAAATTTAATTGATGGAACCAATGAATTAATAAATAAAAGAAAACCATCGAGATCAAAATCTTCCTTTAGAATTCCAAGGACATCGTCTACATAGCGGCACCAAACAATTTGAGTGGACCAAACCAGTGGAATCAGCTTAGTTTCGAGATATTCCATATATATATTTGACAATAAGGGAGATAAGGGATAACACATAGCCATGCGAAACACATTTTTTAATGCATAAACAAATAAGTTGAATTATCGAGTTGGACGGTAAAGGCAAATCATAAGAGTTTAGAATACCGGCTAAGAAATCCAATAAGGCATTAACAGGCACTTTAGTGAATAATGAGGTAACATCAAAACTGACTAATCTCAGGTTTGATTTTGCACTCATATTGTCTAACTTATTGGAAAGATCAACTGAATTTTTGATATGTGAAGGTGATATGGATCCTAAGATCAGAGAAAGTAAATTTACTAAATATTTTGAGAGTTTATATTGGATTGACCCAGTTGCATTGATGAGTGTTTTTATTGAATTGCCTGGTTTATTGGTTTTTATTAGGTCATGCAAATAAGGTAATGATGAACCACTAGAAGAAACTGAGTCAATAATTGATGTGTTTTTTTTTAATATTTTTTATTTCCGTGATGTGAAAATCACCAAGGCCTTGCGCGGAGGAGAATGTTGGACTGAACATCGTCTGGTCAGATCCACCTTAACAATGCGCATTGTCCCCTCTCATCGCAAAAGCAGACACAGTGTTGTCAGGAGTTTGCGGACGAGTTGGACGGCAGGATGACCTACCATGGACCATTAACTGGAAGCACAACAGAAAAATGGAACCGGTTCAAAACGCTGGTAAGGAGTCAGCAGAGTTCACCATCGGACTGAAACAACAAGTCCAACAGGACTGTTTTGGTGAGAATTACGAGGGAATCAGGCAGCTCCTGGATGAAATATAGAAGGTCCACTTAGAATGGCAGAATGACTGCTCCTCCGCTTCAAAGCGCGATCGCTTTAAGCATCTCCAGAGACAAACTCAAGCTGCTCTGCACAGAATGCAGAATGAATGATGGAAGAGAATGGCAGAAGAGGTCCAGCGCTATGCCGATACTAAGAACTATAAGATGTTCCTCAATGCTGTCAAGAAGTGGTACGGACCCGATAAGCCATGTATCACGCCACCTCTGTCAATTGACGGCACTACCTTACTGAATGAGAAAAACAGTATCAACATGAAGTGGAGAGAGAATTTCAGCAATCTGCTTAACAGACCTTCCACTCTCAATTCCGCAGCCTGAGAGCGGATCCCTTTGAGACCGACACTTGATAACCTTGATCTACCCACAACACTGGACGAAGTCAAGAGGGCCATCAAGCTGACCAGTTCTGGCAGAACACCTGGGATGGATGGGATTTCTGCATAAATCTTCAAGACTGCTGGGCCGGTGGCCCTCAAAGCCTTTCAGGCCATCCTTTTCAGCATATGGGAGGAATAAAACATGCCCAAAGTATTCAGGGAAGCTGCATTCATCTCGTTGTAAAAGAATAAGGGTAGCAAATCTGACTCTGGCAATTACCGGGGCATATCCCTACTCTCAGTAGCTGGGACGTTTTTGGCGCGGGTCATCCTCAACCGCCTGATCACTAATATATCTGAGAAAAATCTGCCAGAGGCACAGTGTGGATTCCGAACGGGCCCAAGCACCATCGAATTGATTTTTACTATCCACCAGGTCAAGGAGAAATACATCAATCAGTACATGGACCTCTACGAGGTCTTAATTGACCTAATTAAAGCGTTTGATACTGTCATAAGGGAGGCTCTCTGTGTGATCCTGACAAACTTTGGATGTCCAAAGAGATTTGTGAACCTCATCCGCCTATTCCACGATGACATGACCGGACTGATATTTTTTGATGGAGAAATGTCTGAGCCTTTCAGCTACACCTATGGCGTAAAAGCAAGGATGTGTGTTAGCTCATATACTTTACAATCCCTTCCTCACCTGCGTAATCAGTCATGCTGTTAGAAACGTGGAGCGAGGAGTGTACATGAGATACAGGCTGGACGGATTTCTCTTCGACCTCCGCCGTCTGAATGCCAAGACCAGAACGATTGAGAAAATCATCCTTGAGCCACTTTTTTCCGACGACTGTGCTCTCATGGCTCACAAGGAGTCTGAGCTCCAGTTCATTGTCGACAAGCTCACTGAAGCCTCTCGTCAGTTTGGTATGAACCTTAGCCTGGGTAAGACGGAAGTCCTGTTCCAGCCGGCTCCTACCTTCACTGACAGCCCCCCATCAATATCCATCGAAGAAACTAAGCTTAAGACTTCAAATTTCAAATATCTCGGCAGTGTCATCTCCAACGATGGAACCTTGGACAGGGAGATCAATGCGAGGATCTTCAATGCAAAAAAAGCTCTTGGTCGTCTGAGAATACGGGTCTTGAGCCAGAACAATATCCAGCAATCTAAAAAGCTCAAAGTATATAAGGCTACCGTGCTGACAAGTCTCCTCTATGGATGTGAGACGTGGACTCTGTACATACAACTTTTGAAAGCGCTGGAATAGTTCTAAATGCAAAGGCTGAGGTCGATAATCGGCATCCGATGGCAGGATCGTATTACAAATCTGGAAGTCCTCGACAGAGTGGAGACCACAAGTGTTAAAGCCATGATCTTGAAGAGCCAGATTCGATGGACAGGACATGTCATCCGAATGGACGACTCCAGAATGCCGAAGCAGCTGCTGTATGGAGAGCTCTCCTCGGGAAAGTGAAACCGCAAGAGTTTCAAGGACCGTGTGAAGGCGAACACAGCCCTCGCCGGAATCGCTCCAAAACAACTGGAGCAATGTGCACACGACAGAATCTGCTGGCGTGCTCTGACAAAAAAAGCACATAAGCGCTTTGAAGAGGAGATGGGTGCATGTGTCACTGATGCCCGAGAGAGAAGGACGGCTGCAGCAGCCGTTGCTGCAGAGCCTGGGCAGTTGCCCTGAACCCACTGTCAACGACCATGCCGTTCCAGACTTGGACTCCCCAACCACCTGCGAATCCATAACAAATGAGATGTACAGACAGATATTTCTTGCTTCCGTCTGGTTATAAAACTAACAAGAAACTCATTGGATATGTATTAAAGAAAATAAATACACATAAAAGATTTTATTTGTATATAAAAAAACAATTGAAAATAAGCAAAATTTAGCAGGTGACAAGAGCATTTAACTAATAATAATTTCAGTGATTTAATATTTCACGGCATATCCTTTGTTTGCAATAACAGCAAAAAGACGGTTCTCTTAGGTTAATATTAGGTTTCTGCAATCATTGCTTGATAATTTGTTCCACTCTTCTAGGCAAATCTCCCAAAATAGGAAGGGTTCTGTGGGGTTTTCATTTGGATCGCACGATTGATGTATGGTGATTGACTTGGCCATGGAAGAAAGTTTATTTTTCTCCACTTAATCCATTGATGTTGGCCGTATCATTTTTTCGCACTTGGAAGCAGCTTTTTCTGCAGTCTCTTTCCGATATGTAGACGATATCCTATCGGCAACAACAATTTTAACGAATTTTTCCACAACCTGAATTCATTGCACCTATCAATTAAATTCAAAGTAAAATGGGACAGAACAATTCCTTACCATTTCTGGATGTAAACATCCACCGTCAAAATAATCGGATACAATGCTCGGTCTATCGAAAACCTACCAATTCAAATGCATACATGCACTTTTTCCTCATTGCCTGATAAATCAGTTGAGATATCCGTTCTTTCATCCATATTATTCCGAGCCTATATAACATGTGACCCAATTTTTCTTCATGAGGAAATCAACCACTATATTTGTAATTTCATTAAGCTAAAAAATCCCATTTATTTTATTAAAAAATGCCATTCTGAGGCCAGAAAAAAACTTTTATTTTATTTCCACGCCACAAAAGGAGAACTTTAAAAATATTTAATTTTTCCATATGCTCCAGCTCTAGGCTCCTTAAAATCGTATATTCAAATAGACATTTAAATAGAGACATACCATCCAAAGGTCCTTCACCAAATACGTCCCATTAATCGAAAGGCAGGTGCATATTTAATTCCCTGTAAAGATTGTGACACGTCCTACATTAGTGAGTCAGGTCACTTTAGTAAGAAGATTAAAGAACACGGTGCTGATATGAGGATAGGCTCACTTTCCTCCAGCCTCTTCGCCCATATGCAAAATTATGACCATAGAATCTAATTTAACCAAGCCAAAATTATTTATAAATCCACCAATTATATTGAAAGGAGGATTGCTGGATCAATCATCATTATCAAGGTTGATAACTTTGATATTTCTGAAGGACAATATAAATTTAATAAATATATCTTGAACACTGTTGTCCAATCCATTTATAAAACCGCCACAATCAGTCATGCTCAAGGATTAAAGGTTGCCTCACGAGGTTATATAAAAATTCAAATCTTTCATTATATTTCCATTGTTTTCATTTTTTTAGTCTGATTTTCTGCCTCTATATACTGAAGTCGCAAATCATATCTTTCATTATTATACAGTTGATAATGGCGAAAGCCGCAACTAGTTCTGTTCGCGAATAAATTGGATTCAAATATTGTAGTTTATTATTTCTTGCACCGAATATATATCTCGTCAATGTGATACCTTCTAACATATATATATATATATATATATATATATATATATATATATATATTAATGGGAGTCTTCTATGACAACAAATGGAGAGGGAGAATAAGAGAAACCAGGAGTGGTACAAGGTTCTTTACTACTGACATTTTCCTCTTCAGGAGCTTCCTCAGAGTGGCCGATCTGGTTAACCTGTCCAATGTCTTCTTGGCTCCACCTAATGTAACGAAAGGTCTATTGACGGCTTCTGAGATCGGGGAAGAGGACTACCAGGTTTTCAAGCAAACCAGGTTAGATGATAACTCTTCTTCAGAATTATATCACAGGATGACCAAGCAATGTCGGAAGACATTCTCTAGTGTCAGAAAAAAAAGACATCTCATGTGAAGAAAGGAAATGAAGTGGTTCTCAAGGCAGATATAAACATTTTCAGTCACATGATCCCGGTAGCTAAATACAGGAAGGTTAACATGAAGGATCTCCTTGCCCAACCACTGGGTCCACTGCCATGGGCACTGGCAAATGCTGATGGATCTCTGCGAATATCAAACATGGCTGCATTGCCAGAGAGCTTGAAAAGAATATGTCTCCTGCAGAACACACCCCGACACCATCTATAACCATCATTGTTGGGATGAGCCTCGTCCAAATATTGGATGTTAACAACTAGAAATTTGAACATATTATAAAGTCATCCTTCACCTATGTCCTTCACGAAAGAGGAGAGAGTGAAAGGATTGATGTGGATTTTGATGTCTACCGCCAGACTTCAATAAAATATATTGAACGACTGAACCAGGGTAGAGACATCACTCTCCAGTACAAGAACCTCGCAGGTGGACACCACATCCACCCATGGAGAACATTCATTTGCAGTTCCTCAACAAGACCAGTCTCATCAAGTTTATGGTAGAAGGGTGAAAACCCCTACGGTACAGCGAAATGCTGCAAGGCAAGGTGTTGTACATAACCTGTGAGGAAACCTGCTACAGGGTGATAGAGGATGAGTGTGAGGAAGTATCAGAGTTATACTCAACACATGAAGAAGCTGACACTCTCCTAATACTGCATGCACTATATGCAGGACATACAGGCTCAATGGCAGTTATCATCACAGCGGAGGACACTGATGTCATGGTGCGTTGTCTTGGCTTCCAGAAGGACATCTCTTGTCCAATATACATGAAGTGTGGAACACAGAACCGCACGCGGTTTGTTGACATCAGCAAACTGCAAAGTTCCCTTTGAGTCGCCGTATGTGACAGTCTAATTCGCATATATGCTTTCACAGGCTGTGACACTGTCAGCGCATTTGCTAATCGAGGGAAATTGAATGCTCTGAAGATGGCGACAAAGGACACTACCCGCCAAGAGACTTTTAGTCAACTGGGGCAGTCATGGAGTATGAGTGATGAGCTCTGACAAAAAATTGAATGGGTCACCTTCCGTATGTATGCTGCTAATAATAGCAGCACTGCTGAGGTCAACGAAGTGCGCTACCAGCTTTTCAGTACAAAAAGGGGAGAAATTGAGTCCCACCAGTTGCAACCCTGTAGAGAAAGCCTTTGTATGCGTGCAAAATGAGCCAACTACTAAGCAACAATCTGGAAGTGCTATCTTCAGGCTAACCCAGTGTTGGCGAGCCCTACTGGGCATGGATCGACAGAGGATGATGGCAAACTGGCAATAGATTGGAGGCACTCCCCGCCTGCACCATATGTGGTCTTGGAACTACTAACATCCAACTGTGTTGGTTCATGCACAGTGCTAAGCTGCACGTGCCTGTCAAATGGTTCGACATGCACAGACATGTGCAGGTTACAGACCTGTAGTAACCAGGGGAGTCAGACGACGAGAATGATATAGTGTGGTGATTCTGGTCTTTTGGGGGATAGTGTTATGATTCTGCACACTCGACTCTAGGGTGATAAAAAAATCCAAAAAGCTAAGCAACCACATACCATATCCATATCGCATCACAAACAACACTATATGCGAGATAACCGAAAGTATTATATGGATGTTATTATTGTTCAAAAATTAAAATAATACTTTTAAAATCATATTTAAGTTTTTCCTCCTTCACTGTGGTATTCCTTAGTTATTACCCTTGATGTTCATTGTGTAATTAAAAAATGTAGCCTATAGAGATGACTGTGTGACCTAACCAGCTAAGTCTAGTTTGTTTGCTGTAAAAAGCGACTTGTAATAACTTAAGGCTTACAGTCACTTCTCACAATGACATAATTTTATACATTTTCTGAAACCTTACTCATGCAAATATTTTAGTACTGGTTTTTGCATTCTTGTTGTTCTGATCTGAAAAATAGCTTTAAAAATGGACTTCCCGCCTCTGTAAAGCTATAAAAAGAGCTATTATTTGACCATCTAGGATTCTAGATCATCAAGATCAAAAGTTAAAAAGTGGCAAAAATGGCCACCTCCGCCGCCTATATATTGAATTTTTACAATGAGATGATATGGATATGTTGTACATTTTCTGAAAGCTTACAGTCAGCTGAGTATTGTAGTACTTGTGCTTTGTGTCTGTGGTGTTCCTAGATGCCACAGGGCTGAAAGAAATAACATAGTTTAGGAGTACATTGTAAAAAAATGTATACTTTTGTTGGTTTGAGGAGCTGTAGTGACCTCCATATTTGGCAAAAGGATTCACAATTGGATTGATTAAGCTAGTGACCGAAGCATAATGGAAAGTATGTGACCAAGCTACAAAAGATGATTCATTACAGTTACACTTGAATCACGTCAAAAGATGCCTCGTTATGACACCAAAAAGTTCAGTTAAGTTAAATCCAGTTAAGGTAAAGTGATTGGGCTGGAGGAGGATGGAACTCGACATACGGCCACCTCTCCGCGGTGAGTTCTGGATTATTTTTCTAAATATTTATTTGAAAAATAAATAAAGAGCCCTATATAGCTAGTCAACTTGCGCAAGCTGTAAAAACTCTTATATTACTACGAAGTTTTTAACATATGTTCTTAACTTTATAGACTATTGTTTGCAAACTACCCACAAACTTCTCAATTAAAATTAAATTTTTGGCAATTTTTGCAGTTTAGTTGAAAATGTGGCATATTTAATTATTTTGTTCGTTCTTGCGCCAGCTGAAGATAGACTTATTCAATTCAAAGCTTTTTCATACATAAAATATAATCATAAATCATTATTACGAGTACAACCCGCAAGTAATTTTCTCGCATAAAAATATTTGGGGTATTACCTTTATTTTGGCTATTTTTAATGAATTTTTTCTATTTTCAAGCTTGATGCGCAGACTAAAAGTTTGGTCATACAGCAAAGCGGTTTTAACACATGTTTTCTCACCAATTGGCACCTTTTCCGTTCTACCCATCAAAGAGAGTCTAAAAAAGTTGAAAATCGCCCCACCCTTATATATAACTATTATATATATATATATATATATATATATATATATATATATATATATATATATATATATATATATATATATATATATATGGGTTGGACAACATAATTGGGACAGTAGAAATTTAACACCAATATTTTAATAAACCATTATATTACGAATATCCATCCAAGTTTCATTGTAAGTGTTTTGTTTTTATTGTAGATACATAGTTTTATTTATCAACTTTAATGACTATTTTTATTTCTTTTTCAGATTGTAGTATAAATGCTAAGATGCGTGACCTCACTGAGTTCGAAAAGAGCAAATTGTTGGATCTCGAATTGCAGGAGCTTCCGTCACCAGAACGGCTAAACTCCATGGTTTTGCGAGAGCTACCATATCAAAGGCCATGAGAGAATTTAAGAAGCAGGGCAAAAAAACAGCGGGAGGAGTAATTCCGGCAGGCCTTCGAAGCTCGCTGAAAGAGATTGACGAGTGTTGAAACGCATTATGATGAAAGATTCCCAGACAACTGCCCCTAAAATGACTGCAAAGTTGAATCAACATCTCACTAGCTCAGCTTCGACCAAAACTGTTCGCCGTGAGCTCAATAAAGTCGGATATCATGGAAGAGCCGCCATCAAGAAACCTCTGCTTTCTCATCAAAACATTCAGAAAAGGCTGAACTGGTGTAGAGATCACAAGGGCTGGTTGACAGACTAATGGAAGCAAGTAATATTCTCTGACGAGTCCAGTTCTTCTCTTTTCCCTACTGCAGGGCGAGTTTAGGATAGGAGGCAGCACGGGGAAGCTTTTAATCCTGACTGCCTTTTTCCTACAGTGAAGCACGGAGGAGAGTCAGTGATGGTTTGGGCAGCCATATCTTAGAATTCTCTTGGTCCAATCGTTGTCCTGGACGGTAGGATTAACAGCAACTAATATTTGAATATTTTGGAAGATCAAGTCCATCCCATGGTTTAGACATTATGTTTCCCTGATTGTGAGTGCTTTTCCAAGATTACAACGCCACAATACAAACCACTCATGGGGTTATGAATTGGTTTGAAGAGCATACGAGTGAGCTACAACACATGGAGTGGCCTTCAAAATCTCCAGATCTTAATATTATTGAGCATTTATGGTGCGTCTTGGAGCGACAAGTTAGAAGTCGTTACCCTCCACCATCGTGTCTAAAACAACTGGAACAGGTATTGCAAGAAGAATGGTTCAAGATTCATCTCAATATAGTCAGGAAGCTGTATCAAGCAATTTCAGGACGCATCGACGCTGTTCAGAAAGCAAAAAGAGAACCAACTCCGTATTAAATAAATATTCATTGAATTTAACACGTCTTTCAATTATTTTGTCCAACACACACACACACACACACACACACACACACACATACTCTCTCTCTCTCTCTCTCCAGAAGAAAGTAGAGGGAGAGGTGACGCCCCCTTGTCGCGGGAAGAGAGCTTGTGTAAACCTTTGACTTTTCGAGCTATGTCGGTGGGAGTACCTCTCTTCTGGGTACCCATGATAGGGCTTCCCTTGTCGATTTGGTCGGAAACGAGTTTCCAGACTAAGTGCGTCCTTCCTTTAATTCTATTCTATCCTTTTACTTTTTCACCTTTATCCTATTTCTTCCACTTATTATACAAAAAAAATTCATACTCCTATCATGTCACTCATACCCTTTTCCCTCTATCTACATATAAGGACCTGACAGCTACCTCATGGGTCAGAAGAGAGGCTTTGGAACCTCTATAAACAACGCCAATTGACATTCATTGGTTGCGAGAGACTAGGACTAGAGGTGTCCTAGGCGTTGGGGCACGATGAATGGGATGAGGGTAGTGCCCCGCTAACCCCTTCCCTGGCGCGTAATTATTGACCATTCCCAGTGGCCGTTGACGGGTGCCTCTGGTAGCATCGGTCCGAGGTGACGGCCCTTTGTTCCCAGGCTGGTTGCCAGGTCAATAAAAAGCCTTGGGTCGAGTCTCTTGGTGTGGTGGGATATCCATTGAACCCTACTCCGAGATCCTGGCCGTCGTGAAGGAAACTAGTAGGAGTTTAGTACGGGGCGTGCTCTGTTGATCACCTGGTGAGAAATCGATAGCCCCTTCGGGGACAGTCAGTGCTGCTTGGTTGGGAGCCACGGAAGGCCGAGGTTTGACGACTCGGTCGGACAAACAACAGCACATGAAGCGTGCCTTCTAAAAGATCCAAAAGGTCTCCGATCGATAGGTGAGAGCGACTCACGCGGGGAGAACTCACCAACTCCCCCTATTTAACATACTGCTTGGTCATAAATTTACAAGTACGAGTATTAAGTGTTCAGAATGTCTGGCAAGAAAGGACCTGGTGCGCTAAAATATACGTGTTCCACATGCCGAAAGGACAAGTGGTGCGTGGATTTCCCGGAGGGGTGTTTCTCAAAATGCCACCCTGGAAGTATCTGCACAGACTGGGTCCTAAGGGCTGAACTGCAGGAGCTTATAGATCTGTTCAAATCTTCTGAGGAAAAATCACGACGGCTGGAAGAAAAAGTGAAGATCCTCGAATCTGAGCATGTGAGTCAAATCTGTCGTCTTGAAGCCAGGATTGCAGAGATGACAGCCAAGATAGAGCAGCAGGAAACTCCCAACGAAGGCGGGCGGCTCCTCTGTTAGGCCCTTAAGCACCGCGTTGACGAAGACAGGCCACACACTCGACGTCCGAGAGCCAGCTGCTGCTGGGGTTACTCAGGGCGTCGAAAAGTAGAGAGTAAGACGAAGAAAGGAAAGAAAAAAGATACACTAGAAACAGTAAAAAAAACAGAAGAGAAAGGAGAAACGAAAGAAAAAACAAGGAAGAAAAAGAACAAAAAAGTGGTGAAGAAAGGGGAATCGAAAGAGCCTCTACTGAAAGGGAAGCCTCTGTCCTCTGAACCCAAATGCGCGAGGGTCATCGTGATCGGTGACTCCCAAGCGCGGGATCTACAACCCTTGCTAGCAGCCCGCCTTCGCACCAGTGCGAAGGTAAGCTGCCTTGCAGGAATGGGGAACGGAGAAATAAGGATGGAGGCTGAGAAATCTCAGATCTCTGAGAGCTCAGTAGTTGCCCTGATGGCAAGTGGCAACGACCTTTACCTACAAGGAGCTAAAGTAGTCACCAGCGGGAAGATTCTGACCACGGTTAATGGAGCAGTTGACGACTGTTGGCTTAAAACCCGCAGACGTGTCGTGGTCGGGATACTCCCTAGACGAGGTCCATCCCGCAATGCTCACGCAAGAAACGTTTCCATAAACCAACGACTGGGAGATCTTTGTACGGCGGAAGGAGTCGTTTTTGTAGACCTCTACCGCACTTTTATGGGAGAAACGACCTGTACAAAAGGGACGGAGTGCATCTTTCCTTTAAAGGGAAAGCTGTACTCGCAAACATCATCTAGGATGTTGTGGAGCAGACCCGAAGAAGTGTCATGCCTCAAGTAAAGGAACACGTACGCCATTACACCCGTGTTACTCCAGGAACGACCTTTTCTGAGGTCACAAAGAGGGGAATTACCACGCCACAGAAAAACAAAGCGGAAACGGAAGAGCGTAGGGAGTCTACAGTCGGGGACTCCTTGAAAGTTCTTCTGTTTAATGCGAGGTCTATCAGAAACAAGTTTCTTGAACTTCGTGGCCTAGTAGTGACGGAAGAACCAGAGATGGTGGCCATTACAGAGTCGTGGATAAAACTTCAAACCGAGATTTTGAAGGTGAATTCACGATTCCAGGTTACCGACTCTTCCTAAAAGATAGGACTGTCAGAGAGTGTGGCGGTGTGATGCTGTATGTCAAGGATACATTCAACTCGACAAAATGCAAAATCGTATCCCACCACGAGCATATCCTAGGTGTAGACCTAGAAATAGGTCCTGCCAAATACAGGACTCTGGTGCTTTATAGACCTCCTGCCCAATTCGTTGAAAAGGAGAGGGATCTGCACCAGCTGCTAGGAGAACTTGTCAAAGACAGAGTGTGTATCGTCATGGGGGATTTTTAACACACAAGTTGACTGGGAAACCAGAGAACCCTGTGGCGAGAACGCGCTACTCCTGGAATTCGCAGACAACGAGTTCCTGACTCAATGGGTGAGAGAGCCAACGAGAGGAAACAATATTCTTGACTTAGTTTTCACATCAGAGGAAGACATCGTTGAAGAGCTCTCTGTAGGCAAAGAGATCGGTAGTAGTGACCTTCGACTAGTTAGATTTGTAGTTAAAGTCCCCAAGGTACAGTCCGCGACGCAAAAATCGAGGCAACTTTATTTCACAAAGGCAGATTTTTTAGGTATCCGTGAAGGAATGGCTAATGTGAGATGGGAAGGGTGCGATAATGTTGAAGACTTGTGGAACAGTTTCAAAAGTAAGTTCATGAGTCTTCAATCACAATTTATCCCTATGAAAAGCTTACGTTGGTCTTCCGTTCAACCAAGGTGGTTCAATCGAGAAATTGGTCAACTACTGAGGGAGAAGAGATCTTGGTACCGCCAGTCAAAGATTTCTGGTGACTTTGACGAGTACTGTAGGCTAGCAAGGAGAGTGAATTCCAGCATAAGGGCGGCGAAACGTGCTGAGGAGCTCCGAGTGGCGAGACTGTATAAACAGAATCCCAAGGAGTTCTTCGGTTATGTAAACAGCCGTAAACCAATCCGCCGGACGATTGGCCCTTTGGTAAATGAGGAGGGTGCATTAAAGCACTCGAATGCAGAAAATGCAAACCTCCTAAACGACTACTTCTCTTCAGTGTTCAGTGAAGAACGTGGTCCCATCCCCCAGCCCATTGAGTCTCACTTGGGTGAGAAGCTGAAGGAAATGGACTTAGCCCTAGCCGAAATAGAGGAAAAAATTTCCGACCTAAAGACGAATAAGTCCACTGGTACAAACGGGTTTCTCCCTAAAGTGTTAAAGGAAGTGCGTGATGAGGTGGCACCATATCTGACCCCAATCTTCAACACTTCGATCCGGACTAGACGCGTTCCTGGAGACTGGCGTGAGGCGGAGGTGCCTTCGATCTTCAAGAAAGGAGACCAAAGCCAGCCGCCAAACAACCGACCTATCAGTTTAACCTCAATTGTCGGTAAACTCATGGAAAGCATCATGGTGGACAATATAACGTCATATTTGGAGTCAAACTTGCTATTGAAGAGTTCCCAGCCCGACTTCCGAAGGCACCGGTCATGCCTAACGAACCTTGTAGAATTCTTCCACTTCGTTTTCAGTGAGCATGATCAGGATAAAGCGGTGGATGTTGTCTACCTAGACTTTCAAAAAGCCTTTGACAAGGTACCACAACGCCGCTTTCTCCGTAAAGTGCATGCGCTGGGCTTAGACGGAAATGTAGCAGGTTGGATTAAGAACTGGCTAAGAGGCAGACGCCAATGGGTAGTGTTGAATGGACAAGCTTCTAAGTTGACGCCCGTAACTAGCGGTGTTCCCTAAGTTCTGTTCTAGGACCACTACTGTTCATCATCTATGTTAATGAGATGGATGGTGACGTAGTTGCGAAGATTTACAAATTTGCTGGCGATACCAAAATTGGTATGAACGTTGCAAAGGAAGGAAATACTGCCTGGCTGCAGGAAGATCTTCGGAAGATTGGGGAGTGGTCGGACAGGTGGCAAATGCCATTTAACGTGAACAAATGCAAAGTGATGCATATCGGCCACTGAAACTCCAAATCTCAGTATATCCTTAAGGGCACTGCTCTTGAATCCACCCACACTGAGAAGGACTTGGGTGTAACTATAACTAGTGATCTCAAGTTCTCGAAGCAGTGTATTGAGGCGCATAAGAAAGCCCAAAGGATGCTAGGTTATATAAAGCGATAGTTTGGATATCGGAACAAGGAGATTGTACTGTGCCTGTACAACTCACTTGTCCGACCGCACCTGGAGTATGCCGTACAATTTTGTAGTCCTTCATTTCGAAAGGACATCACCAGATTGGAGTGCATGCAAGCCAGGGCGACCAAACTGATTCCCTCTATCAGACATAAAAGATATGAAGATAGATTAAGGGAATTGGATCTGTTCTCGTTGGAAACCCGTAGACTGCGTGGTCAGCTTATCAAAGTGTTTAAAATACTTCGAGGCTTCAATAATGTAGACTACATGGATATTTTCAAACTGAGTGAGAGCAGAACGAGAAATCACGGCTACAAACTTGAACTGAAGCGTTACAACCGTGATCTCTGGGGTAAATTTTTCACATACAGCATCTGCGGTAGCTGGAACACACTTCCAGTGGAAGTTGTCAACAGCAATTCTGTTGATTAGTTTAAGTCAAGACTGGACAAAGTCTTGAAAAGTGGCCGTTTGGGCACTTAAGCCGTTGTGCAGAACTGTACCTGCTCAACTGTTAGCCCAAAGGTACCATCTTTGAATGGACCTTAAGGTCTCCTAGGGTACTTCTTTTCGTTGTAGCTCGTTGTAACTCTCTCTTTTTCTCTCTCTCTCTCTCTCTCTCTCTCTCTCTCTCTCTCTCTCTCTCTCTCTCTATATATATATATATATATATATATATATATATATATATATATGATGAAAATTAATGCAATATCGCAAGAAAAGATGAGGAATTAAACCACATTCTCCGAAGATAATTTAATTCAGAACAGTTTCGGTGTATCTCACACCCTTTTTCAACTGACACTGGGCAGAAAATATAAGAGAAATGCATATAAGCATAACACAAGATCCCCTCTTTTTTCCCCCAATCCCCTACTTGTGGCTAATCTGGGTGGGGGGGTAGGCCTAAACATATTGAAGGGCTGGCATTTTACTATTTTGTTTATTTGCGATCTTATTACAGGATTAAAAGAAAATTGACCCTCAGATAGATTTAAATTAGGAACTGACGATATCAAGCTCGATTCTACGATTCTTCTCTTAACATAGTTAGCCGATTTAAATAACATTTTACTTCCATTGAAATCGATCGTATGATTCTTGTCTCTAACATGGCAAAATATTCCACTACTTTCGCTGCCCACTCTAATATCTCTTTTGTGTTCGTACAATCTCTTGTCTAGATTTCTCCCTGTTTATCCTATATAAACTTTATGGCAATCGTTGCATGGTACTGCATATATTCCTATGTTATGATGTTCTTTGGGTTTCCTGGACATCATCAATTGGTTTAAGGAATTATTATATTTAAAGGCTAGATTAATACCCGCTTTTCCAAATATGTCCTTCAAACTATTTAATTTATTATTAAATGGCAATGTTATACATTTGTTGAAGTCATTAGTGCGGGAAGGCTTATTACCATAGGGAGAAATCTAGACAAGAGATTGTACGAACACAAAAGAGATATTAGAGTGGGCAGCGAAAGTAGTGGAATATTTTGCCATGTTAGAGACAAGAATCATACGATCGATTTCAATGGAAGTAAAATGTTATTTAAATCGGCTAACTATGTTAAGAGAAGAATCGTAGAATCGAGCTTGATATCGTCAGTTCCTAATTTAAATCTATCTGAGGGTCAATTTTCTTTTAATCCTGTAATAAGATCGCAAATAAACAAAATAGTAAAATGCCAGCCCTTCAATATGTTTAGGCCTCCCCCTCCCCACCCAGATTAGCCACAAGTAGGGGATTGGGGGAAAAAAGAGGGGATCTTGTGTTATGCTTATATGCATTTCTCTTATATTTTCTGCACAGTGTCAGTTGAAAAAGGGTGTGAGATACACCGAAACTGTTCTAAATTAAATTGTCTTCGGAGAATGTGGTTTAATTCCTCATATATATATATATATATATATATATATATATATATATATATATATATATATATATATATATATATATAGATAGATAGATAGATAGATAGATAGATATGATAGTAAAACCACTGTATAGGAGCCAAAAGTAGTTTCACTATCATATACCATAAATCGCCATTGAGTTCTTTTACTTATATATATCAAGAATTATTTGTTGTTGTGCAATTATAACTATGCGGTTAAAAAGGCAATGTTTTAAATAAATAAGTTCTTCATCAAGCACTCGGAAGGAGCTCTTCTCACAGTCACGATAAGATAAGGCTGGCTTATGAGTATCTTCTCGTGACTGTGAGAAGAGCTTAGTTAGCTACAAAATTGCCTGTTAGCCACACATATATATATATATATATATATATATATATATATATATATATATATTAACGCCAAATTAGGCTCCTGGTAAGGTGGCAACAAGGGCAAGGATCAAGTTACCTCCCGTGCCAAGCTTGCTCACTCTAGGCGATAGAATAGAAGCATGTGTGAAGGCTTCAGCCTGCACAATGAGGCGGAGACTTTTCGACAAAGGTCTCAAGTGGAGAAGGGCTACGAAGAAGCCTCATTTCACCAAAAGAATCTTATGGATATGCTCCGCATTTATAGGAAATAGCAAAAATGGAGTGTTGAAGACTGGGGCAAAGTGATATTCTGTGATGAATCTCCCTTTCGCTTATTGTGAGCTTCTGGAAGACCCCTCGTTAGGAGGAGAAAAGGGAAGCGCTTCCACGAGTCCCATGTCCTATCTACGGTGAAGCATGCGGGCACTCTCCATGTCCTAAGCCGCTTGCCATCTAAGGGAACTAGAGGAACACTACCGACTAACCGACGTGTGCGAAGGACGTGCCACCTCCGTTCCGTATATACCAAATTTTCAAGACATTCGCGTCGTTGGACTATCATGTGCTCTCGCCTAATTTTGTAGCCCTGGTTTCTGAAAACCACTTTTGCTGTGCACTCCTTCCTGTGTATAGTATTATCCCCATTGTTTGGTGTTCGTTTCTATGCGATTAATCAAATCATTTTCTCTCTTGCGTTGTTTTAATCATATTGACTTTGTCTGAACTTTTAGTTCCGTCAAACACTTTCTCCTTAGTGTTTGGGAACTTATTATTTCAGCTAGTACTTCTTAACCCGTAGGTTACCCTTAAATTACCAGTATCTATTCGTTGTGTGTTTTCCGTTTTAATTTGCAGATTTCAATAAACTTCTAGTGTCCTTGAAAAATCGTTCTCTTATTTTCCACGTGTCAATATTTTATTTTGTTAGTTAATTTAGTATAATTTCTTCACTATACGATTGTGTCATAAGAAATCTTCATAAAATGTATTATATGAATGCCTTCATGTATCTTGGAAATTTCATTCACTTCCTCATCATATTTTCGAAACTATTTAATATAGGAAATCGATCTCTTATTTTGCTCGGTAGTGATATGGTAGTTATCTTGTAGTTGAGGTTTGTGGTTACGGTGTCGTAAAATCGCAGTTGGTTGTTTTGAGTTAGGCCAAAGGTATAGTTGAGTAAAGAAGATTTTTTAAAAGGCTTTTTCCAGTTTATTTATTTCATCTTCAGATAGTAATAAAGTGGAAACAGCCTTTAAAGAATGTCCTTTAAACAACTATACCATTGGAGGAAAATAAAACAACCAACTACAATTTTAAGACAGTAACCACAACCCTTTACGACAAGATAACTAACAAAATATACGTTAAAGACATCATTCCGGGTTTTTGCATGAATGCAGAAAGTGAATGTCCAGAACACCAAAAGAAAAGCGAAATTAACTCTTAAATTAATCTTGCCTTCACCCACTGAATCACATGTAAAGAAAGCCATAATGTACGATAAAGGTGTTAGATTTCAAGGAGGGTGACCTTTCCCTGTTACCATGAGAGCAAATAATATGCTATACGTGCAAGAAATTTGTTTGCTTGTACAAATCACGAAACACTTCTAAAGGAAATAAAGGATGTGATACCAGGTAAAATGATATATTCGTAGTAGCGCAGCTTTTTGTCACGCATCTAATAAATCACTGATAGTAAGGTTTAAAGCTTCGCTCTCTTGTTTAACACTTTTATGATTTATCAGTAAACAGATAACTTCTTTCTTTGACGGTAACTTTCTATGGCTCAGATGTTTTTTTTTGTTGACCAATCAACCAAACTTCAGTTGAGCTTCTGGTTGTCATAGTGAATCCAGTTGAAATTCTTGTAATTGGGTAAATCAGGAACAGCGTTGCATAACCTCTTCTTCCCACTTCAAGCACTCAAGCACCAGCGCACTAAGTAATGTCACACACAACATTTGTTCAGCTCCTATTTCTTTAGTCAAAAAGAATTTAAATTTATTTTATATAATTTATGTGGATTGAAAATGTTTTTAACAACTAAAATATTACTCACAAATATACCTGTAATGCAAGAACAATATAATTAATCTGTAATTAAGTATTAGAGAAGCATTGATAGTTTACTTCGAGTTTCAATAAATCTAAAATATTCAAGTTTATGGTGCTACCTTTAACCATTATTTGATTTAAACTTTTTGCTACAATGTTTTTAACATGGAAATGAATAAATTAAGATAGTATGCTGATAAACTTTTGATGGTCGAGTTTTTTGCATCACCCAAATGCATACATACAATCAAAATATACAATTAAAATAAATTTAAAAAAACGGGTTAATCTAACTTTTAAATGAGAATCTAGAAAAAGACTTTTTCCGACCTCCAGGTGGGTCCATTGAAACACGCGTTGGCAGCAGGCCTGCGGTTAACTGACCTGCAAATGGATAGGATTTTTCGGTATCCAAGCTTTCCGATAGAGGTACAATCTCATCGGATAAAGCTTAGAGATCGGTTTGGTGATATCTCCGGTTTTAACTCTCATCTTTTCAGATCGGACTCTCCTATCCCCACCATGGTATAACTCCGTAATTCTACCTTTCTTCCAAATTAATCGATGGGAATCATGATGGATGAGCACGATGACATCGATGTTAGGAGTTAATAATTCTCGAGTTTCACGTGGACTCAACCTCAATACGACTAGATACTCGTTTTTGCATCTGTTTCACGCCCCTTGTTGGAGTCATTCCATCTGTTTTTGACGTCAATTCTAGGTGAATGGTGTCCCATATTCTGGATCACCAAGCCTGGAAAGTGAGCAGCAAAGGAACCTTTCTGTAACCGAAAATGATATCACAAAGAGTTAGTGGATCTAAATCAACTACGTCATCTTTCATCCAACATTTAGGTCAAAGGTCTATAATTTTTCTATTGCGGAAAGAAGAGTATTCATCCCATCCCACCCGACAAACCTGTTAGCGAGCATCCTTTGGAGTGTGCTCTTACAAAGTCCATTTACCAGGGCGCCTGGCGGGATTGAAAATCCATCTGATCCCATTAAATTCCTTTTCCCCGTGTGCCATGTTTAAATATATAGACACCGCTCGGAATATAACGGCATTATCGCTATATACTGTCTAGGGGATAGAGAATCTTGCGGAAAATCACTCGGAGGAAAGTTTTGAGGCCGCTATCGGCTATCACCTCCAAATGATTAACACCGAGTACCTGCACAGGTGAATAAAATGATGCATGCCCTTCCCATACCCTTTATTACCAGGACGGTAAATGGTGCTATTTCCACTCTAGGCGCTGGTAATGGAGGATAAACTGCCTCATAACTGCGAGCACTTCGAATCTGACAGATCTGACATGTTTTACATAGCTTTCTGGTGACTTGTAGAGCACGAGGTATCTATCTACCTCTGATGATCATTAACATCTGGTTTGTGCTAGGAAGTCAAGAAGAGTGATGCATATGTAGAGTTAATTCTACCAGGGGATGATCCCCCCGGTAACAAGGCTGGAAACAGGTACTGAAAGAGAGATTAGAAAAATCCACACGACAATTGCATTGGATTATACATCTGTCGAGAAAAAAACGAAATTGGAGTATTCGGTTAGAACGAAGGTGAGCCTTAGAAGCGAGCTTCTTTCTTTTTCTCTCTCTCTCTCTCTCTCTCTCTCTCTCTCTCTCTTTCTCTCTCTCTCTTCTCCAAATTTATCTTTGTGAACCTCTTTGTACTCTGTAGCTGCATCGTATTACCCCCGGCTGATGTTACGATTAACTGTTATTGTTAGGGAAGACTTTGGTATAACCTTACCTTTAAGGAGCAAGATGAACCTAAAATCAAGGATTGTGACTTTGAACATCTTTAAAAAGCTACTGTATAGCTTAAAATTAATATGAAAGAGCTGGTGTAAAATGGCAAGAACATGAGTGGTATCGGGACTTATCACGCGCTTCGGCCACAGGTTCCTATCTAAAATCATCTCTAGGCCCTTTCCCCATATAGAGTTCTTCATTTTATTGCCCTTCACCCGCTAGTTAACTCGTAACAAGAGCTTAGTTGAGACTTACGTGACGCCACTCGTAACCACGGGAGAAGGCCCTAATTTCCTAAACCTTGTCCTTTAGATATAGTTCATTTCACTTATTGGAAAAAGGCCATTGGAGTAAGATCTGACTGTCTGTCCATGGGAAAACCTTTCCTGTAAACGGATGAAGAGACCTTTTGGCTTTGTTCAATAGTCTTGCTGCTAAAGAGGTTTAAGGTTTGAGGTAAGGAACCAGTTGGGCAACTGCCCAATCCAAGTAGATTCTAAATGGCAGCGCAAATAGAACAAGGCAAATTAGTTATAAAAGAGGGAGTAGACCAGTTTGTGCTAGAAATTTTAAAAAAGTAGTGTTTAAAAGATTCTTCTGCCACAAGGAAACGAAGGCGGGACAAGCGAGGGATAGTTAAAAGGGTCGGGAAACAGGACGACCGGAGAGTGGCGAAATGAGTGTATTTTAGTAGAAGATGGGAGACCAATTAATCCGTACCACACAAGCGGCAGCGAGGGCTAATTCGAGTACCAGCCGAAACAAGATGCCCGTAAGTAAGTCTTGTGTGGTCGATGCAAATGCAGCAAATGGCCAGCTCTAAGAACCGTCGTCTCCGAATGCTCGAGAGCCAATAGCGAACATACTTTTTGATTTTATGTAATTTAAATGATGAACACCCATCCCATTCGTCCTACCACAACTGATAAATATATTATCTTATAGATAAAATGAAATCTCGAAAAGGCAGTGCAGAGTATTCCGGGGACACAGAATATGCTAAACGGGCCAGCTGATCAGCCCTATCGTTGCCCAGGACCCCTACATTCCCGAGGACCTAACAAAATAGAACTCGATATCGGGACGCATTCTGGACCAGTCAGTTGCGGATTACGGTGACTAAGAAATGGGAAGCATTCCTTATAAAACAGTCCTAGAGTCGGAGAAAATGAAAAAATCCGTGAAAGGTGAAATTTGGATTAGTCTAAAAGCTAAAAGAATGGCTGAAAGTTCAGCGGTAAAAATAGAAGCTTCCAGCAGCAAAGACAAAGTTAGAAACTCTCCTGAGTAGGTAGCTGCAGCATCCACACCACTGTCTGACTTGGAACCATCAGTGTATATCGGGTGGGTGTTTTATATGTGAGGTCGCATGCTCTAGGGACAGGCTCTTAAAGGAGCACGGACAACTTCTCCAGGCTCTCCATACTGGTACAAACCCTGGGAGGTGGAGCACACTAACTAGGGGTCAGCGATGATGGAAGGGCAAAGACCCTTAGACCACCCAGGTTGGAGAGATGATATCCTATCCAACCTCTTAGGGTTGCAGGTCAGAGTCGTGTCTCCAACACGCACCATAAAGTATCAAGATGCTAAGAACCTTTGAATAAAATACGGTAAAAGACCTCTCATACCCCAAACATATAGCTGCTTTAAGACGCCATATCTCCATGTTGTATCGTACGTAATATTTCTTAATGTCAAAAAATATGGCCAAGACTGAGTGCTTTAACTAGAAAACTTTCCGGACCGTTCCCTTGAAATGTGCTAAGAGGTCAAGGGTACTATGACCCTTGCGAAAACCGCACTGAAATGAAGACAGTAAGTGATTGTTTTTTATGAACCATTTCAGGCGCACCAACACCATCTTCTCTAGCACTTACTCAGTCAGCTGGTTAAAGCTAAAGGGCGGTAATGAGCTGCAACCAACCCGTTCCTTCCCGGTTTGATGGAGGGAAGGACAATCCCAACGCACCATGATAATGGGTAAAAACCCTTCACCCATATAAGGTTGTACAAGTCAATTAATAAAATGACAGAGTGTGGATGGAGGTGCCGAATCATATCAAAATGGATCTCGTCAAGGCCAGGAGGAGTAGATCTACAAAAGGACAAAGCAGCACGTAACTAGTGGATGGAAAATAGAGCATTAAACGGAAGGTTTGATTTTGTTGTAAAATTGAGAGGATGAGACTTTGTCTGATTTATAGGATAGAAAGGCTCATCTCAACGGCTGACACTGCTGACGGCACCGAAATGGTCGGCCAAGCATTGCTGACCACCAGGCTGTCATTCACTATGGATCTCTGTAAGTTGAGTGTGAAGGTATCATGGCTAGCATAACAGACCTTTATCTTGTTAATCCTCTTCCAGATCTTTACGGTAGGAGTTAGAGTAAATTGCTGAGACGTACCGGCCCCATGAAATTCAGTGAGCCTGACCAAGGGTTCTTTGGCGAAGCGCCCAACCTCGGTTTTGGTCAAACTTGTTACACAAGGTTCGGTTCCGCCGGAATTAAGTATGAGCTAACTTGTAGTTTTTGAGGGCTGTCGCACGCTCCGAGGTCCACCATGGTACGGTTAAGCAAACCATTATGGTTTACCTCCATGGAATAGTCTGTGTAGCCACGTTGTAGATGTGAAGTACGCTACTACCGCGTTCACACCATTGAAGGTCCCCAAGGAGTCACTTGTGAAATACGCCTCTTGCAAGCCTCCCCAATCAGCATGGCCTAAGTCACACTTGAGAGGCATAGTTGTATGAGGACTAGGATAAACGGCCGAAAAGACAATAGAGAAGTGGTCACTGCCATGGAGGTCATCAAGGGCTGACCATCGAAAATCAGTGAGGCAATCCGGGGACCAGACAGACAGGTCAACACAGCTAAAAGAATCAGTCTGGATAAAAGAGGTAAAATCGCCGGTGTTTAAAACTCAAAGAAAATCAGATAATAAAAGAGACTCTAAAACAATGCCTTTGTCATTCCGAGTGATGTCACCCAAATATGGGTGATGGGCTTTAAAATCTCCGAGTAATAAAAATGGGGAATGAAACTGATTTACAAGTTCTAAAAGGTTGGGTCTTGACAATGGTAAAGAAGGAAGGAGGTAAATAGAGCAAACAATAAAAATCCTTGTAAGAAAAACTCTGACGGCAACAGATTGGAGAATAGTGTGAAAGTGGGGTGGATACATGGTGGGATGACGAAACGATAATTGTCACCCCATCATGAAACGAGCCATCGATAGGAGCAATAGAGTTGAAAATACGAAAACGGGGTATCGCCGGAAAAGTCCGTGGACCCAGTTTGTTCTCCTGAAGACAAATAACAGCGGGGTAGAGAATCGTCAAAATAACTTTGAGTTCTTCTCACTTGGGAAGAAGGCCTTGACAATTCCATTGTACATAAATTAGAGGATATTGTGTGGGACGGTTATATACAACAGTAGATATCTTCAATTCCTTTGTGGTTGAGGTTAAGTTTGAAGTGTGTCCCAAAGAGCTTGGGGGAGGAAGGGCAGATTTCGAAGAGCCTGCTATAGCAGGGGAAGAGATATTAGAAGTGTATGTCCGATGGTTTAGAGGCCCCTGATTATCACTGGGGCGCACAGCCAGGCGGAAGCGGAAGTTAAGGAAGAGATTTTCGAACGGTAGATCCTGATTCATGGGCTGAGGTCGCTTTCGATATTTGAGGAGTTGATCCAACAACCG
Source organism: Ceratothoa steindachneri (assembly GCA_963969495.1). NCBI lineage: Eukaryota > Metazoa > Arthropoda > Malacostraca > Isopoda > Cymothoidae > Ceratothoa > Ceratothoa steindachneri. The sequence continues at coordinate 118,615,013 of OZ018318.1, read as the reverse complement.
CGACTGGCGATGTTGGAATATCATTGGCTTCCATCGGACCGTGAGTAGGAGGGTGAGTGGGTGAATAGATTTCACAACAGGGTAGAGAATATTCAACAACAGGAGAAGAGTCCATTGAAGATTCTTGAGGCTCGGTGGAGTCATCTCAAGAGACTGTCCGCTTATTGGTGGCCGATGACCCTGGTGATTAGTCCTTCCTCTTACCACGGGGCTTTGGGACTTGGGGCCGGGTAGAAGAACATTTGCTGGTCGATATAGAAGATTCTTTCAGATAACGTCTGATGTCTTCCAAGAGTCTCACCCTGAGCGTCGGTCCCAGCTAGAGCTAACGGAGAGAGGGTGGGGAGGGCAATATTAGGTATCTCGGTGTGAGATCGATGCTTTGACGGTATATCGTGAATGCTTCTGACACTAATGGTAGATGGGTGATGAGATGCTTTATGTGTATCGGAACTCGAACGTGATGGTCGGTTTCTTCCAGCGTCACGCGAAACGTCCGAGAAGAGACGGCCAAAAGGTGAGGTTTGTTCTCGAGCACGTTGACGAGCTTCTCTCACGTTCAGACGCAGAGAATCGCCTAAAGCGAGGACCTCCTTTTTATATAAGAATATTTGGCATGTTTTTGACGAGGCACTTTGGGCACCACTGCAGGTGGCACATCACCGTGTTTTGATGCATTCAGGGTCATAGTAATCAGAACTACAATTCACACAGGAAGAGGATTGCCGACAGGGACGACCAACATGTCGAAATTGAATACATTGAAGCAACGTATGAGTATTGCGTGACGTAGGGTCTTCCGTGACACGAAGGTAGCCAGCTTTAATAAACTGCGGCAGTTCCTGACGTTGGAACGTTAAAGTCACTGTGGCAGTTTGGAGTCTGGTAGAGCCTACAGTTTAAGTCACCCTGAGTACATGTGAGACGCGTTTGGTACTAAGCTTACTCTGAAGACGGGCGAGGTCGTAGTCCATTAATTCTTTTAAACGGACGACACCTTTGACAAAATTCAGAAGTGGATGGGGCGAAACGGCTATGGAAACTTCAGTAATCGAAGACAGATTTCGCACAAGATTATGTTGACAGTGAGATGACACCTCGACTACGATATCACCACTATCTCTTGACCGCATCATTAACGTCAAACATCCGTTTTGCAAGTGGAGTGTCAGATGACGAACTCATAACCAGAAAGCGGGGATAATCTAAATCTGGCTCCAGATCGTTGGAATAGGGATCAAACGAGCGATGGAAGGCTGAAAGTGGTACTGAAGAACGTTTGGCACAAGAACCCTTACGAGAAGGGGAAATTTTAGGTTTATCCCTAGCCATTGCAAATAGAAATAACTTCACATTCTCCCTCGGGACTCCCCATTATGGAGGCCTACAAGGGCCTGGCGCTACTGCAACTCTCGATTCGGTTGTGTCCGGTATGTCCTCTTGGAGAATGGATACGGATCGACCACACCCTCTTTATAAGCCTAAGAGGCTGCCCGAGTTCTCCTACGCGCGGAAAAAAGGGACCAATGATGGGTTTCTTCTTGGGCATCGGGAGAAACGAAGGCGGTGGAGATGCCCAGCCTCCTCCGACCTTCATGAAAGAACAATTCAGAATTAGTCCTAAAAAAACAAGCAGAGGTCGGGTAATCGCCAGGGCCACTAGATATGAATACGGGGAAAAAGGGCAGTAAAATAAAATAATAGAGGGGGAGGGAGAGGAGTATATTTAAAGTATGATTTGCAGCACCAGGGCTAGCCCGCCTCACCAGGAGAGCAGTATGAATAGATAATTCCTATATGAATATAATTAAAAGGCATATAAAATTCTAAAGATTTTTTAATTAAAAAATAATAATGGTAATAATGAATTTCAAAATAACGAAAATGAAACTGACCTTATCTGGGAATCGTCGGCAACTAAACACAAACGAGATTTTAAGTAACCATGGAAATTGAGCTGATGAGTTGGCTAACCTTTTTTAAAATAGGAATATGATCTTTAAAGTTTACTTAATTTAAAAGAACAGGTCCAATTTTTTAAATAGCCCATCCAAGTAGGAAAAAACTCGCCGTAAACTCTTTATAGCCTAAAGCTAGGCTTGATTAAAAACAAGGTCTGCTGACCAAAAGGTCGCGTGCTCTCGAACTAAATCCACTTGATTACATGCCTAGCAAGAAATATAAATTCAACCACAATTTTAGGGACAACTACAACTAGATCGTTGCAAGATTTACCGCCTGATCTACGAATCTTGGATCGATGAGAGCATGACTGTTGCAACCTTTCTAATGCCTGTTTCGTATTTTCATGTTTATTTTTTCCATGTTTGCAAAGAAGACCAGAATATGTGTACAATAATATTAAGTATTTACTGACCTCGGTTCGGTTTAACCGGCAATAAGACTTGAAAACAATTTTTCGCTCAAGAAAGGCGAGTATGCTGTATTTAGGTGTCTTTCGACGGTCTAAGTCGTAGAGGACGAAACAACAAAGCTATGGTGTTAGAGAACTAAGAAACACTTAGGAACAGCGCAACAAATAACTGCAGTGGTTGCTTGTTGAAAAGTAAAATAGGACAGAACTTGGAACTATGACGCAACTGAAACATTCGCTCGTGCAGACGGTGCAGTGTCAATCTTGTAAAGCAGACGTGGCAACTCTAAGAATTAACCGATTTGAAAAATATCACAAACATGTAAAAACCAATAACATTCTGTTTCCTAGCGGCCTATGATTGATGCACGATCGCATTATATTTCATTTTAAGTTCATTTTAAAAATATTAAGTATATATATTTTTTTAAGTAAATTCCACATATTTTAAAAAAATAGTATTAAGGAGCTACTCTCAGAATTACCGCGGTAATTCACTTACTTTCACGATAATAGGTCTGCTTTACTTTAAGGCTATTGCAATCGCATCATATTGTATTATATATAATTATTAAGGTAATTTTGAAATGATGGGGGGGAGGGATCTTTTCTCTTATCATGGCCCACGAAACCACCCAAAGAAATATAACATAAAAAAGTAATCCTATCACTCGATTCCCACGTATAAGAAATGGAATTTAGAAATCTATCTGAAGAGCTACTCACACGAGTAACCGGCCGTTCAGCCAGCCGACTGAGGAGAAGAAAATGCGCCATAATAAGATAAAATATCAGGTGTTTATTACCATATAATTTCCTGGCTAATTTTGGGAGTAATTTGGCAATTATATCATTCGAAAAAGAATCGGCCGATTAGTTATGATGTTATTGTCAAAACAAAATAATTCATGGGCTAACCTCGGGAGTACTTTGGCAATTATATCATTCGAAAGAGAATGTAAAACAACATGAGAGTTTCAATTTTCGTTAGAATCAGCCGAATGTTATTATATAAACAAAAAAAAAAGCAGAACGGGTACCGACCGACCGACATAGTGAGATGTAGAGTCACCTGCGACTAGACTCGTACGCGACTAAAAACATGCCAAAAACCAAATAACAAAAATACAAAAACCAAAGCAAAATTCAAGCAGACAAAAACAAAACAGGAAGCAAAGAAGTAAAAAGAAGAAGGAAGCACGCTCCGAAATCGGGGGTAGTGCCCCCTCCCCAAAGTCAGATAGTCCCCAAGTTTCTGTACAGTAACCCGTCCCGAATACAACGGAAAAACGGTAGCGACTCTGCTCGTTACGATATCGGGAGAGGTAACGTCTGCGAAGATCGCCCAGACTGGGACATTTAAAAGGACTGCTGACGAACAGTCTGGCGGAGGACGCAGCCGTTGTAAAAACGTGCGGGCCGGCGCTCCGTCAAATGGCGGTAGGTTACACGAGTGTGCTCAATTCGAAGGCGGTGGAAAGCAACCTGAAGCCGTCGCGGCACTTCAGAGTATGTTTTGGGGAACAGGGCGGCGCACGTTCTTTGCCAAGCAGCCCGGAAAGCTGCCCTGATTTCTGCCATGTAGTGGGTGTAAGAAATAGTGAACCGCTGGTATGGTCACCCAATCCTCGCGGACTCTTTGGCGCCCTCATAGCCGCGTCATTCCCTGCAATTCCCACTAGTAAAGGAACCCATAAGAAGATAATTTCGATATCCACCCGACTCGCGGCAACCGTGGCGTAACAGGGACCGCGAACAAAAAGGAATGGAGATTCAAATGGCCCTAGAGCACTCAGAGATTTTTGTGAGTCACTAAAATCAGAATCTGGTCTCCGAACTCGGCACGACGAGTGGTGTATTAAAACCAGATCGGGCGTGAAGACAGACGCAGCGTAGGGTAGAGCCCTGCTGAATTCAAACAGAGGGGATAGAGCATGGAAACCGCTCCCCGCCCTCACCCTGTGACTTTGAGCCATCCGCATACACTGGCACAGATCCACGGTGACAGAAGTATACTTCAAAAAGGCCGAAAGCAATACTGCCAGGGCTGTAGAAGCTTTGAGAGCAGAGGCGTGGCGCCAAATAAGCAAAGGTGGTACCGTCCAGCGTGGGGTTGTGTGCAGAACCAGAGGCGTCACTGGCCCGTGAAATACAACGAGCTCTCGAAGAAGTTTTCTAGCTCAAATTCCGAAGGACTTAGTGTATGACTAGCGTATCTCGGGTGCATAGGCACCATCGGCATCGGCTGTGGATGCAGTGAAAGCCATTGGCGACTGAGAGAGTTTCCGAACTCGCGCGTACAGGCCGATAGTAAAGTGTGCACGGCACAGAGCAAGTGCTTCTCCCTAACATCGACAAGTAGGCTATTAATTGGGATCTGTGGAAGGCGCCGGTCGCCAGCCGGAGAACGGTGATTTGGATCTAGTCCACCTTCCGCAAAAAAAAGCACGGCTGCGGATTCATAAAACCTACATGCCTAGTCAAGCTTCGAAAGTTCAGCCTCCCAAGTCCTGATCGTCACGGAACTAAAAATGTCCATGGTGTAGATAAAAGACACCCTAAGACTCCGAATATGATATTCCGAGGTAAGGCGTCGGTCGAAAACAAGACCAAGAAAACAATGCGAATCCACTAAGTCAATGCGAACTCTGCTTAGAAGGGCGATAGAGGTGCATCACCTTTGTTTTGGCCACGGTAAACGAAACCTGTGTGCTTCAGCATAGCGAGAAATGCGGTTCAATGCCTGTTGGATTCGAAGCTACAGAGTTGGCATCAGGGCCGCACCAAAAGAGATCGAAAGGTCGTCAACGTAAAATGTAGCGATAACATCTTACGGCCACACTGAGGTGATACCATCGATGCTCATTGCAAAGAGTGTGACAGTGAGTACACCCCTCTGCAGCACATCCTCTTCCTGCTTCATCGAGACAGAAAGGGCTCACCTCCCCCCTTAAGCGGAATCGATGAGCTCGGAAAAACTCAGAAATAGAGTGTCTCCATGATACCTAATCACCATGCTCTATCATAAGCCTTCTCCAAATCAAAAAAGACCGAGGGGTAGTGCGGTCTAAGAATGGGGGTTTCGCAGATGGTATTTTCCAAACTATGCAAAGTATCCGAAGTGGAGGGGAACTTGCGGAAGCCGCACCGTGTGAAAGACAAGTGGCCTCAAAAGGCCAGGAAAAAGGTGATTGTAACATTTACCAAATTCTCCATAAACCTGCTCATGTACAAGGATAGAAAGATTTGGCGGAAACCTGCCTGGGTAGAGTGATCTCTCACTGGTTTGCTAAAAGCGATCATAGTAGCTATTCGGCAATGGTCTGGGAGGATAACCTCTTTATACATAATTTTGAACAAATCTTACAGAAATACCATGCTCGTTCAGTTAGGTGTAGAAGCATGAAATACGGGACATCGTCCGGAACATGGGTGGTGTCCGTGCACAAAGCGAGAGCTGAACGCAAATCAATCAATGTAAACCTGTTATTGAAGGGTTCTACCCCTCTTCAGGTAAAGTCCAGTGGGCTGTCTTCAGCGACTTTACGACGTGTTTTGAATTCTGAAGGAGCAGCATCCCGGCTAGAAAACACGGAGAAAGCGGTCACGAAGGACTCCGCTACAGAGGCTGAGTCTGAGATTGTGGGATGGGGATCCTGTAAAAACTTGCCACGAATCCTTTTACTCGCTTCCAAACCTCTGCTAGTGGGGTCTTCCCGTTAACCGATGACACTTATGCCTGCCAAGTAGAGCGGCGAGCGTGCTTCGAAACATACCATAACTTAGCCCAACATGGGCCATAAGTGCATCTAGGAAAAATCAACGGCCTCATCCACCGATGTAAACTCCTCGACAGGAAGAAAGAAATGAGTTATCTTAAGCGGCAGCGGTCCAGAAAATGATATTTAAATTGTAATGTGATCACTGTCATGGAGGTCATCGACTACCTCACACCCAAAATCAAACTGCGCATGCGGAGAGCACAGATAGATCAAAACAGGAAAATAAAGCGGTTTTCGGGCAGTAATGCGTAAACTCATCCACATTTCAGACACCTATTTTCAGCTCGTCGATCAAGTCAGGAAGGACCTGACCCCGTGTTTGATCGAGTATTCTCCCCAAAGGGATGTCTACTCTTTGAATCCATGAGAAATAGAAATGGCCTCTGCAACCTTGCCGCGATACGACGGAACTTCCCCGTGTCAAAGTCGGCCGATGGTGGAATGTACGCAGATATAACAGTACATATACATACCTCCTATCCAGGTGCAGCTGCCTTGCTACTACCTGAAAGGAGGTATTTAAAGCAAATAGAAGAACAGAGACATCATGCCGGGTATAAGTGGCGCATCCTCCATCCGGGCCCCTATCCCTTGGTATAGGGGTCGCAAAATCCTTATAACCCTGGAGGTGGGTATGGGGCACCTCCCAGCATGGTCTCCTGAAAAAGATAGCTAACGTCGAACAGGAGGCGACGATCCTCTGTAAAGCCTCCAAGTTTGCCCAGATCCGCGACAATTCCATTAAAAGAATATATCATCCAAGCCTAGCTCGGGGAAGATGCGGGCGGGGGGCGGGGGCTCAAAAAAGAGAAGACCATCACGGGAATGGCCGTACACTTCCTGGAGCCAGAACATCAGGCGCTTTCGTCAAACAAGGTGCTGTCGCCTTCGAGGACTAATCAGTGGAGATTGGGCTCGTTATGTGAGTCCTTTCCTCCCTCCACCTCGAAATCTTCGGTGGGAGGGACGGACTCAGAATCGGGTTTCTCTCCTTTGGATAATCCACCGTCCCTGAGCCACACAGTCCAGCCTTAGGTCAGGGCGTATGAGCCGAAGCTCTTTTGCTGCTGTCCACATTTCGGGGGCAGCTTTATTAAACCCGGAACTCGGCCTAGCGACCACTTTCAATGGTGTTGTCTCCTATGAATCTAACGTCACGGTGGAGTCGCGTAACCCTTTCGCCTTACCCTAAATAGTTACGCTGTGGAAATGGAAGAGCCCTAGTTTTAGCCTAAGCTGGATGTGAACCCTTTTTGTTATCAACTTTACCAAGGAGGCGTCCATGGTATATAGAACCAGAAAAATGTTTCTGAATGGGCAAAGAAAAAACAGTGCTAAGTCTGGATGTGCCAGGAGCAGTCTGGCTTTTTTTTAATTAAGGCATAAGACGTCTCAGGCAGCGCAGGGTGCGCCTGGATCAGATCCTTAGCCTTGGGACATGAAAGATGATCTGTAGCATTAACTCCCAGGATTTCCTTATTCAGGAGATACGCACAACGTCATTCCAAGAAGCAGGGTGAGATTATTTGCAATTGACGCACTTGGTGATACACTATAGGGACTTTGAGTGTTCCAAAAAATTGTTAAGACAGCCAAGCCTCTTTCTCCCGGCTGGTATATCACGATGGAGAGGCTTTCTACCACAAATATGTCCTTCTTGAAGTTACGGTCTTGGAGCAACTTACACAGACTTCGGGTAACCCCGACTTTGCACATCTATAGGAGCGATTCGTATGGCCAAAGCAATAGTACTAGTATCAGATCCACGGCAGTGGCACGAATGTCTTCATGCGGTAGCGATACCAACCGGCACGCATCGACTCAGAGTGCCTGTCACGATCGAATGTGACGAAGAATGTAGTGTGGGGGGGGTGATCTTAAGGCCCTTCCCTGTTTTCTTATCACACCTTCTGCCTTGACCGCTCCATGGTCGACCGACTCTAAAGTGATGCCATCTATGGAGCAATCCATGAGCTTACTCGCGTAGCCCACCCCCCCTAACAAAGTTCAGGGTAGAGTGTGGTGTCAAACTCACCAGCATGCCATTTAGTGTCCGAAGGGCACTAATCATGACCACCTTGGTAGTATACGACACATTCGCCAGAAGCTCCCGTTCAAGTAACAGGTCACCTTCGGCTCTCTACCAATCAAACTAGCTAATGCTTGCCTCTGACGGATCATGTTTCCCTTAGCTAACATGCTGCTCTCAGTGAGGCGAAGAACCCGAAAGTGTTTTAAGCAAGTGGGCTCTAAAATTCCAGATAGTCTCTTAATGAAGGGCTCCGACGTAATCGAGACTCCGCTCGGCGCACTTGCGATTTGGTCTTGGTGTGTCCCCCCCCCCAACCAGAAGGTGACTCGAGGCCAGACATGCCGATTTTGACCTAGTTCTTTGCCTAAACGGCAGCGGACCCGGAGCTCCTGCTGATGGAGAGGAAACCTTATTCAACTTTGTATTTCTCTTATTTCCTTTCTTTTTAATAGAGAAGGGTGGGGAATGAAACCACTTCTCTACACCACTTGAAAAGCCCATAGTCCGGACAGACCGTCCTCAGCAAGAACCCTCTCCTTGTCTGTCAAATGGGCACCAATCGGGGGAGGAGATCCTTCCTCTCCTTGTGATTCTTTGAGAACCAGCGCCACATGAAGGTAAGCTTGGAGAGGGACGGAGTCAGTTTCGGTGTTTGACACCGAGCCCAAGTTCTTGCCCATGGATTATCCTGCCATCTCTGACTGGGTCACTTCCGGTATCACCCCCAAAGCATCACGGACCCTCTTCAATTTTCCTTCAGCTGGAGTCAAATCTCTGGCCGGCGAACTGATATACATCGGGAAAAATATGAGGCAGGCACGCCAAACTCGGGCAAGACTGCAGGTTAGGGCTGTTCAAGTTCATATTATGAAAATATAAAAGTTGTGGGAAACTTCAGGCCGCATGCTGTTCTTGTTCCACTTGGGGTCGTATAAGTGCACATAAAGTTTGAACTCGATCGAATAAGATATAGAGGTCCCCCAGAGCCACACATCTCCTCTCCTTCCATGCGGCCGTCACCTGTTCCATTCTTGAGGTGACGTTGGCAGTCAGTCAAGTGGATTGGCCTTTGGAAGTGTCTGTTTGATGTCTAGAGTTCACCAACTTCATTCTTTTTGTGGTAAATTGGTACAAACATTAATTTTTGTTTGGGGAACTGAAAGTTATCATTTTCAGTCACGATCACTAACAGAACAGAGAATTTCAATATTCCCATTTTTCCTTTCACAGGTGCGATGGTTTCTATTCGCAAACAGTGGTGGTTGATCAATCACCCAGAGAAGAACTTCACCGGGAGCCATCTCCCATCAAAGGGGCAAGTGCTCCGAGATTTGGGAGAAGGCAGGTCTCCTTACCTCCACACTGCGAAACAGCAAGGCAAAGCTGCTCAATTTAGTGGAGGCCTACGAGGGTCTTCAGAAGCACACTAAAAGATCTTTGGAAATGATGAATGAGGACATTTTTCAAGGGGACCTTAATGATTTTTTCGATGTGGCGCACATAGATACCTTTATGATTGTAGCGGGCCAAAAATCTAGACTAACCCCAATCGATCCAACTCGCTTCCTACACTAATCCGGATGTGAGAAATCGTAGGAGAATTAGACGGATTGTATATACAGCCCCTTTATTTACCAATAAAATACAATAATAATTGAAAAATATGAGGTAAATATGCACACGAGCCTATTTACATATAAATAAAACAATCCTATCTTGAAATCCTACCAATCGAAAATATATACACAAATACTAAAGAACAATCATATCTTAGAATCCTACCAGTCGAAAATATATATACAAATACTAAAGAACAATCCTATCTTAGAATTCTATCAGTCGAAAACACAAAAGTAGAGACAATAAAATGAGTTATCTTACGTGGTACCACGGTTTATGATTTGCCGGCCCCTCAGGGAAAAATCTTGCCAGTAGTCACCCTTGTGACAAAATTGGGTGCGCACGTCTTATGGAGCCTGGCGCCTCCGAGCTCGATTTTCTTCACGATCCGGTCACGTCTTTAGGCTATTAAAGAAAGCTGGTGCTTCTTAGTTTGATACAATATATATAGGGATCTATCTGGTTGTACCTTCGGGGCTACAAACAGCTCTTCTGTCCCAACAGGACGCACAGCTTCTGGTGTACCTCAAACCCTACTGTCTTTGCCACTCTGTACAAATTTGGCAGGTAATAGTATTTATAATTTACTAGAGTGGTCTTTCAGCAAAAAAATATCAAATTTAAATAGCTGGGGGAGAAAATATTTTTTTAGACAAACATGAAAATCAATTTATATTACTGTACAAAAAAAACAACTTATTCCCATTCACACACACATTCTTACAGAGGGAGGGAGAGGGTATTGGGAAAACGGTGGGAGGATGGCCCTTTACAGACACACTCACATTCGCTCCACCACACCATCACCCAAAAAGAGGATCGATCGACTTCCTCCATGACCGGACTGAACACTGTCAGCGAGGCTCCAAGAGAAAAGGCGGAAGCGGGAAGAAGCGGAGGTGAAGCGGAAACAGGCGGCGGAGATGGAGAAAAAGATCGCCTTAAGCGTTGTAGCTTTAAGCCAGGTGCGCTCATCGTTTTCGTCCCCTCATGGAGAAACTGACGGAAGCGATGCTGCGTTCAAGCACCTAAGTTCTCCTAAGAGAAGAGCTGGAAAGAAGTCTGCCATTATTCTGTCAAAGGACGTGACCACAAAACTGGACCGCTTCAAGGTCTTAGATCCGGCTGCAATGGCAGTGGTAGGAGCCGTGGCCAAGGCAACCGGTCAGAACATTGACAACATCACGTTCTATACGAGCTCAATCTGTCGCCATAGGAGAAAAAATAGAAAGAAGGTGTCCACTGTAGAGAAGATCAAACTTCCAGGGAGATGCCTTGTGCTACTTCAATTGGATGCCAAGTAGCTGCCTGACATCGTTGGAGGACCTAAACGCGTGGAGAGGCTCGCCATTCACGTCATAGGTGGGGACAAGGAGTCCCTTTTGAAGCAGCAAAGATCTCCGAAGGCACTGGGCATCACATGGCGGAGGCTGTCCTAAAGGCAGTATCCGACGCTGAACTGGAGGCGCTCATTCAAGGAATCGTGTTCGACACTACTGCCTCGAACACGGGTCCCAATGAAGGAACCTGCATCAAGATTCATGAGGGTCTGGGAAGGAATCTCCTCTGGTTTTGCGTGCAGGCACCACATCCTGGAAGTGATCGTTGGGGACGTTTTCAAACAATTATGGACTATCTGGCTGGCGTTATGTCCTTCTCTTCGGCCGGTTCCGGGACCAGTGGGACATCCTCGACCAGAAATCTTGGACGTCCTTCATGGATGATAAAAGCCCCATTCCGCTCCTGACAGGCGAGCTGTCTGATGCAAGGGAGACAGCTTTGAGTGAGCTCAAGAGTGACATCAAACAAGAAAGCCCTCCGAGAGACGACTACAAAAAGCTCTTGGTTCTCTTCTACATCTTCCTGGGAGGCGATATTGGGACGACTTTCAAGATGAGGGCACCAGAAGTTTTTTACCAAGCGACATGAATGTCGAAGGGAATCTACGCTCTCAAGATTTTCCTTTCCAGGTCTCAGTTTCGGCTGACCTCTCACGAACTTCAAGCCATGGAACATGTGTTCATCTTCTTTGCCCTCCTTTACGCCATTTCGTGGAACGAGGCCATGGTTCATTCCCATGCTCCCTACAACAATCTCCTCTTCATGAGGGAACTTTGCAGAGGAATCCCCAATAAGCGCGTAGCTGAAGTGGCCCTAAAGGCATTCATGCGCCATCTCTGGTACGTATCAGAAGACTCGGTCTCTCTCTCTCTCTCTCTCTCTCTCTCTCTCTCTCTCTCTCTCTCTCTCTCTCTCTCTTTGACAAAAGGGTTACAAAGGAAGAGAAAACTTCGATGGTCCAGAACATGAATAGGGAGGGGAAGGGACTGAAACGTCTGGACGGAAAGGCCTTCAATCCCAACAAGCCTCTTTAGGGCTTCTTCAGTTCCCGCTCGAGAAAGACGCTGGATGTCCTGCTCCCAGGACAAAAAGAAAAAGGTAGTAATGTAAATTAGATACTATGTAGGTTAAGAGAGTATCTGATCATTTGCACACACTCGGTCCCGGTCTAGCGTTGATGGGCTTTGCCAACTCTCGCCCGCCATTTAGGCAAAATTGTCTTGGACCTTTACCCATAAAGAATGGTACCGGCGTAGCCACCTTATATGTCTATTAGAGGAAAGTGAAAAGGGTCGACGGTTCAGCACACCACGTACCTAACACTTGCCCTAGCCAGTGGAGTTTGAACCCTCGCAGCAGGTAGGGACCTCGACTAAAGCTCCTAAGAGGACGAAAGGGCGCTGGGCAAAGAGAACCTCTGTGAATAGAAGAACAATTGTGGAAAGGGGCAGGAGAGGATATAATAAAGTGAAGTAGAGAGAGGCGGGTCCACTAAAGAATAGGGTTGGTGATCACTTCTTATTATCATATCCTGGTGCTAGGTGATGCCAGGATGGCAGGCAGTCCATCAAGGCACCATGGCTACCGGACTGAACTCTGTACAGGTGGAAACACTCCTCCTGGTACAAAGTGTGGTTATAAAAGGTTGAGGAAATACCCCTAATGATAATAATAAATAATATTTTAAATAATAATAATAACACTAATAATTATAACTAATAATAATACATAATAATAATAAATAATGATAATAACAATATATCATAATAAATATAAATATAAAAATCATATTAAATAATAATAAAAATAAATATTATTAAATTTTAATAAATAATAGGAATGAAAATAATAATAATACTCATAAATAGGTAAATTAGTGCTAAGTGGGGGTAAGAGGAAAGCACAGCAACTTTCCCAGGCCCCATCAGTGAGTTGAAGACAACCCAGTGACGGAGCTTCCCTAATTTGAACTCAGGCTGGGAAAATGTGGGGCTCCTTCAGGCACCAGGTGAACCAGGCTGCACAGGGTGCGCCTCCCCCCCCACACCTGATGGGAGAACAAGTGCAATCGTTTAGTTGAAGACTTAGATTTTTATGAAAAATTTTTGTCTAAAGAATTGATAGCAGAAGATAGGACATAAAAAAGGATGGTCATATTTTTCGGAATGTTCTTTTATTGAGGGATTTTCTGGCTTTGAAAAGGGAATACTTGTCTTATGAGAGACTTCCAAATGCTTAAGGATCCTGTGTCTTAATTAAAGGCCCACCCGACCAATATAAAAATCCCCGAGTGCTGTACGATCATGTGTCATCTACAATCTTACTTGTTCGGTCTGGTAGGAGACTCTTTGTGACGAAGAGTAGAGTGAGAATTAGAGTTTATCCAAACAAATTGACGTTGTGGAAAGTAACTTTTGAGGGTATCAATAAGTTTAAATTTAATAAATGGTCATATGTTCATGTGAGATAGTTGTGAATAGAATTTTTGTGTTCTGGAATTGCTGGTAAAGGGGCGCATTAGTAAATATTTTGTTTAAAAACTGGGATATAGTTTGCATGGTACTAGATAAAATTAAAGAAACTACCAAAATAATGCACTTTATTTTGAAATGAGCCACAATTTGAACAAATTTGATAACCTTTAAAGATTCTACTGTTAATGATAGCTGTTTTAAATTGATATGGAGTGCTAGTTCCTAATTTTGTTGCTGTAGGTTTTCTGTAAAGCGAAGTGTTTTAAATGTTGAACCAACTCTAGTGACATTAATGTCCAGAAATGAATTATTTTCTTTTCAGCTTCAAAACATGTTAGGGTGTTATTTACTAATATATTTTAAAAATAACCGGCATGAGTGTTATGCTCGAAGATAAGGAAACAGTCATTCACATATCGCCGGAAAACAATGAGTTTAAATTCTAGGAGCTAATTCTCCAACCATATTTTTAGTGATGACAGAAAAATCTATTTGCAAAGGTAGGAGCTAAATGAAAGCTCATTGCCATAACTTCAGGTTGAAAATATAGGTCTTTATTAAAAAGAATATAGTATATCTTACAGCTATATTTGAACCTTTTAAAAATAGAAATTTAGTGAAACCTAAAATATCCAAGTTGTTTTCATGGAGAGAATCTGTGATTATATTATAACATAACATAACATAATTTCATGGATGACAAAAGCCACAAGGGCCTATCAAAGGTCATCCGAATCTGTCAAGACTCACCCACAAAATGCAGCCATAGGATTGTGTCAGATCATGCATCTACAATATACAATTGGAAACATCCACAGGAATTTATCAAAAACAAAAAACATCATCATCAAGACTCGTCAAAATCCAAATCAATCGTAATATACAATCCTAAAAAACTGCATCCACAAGAATGAGTCCAGAATACCCCCCAAAGTTGACCCTCCCTCCCCATATAATCATCTAATCTGCGTTTGAATACATTCAAGTTTGGACTTTCTACCGTCTCAGATGGCAAACTATTCCAGTAATCTACCACTCTATTGATGAAAAAATATTTTCTAACATCCAAACTGCACCTCTGTTTTTTAAGTGGTGACCCCTAGTCGTATTACGACCTTCCAACTTAAATAACTTGCTAAAAAAACACTTATCCATCCCAAAATTGATTTTAGAAAGTTCAATCATATCTCCCCGAACACATCTTCTCTCAAATGAGAACATATTTAGGACCCTCAGTCTATCGTCATATTATACGTTTCATGAACTGGTACATTGGTGAAGATTTATTTTAGTTAGATGGGTCCAAATCTGTGGTAACTCTTACGTAATTCTTGTTAATTTTCTAACTTACTATAAATGCTTCCAATTTTTACCTTTAAATTTAATATTTGTTGCTGTTACTATTTATATCATTTTTCACATACTACAGTGTTTTTCTTTCCAGAAGACAGAGCTAAAATGCCTAGAGAATACAAAAGTTTCCCAAACTGTTTGTGTCCTATATGTGGATCAGCTACATTAAGACAATACAAGAGAAAGTTGACTAAACATGTGAAGAAACTGTACGAGCTGTAATTTGGATGTAAAATGGGTGACCAGGACAAACGTTAGGCATCTCACATATGTTGTGTCATGTGTACAAATTCCATTTCTGCCTGAGTGAAAGGCAAAGGGCCTGGCCTCATGTTTGGCGTACCAATGGTCTGGAGGAAGCCAAAGGACCATTCAACGGATTGCTACTTCTACTTAACAGATATTAAAGGGGGGTATTTAATCTGTTTACTTTCCTGGTCTTTAATATATTTTCAAGAAATGTATCAATTAAAAAGATCAAAATATATATTATCTTGTACTTCCACTATTTCTGCAAGTAATCACATCCAGTAATATCCATTTTTAGTCTGATTTTGTTTTATTTCCCTGCAGGTTGCAATAGAGAAGGCAAGAAATCTATCATGTATCAATATCTTTAGTCTGCTATTCGCCCAGTTCGACACTCTTTTAAATTTGTTCACAAATAAACGGATTGCGTTGTTTGTTGGCCCAGGTTTTCTAAACTTTCTGTATTCATTATTAAAGGGTTGTGAAAGGATTGCAAAACAAATTAAAAGTTTGGGACACCCTGTACATGGAACACTACAGTTTTGTGCAGAGCACAATTTAAACATGATGAACATTTTCAACAAGAATTTTTGATATAAGTTTTCAATTTCATCAAAATACGCAGTCAATTCTGAGACACCCAGTACCTACCTATTAGCTTTATCCTTGAGACACAAAACATCACGTCGTTCAAAACGAGATTTCAGCTGGTATTTGCCCATCCTCCAGCCAAACTCATGGATGCGGCTGATCCCCTTTTTGAAATAGCAGAAGAGCAGATGGCCTAGAAAACCCATTTTAAAGTACCATGGGCACTTCGACCAACAAAGATCACAAAACCTCATTATAATCTACTCTGGCGTGAGAAAACCGGACAAATCTCTTCCGTTACTTACTTCGAGATGCTGCGGGGCCTGACTTTCAGCCGGCACAGCTGCATCAGACCTTGCCCAGTCCAAGTAAATTACGGGTGACCCACAGTTTGGAAGCGCTCGGGAAATTCCAACACCTCGACCTCTTATCATAGACAACAACCTGCGCCATGACTCATGACACGCTGGAGGAACAGAATTTCATCGATTGTGCTATCAACTTGTGTCCCAATTCATCTAAGATTACGCAACTCTCGCCCAGCGTCGGATAGTGGCAATCTCGATACCAAACTAGACAAGGGAGATATGTGTAAAATTCTATCATCGTGGCTGCCGTTTTCAGTTTGCCCCGTTCCAGCTGTTCAATGCACTTCACTTGTGTTACAGCACTAATACGAGTAACCAGACACCATTGTAATGGTGTCCATATCAATAACAATTTATATTATTTTCCGTCTCTGTGTATCACATTGAAGCTTTTACTCAAAAGGAAGTGAATGGCACTCTACTTCTAGTTCCTCGGAAGATGTCTTTCATCCAAACTGAGAATGAGTCTAGTCTTTCAATAGGCATTACTAGTATTGTAGAGCGGCCATTAGGGTCGCGTAAAAGATTTACTGACCCCAGCTCTACCATGTATAGTGATCAAAGTCTATGGGCAAGTCAATCCACATTACACTACATCCATGCAGGGCCAAATCCTTAGAAGAAATCTAATTCCTGTCCTACTAGAACGTGCTCAGACCAAACTGAGAAATAAAAAAATCACTTCTAGAAGGAGTCACGCAACTTCCCTGCTGATTAGCGAATTCAGCTCGGTCGCAAACCTGACGGTACCTTCGAAGCTGTTAAAAAAAGAGCTCGGGAACCTAAGGACGAGTAATTTCCACCTCAATATGATTCTAGCTATCAACTCCTTCCAGATTCCCGACCACACCACCAGTTTTGTCTCGGAGGAATTTTCTACTGGGAATTGCTGCTGGTAGCATCATACATTCAACCACCAGGTCCAAAATTCTTCCTCTCTGAAACTTTCATTTTCCTCCCCTTTTCTTCTTCATTTTCGATGAAATCCTGGTATATTCAACAAACTACGAACAATATATTTCACATCTTGAACAAATACTTTAGTGCTTAATTTTTCATAGCCTGGAACTCACTTATATCAATTGAGTGTGTAAATAAGGGAATTCCTCGTGTATCTCCTCGTGTATTCCACAGGTATATATATCCATGAGAGAATTTATGGTCCACATTAAATTTTACCGTAGATATGTCTTAAATGCTGCTAAAATTTTTGATCTTCTGAACAAGCTTCACAAAGGTGATAACAAACGTAGAAATGTATTTTTTCCTTGACTATAAAAACTAACTACGCATTTAAAATGGTATGAATTACAATCGCAAAGGCAACCAAATACCATCACATTTTAGCTGACGCACGATTTAGAATCCTAACAGATGCAAGCTCAGAGGCTATACGGGCATTATTTGAGAAGTTACTGGAAAATAAATGCGCCCCATTAGCTTTTTTATCGAAGCGGTTTACCACTGAACAAAGAAAAACCTCTATTCTGCATCTGAATGGGTAATAATATTTCCCCCTTATCCAAGGGTCAGATTTCGCTATTGTGACAGAACACGATTCATTAGAACTTGCGATTCGCTCTCCTAACCTGAGCGTCATCCATTTACTGACCTCCTGATGGGCTTCATTACGCATTTGGTTAATGATGTTAAGCGTGAAGGCACCGGGAGTTACGCTAGCAGTTTCACTATTCAAGGTACCACAGACCATACAAAACTATTTTTCTCGCAGCAACACCACACTAAGGGTCGCCGGACCTGCGACCAAAGATTTTTCCGAGACAACTCATATCGCGGACTCTGGACGCAAAACATTCAAAGACTTGACTCTAGTCCCTTTGATCTTGACCATTTCCTAATTTTACAAAGAGAGTGATTACGTGTCGTTGGCAACGGCCCAAGAAAGCTCCCATGCTCTCAAAAATGTTATTTGAAGAAAGCGCATAAATTTACAGCTTTGGGCTTTATCCTAACTCAGATCAGACTATAAAATCGATATTTTTTACGATGATTGCATGTCGTTGCCTTTAATACCTGTATATGTCAAATCTTTAATCTCTTTCATACAATAACACCTCAGCTGCCAAACTCAGTATCTCACTATATACATTCACACAAATTCTCTCCAAACAGACAAACAACCGTCATACAAAAACACTCGTAGCAGCTAGGAAACTATTGGGATTACGACCGTTTAAAGAATTATGCCTGAAAATCTGCTATGACGATCATCAAAATGGGAGCTAGCCTTTAATTACCAAGCATAAGAAAGTCCCGAAAAATATAGAGCTTCTTGACTCATAATGAAAAGTTCATCTGAGGAATGCACAAGATATCTCTTGAATGTCCAAATAACTTATTTTTTCTATAAGAAGTTAACTCAGGTTAAGCCGGGAAGGGGCTAAACGATAGTTCATGTTTGCCGATATAATTTAACACGTTAGAAATTTCTGCTTATAAAAATCCGAATACGAACTTATTTGGTCAGACATTCTCAAGAACAAACTTGAATCATGTAGCAGAGGTGGAATGTTGTTCCAACCCGGAACTGGTAACCCTGCCACAATCAATCAAAGTATCAACCAACCAACCTCTCTCGCTACAAGTAGTGACAACGCAGAGTGACACAAAAAAATTAAAAAATCATCATCATCGACTTGAGTGACCTAAAAAGTTTATTCATTCGCGCTCACATAATTTATTTACTCGCACTCACATAGTGATATGGCAACGCGCCATCGATTTATTCATTTCACATAGTGATATGGCGACGTGCCATCGATTTATTCATTTTACATAGTGCTATGGCAACGCGCCATCGATACTCACTAGCATTCACATAATGCTAAAGCGGCATGCTTCTCATCTGAGGAACAGACTAGCTTCGTCAACTTGCAAATACACAAGTTATGAAACGCGTATAGTTTTCACTTCACTTCACTCAAGATTTGCAAATTTGCTCGACTATTTCGTTCATCAAATTATTTTTCAAATTCACTATATTCATGTTTACTCTCTCATTGTATTATTAAGAGAAAATATGTACACTCAATCGCCATTTTTGTTCCTTCCATGTATGTTCACAACTGTAATGACACACCCGCGTTCATGTGATCTACAGCTGGACAAAAATACCTCCTGACCACCGACTTTCAAAGTATATCGCTTGAGATTTCAGGGTGTATCATTTGTATGGGCTTTATCGTGTAAATGCCGACTTAATTATTATTATTCACCTTACACAAATTTGACCTAATTGTTCTGTATAATTATTTTAATCATCATTGTACTTTGATAATGCTTGATGTGTCGAATTGATATTTAGTTCACAAGAGCTAATATATTTTATACTCGTGTATTATTTTAACCAACGAATTAGTGTTTTGTATGTAAATACTGACTTAATTATTATTACACATTCTGCATCAATTTGATAAAAATATTCTCTGTAAATATTTTTAATCATCATTTTACTTTAATGATATTTGATGTATTGAATTAGTATTTTGTTCACAAGAACTAATGTCACTTTGTAAACCATGTTGACTTGAGATTCGAGGAGTTTAGGCAGCTGTTGTTTATCATCCAAATGAGAAGCAATTCATTCACTGGCTTCCCTTTCAGTTCGCTGTCATTATATGACTAATAGTTCGCTCCTCAACCTTTGGTAGTCAAAGAAATCTCCATAAGAATTTTTGACTGATATTAGAGCTGATTCAAGAAACTCCCAAAATGTTAACGTCTTCAGATTTTGAAATCTCGCTTCAATTTGCATGCACACCAAATCTATAATTTGTTCAAATATCCGTCTGTACTTTTCTATAGGGTCTTCCAAAGGATCGTTTCTTTTTCGTTTAATAAAAGTATAAATGCCATCAACAGTGGACTAAATTTGGGAAAATGCATTCATTTATCTTTTAAGACTTTAATTATTTCATTTAACTTACGAATACAGTAGGATACAAGGGGCGGTCAATAGGTTTTGTGAATCGGTACAACAAAACAGAGGAAGATGGATGGCTGTTTTGGGGGGAGGTTAGGAAAAGTTATCACAAGTCAGGACTTGCAGCCGCACGCTCCTGCCTCGTTTATTTAAGAAGCAGTAGCTGATCGCAGATCGACAGTCACAAATTTTTCAACAATGGAGAAGGTTGAGCACCGCATAGTGATCACATTTTTGACCAAGGAAGGCAAGAATGCAAAAGAGATCCATGAACGCATGCTTGTAGTGTACACCAACACCGCCCCTTCCTATGCAACCATTGCTCGCTGGAATAGGGAGTTCCGCCATGGTCGTGAGTCCCTAAAGATGATCCCCGTCCAGGCCGCCAGTCAGACGTGACCAACGAGGACAATGTGGCCCGTGTGGAGAGGATGGTCCTCGAAAATTGACGGGTGAAGGTCGAAGAAATCAAGCGAGAACTTGGAATATCACATGGAAGTGTTATCAACATCATCCACGACCATTTAGCCATGATCAAGGTCTCTGCCCGTTGGTTCCCTAGAAACCTCACGCCCCATGATCGACTTCAACGTCGTCAAAGTCCACAAGGCCAGAGTTGCACAAGCTGCCCTGCACGAGTGCGAGTTCGAGGAGCTCAACCATCTCCCCTACAGTCCAGATCTGGCCCCTAGCGACTACTTTTTATTCCGCCAGCTTAAGGCTGCACTGCGTGGACGCCGGTTTGGGGACAATGAAGATGTCCAGCTCGCCGTCCAGGAGTGGATTGAACAGCAGTCGGGAGATTTCTGGTTGTCGGGAATGCGAAGCCTCAGGGACAAGTGGCGCAGGTGCACTGAAGTCGAGGGTAGTTATATTGAAAAATAATAAAACACTTTTCCTCATATGTAGTTTCCTTATATCCGAATTGCAAAACTTATTGACCGCCCCTCGTATTAAATTATCGGTGCTTCTCCTCTTTCTTCTTTTTCTTTATGGCCCGTTTAACAGTCTGCGCAATTATAGGATTTATTTTCTTCGCAGGGGGGCTCGGAGTCTTCGATTTGCTCTTTGCCCTGTTACGAGTGCAAACTTCGCTTTCTAAAGAGTTGTCTTCGTCTTCCTCATTTTTTGTTTCTTCATCATCGCCCTCTTTTCCCTTTTCTTCCTCTTCGAGTTCTTCCAGAGAGGGTGATTTCTTGTTGATCTCTAACCCAGCTTTCTTGAACTCGTGGTTTAGAAATAGCGAGTCTTTGAAGGCCTTAGAGCATTCTAGGTTCGCTAGCATAATTATTGATGGGGAGAGTCCGTTCGCCTTGAGGAGTCAATTAACCACCTCATTGTAACAGCCGTGTCTAACGGCGTTTGCTACATTGGGGTGTCTAATGCATATTAGTATGCATGCGTTTAGGTCGTTTGTGATGCGGACGTCTGAGGGGGTTGCCCTCGTTGGTCGCATCTCTTCGCCTTTTCTTGCGGCGCTCGCGTACGATGTTTTGTTCGTCTTCTGCTCTTCTTCTGATTATATCCTTCCTTTTTAGGCAATTAAGGGCCATAGTTCTATGGTCACCCTTGCATTTGAGGCATTTCTTTTTGTTTTGGAGCTATCGAATTTGTCATAGCGATGTCCTGATGTGGTGTATTCACTGCACCATAGCTTCTCGTTTTCTGGGCATGTCACGATTGTGTGCTGTTCCAATCTGTAAATCTGTAGGATACAAAACACATTTGTATGCTGTGGAATTTTTTTGCTATATATTCTCTCCTGGTATCCCCATGGAGAATACTAGGAGTCCTTTGGTGCCGGCCTTTCTCGCTATTTCAGTGGAGGTGAAGGTCGCGTGAACACATGCGGGTGTTCACGGATTTTGGCGACTTCACGAACGTTCGGCCACGCATGTTGTGTCTCTATTTCGGTTTTAATTTCTTCGGCTGAGTATCCTCCGACCCAGCTCTCCACTCTGCGGCAGATGATGCTTCTGTTAGCTGCCACTTGGGAAGGGTTTTGTGGTTCCAGGTTGAACGTTTTCAGCAGGTTTGTTTCCTCTTCCGAAGGGAACTTATCCACATCTCGGGTTTCCGCATATATTGCGATGCGTTCTGATGGTACTTCTATGAGCTTCACGAGAGGGCAATTTTCATTTGTGCGAACAGTTTCATAAAGCTTGCTTTTCTCAGGTGGGCTCTGGCCGAGGATAGGCCTCAAGGAGACCCTCTTAATGAGGGTATCCATGGTCTCCTTTCATCCTCTGTAAGAAAAGTGTAGTTAATGTGCAATTATATTATATCACTAGCTAATAAATTTCAACTTTGTCTCTGCTACTTGAGTAAATGTTATTGTAACTAACTAATTTTGGTGCTCAGGTTTGTCCTAGTACATAAGGTTCCTTAGTTATGCAACTAGGCTATATGGCTCACTTTGTCACCTTGGATCAATTAATGATATAATTATTACGAGTTTGAGAAGAATGAGACATTTCTTGGCAAAGGTTTGGAATCGGGGCACCCTATTTGGCATTATGTACGTCCTTTTCCATACCCAAACAAGTTAGGTATTACATATAAAAGAGCTAGTACTCACCTAACTATAAATTTCTTAAAAAATGTTTGAGACTTGCTCTTGCGCTTGTACGTGGATATAGGATCCTCCCGTTGTAGGAACCAGCAGTAGTCACCCATCATGTTTTCGTTCCTTGCGATCATCTCGATGGAACCTTTACCCATGTTCGTCACTAATATCACCCATATTAGATGGAAAGAAATCTAGATGCGAATACAAGAAATGTATCTTAAGAGACATCCGACGCCCCATTCCTTGATAGGCCTTTAGCATATTGTCCACGAGTTCTTCATAGTTTTCAGCCCTATGATTACCAAAGAAGTTCTGTACTACATGGACAAATGAATCACATGCTGCCAACTCAAGTGAAGTTAGTTTATTTCTGAACTCGCTGTCACGTATCAATTCTCTGATCTCCGCCCTACAAAAATGCCAGCTTTAAGTTTAGCATCGGTTTTCTTTGCACCAAATTTATCTTTGAGATACTGGAATCCATTGTATCAGCTAACTATGTGTTTTTCTCTTTCGGGACACTTTTTTACAATTTATGATTCCTGTCGTCACGGCTGTTCCATAAGCATAATAAACACATAGTTGCAGTCCAAGAAGTAAAGAAAGTACCTTTAGATCACCACATATATTCCACTTATAATGCGAGTAATGAACAGCTTCTAAAATAAATTTCATTGAGTCATATGTCTCTATCATCCCAACAATAAGTGCGACAGGAATTGAAGGTTTTCTGTTACCATTGTGTAGCAACACAGCTTTGAGGTTAGCAATGCTTGCATCGATGAATAGTTTCCATTCATCAGGTAAATGCTCGTTTCCTAGCTGATTCATGAGGCCATTAACATCAGTACAGAAACAAGCACCATATTCTTCTATATAGAAGGCAGCTAAGGCCTCATGGCGTTTACGGAAAGTAGATATTTTTGCTCCCTCTTCGGGTACTTTAGCCATAACTTCTTCGAGCATACATAGAGACTTTGTCTACTTCCCTCTATGATTCTGGCCCGTCCCTCGGATGTGAGGATTACTCCTCCCCTCGAAGGCTGCAGTTAAGTCCCAGTTTCGGGAAATTTTCTCACTCATGCTTCCGCTGTGGGCTAATCCTCAAACCAGTTTCCACATAAGCCCTTAATTATGTCAGTCTAAGTGGCCAGCTGAGTTGAGACGAAATTAATGAATGGCAGACATTCGAGGCAGAGTCCCACGCAGGTCGATGGACGGGAGCCGTGAGGTTCTTAAGCCCCCATTTGATTATAGATTTTCCGTTGAAAAAAGTATTATTTATCCTCTTTTTGAAAAATGAAATTAAATTCATCAGAAGACTTCCAATTAGGCTGTATTTCAGGTCAGCTAGGCTCTTGGTTCTTTATTAAGCAAAGTAAAAAAAAAAAATGAGTTCTGAAATCAAGCTGTCAGCAAATGCGTGAATGTTCGGCCTTTAAATCAATCTGAATCTTTCTAGTTTCAGTATAAATTATAATCAAACTCTACATATTCTCGTTTGCTGGGTGTGTAATGCGAGTCATGCATCATGATGACTCTTAACTCTTGAGACCATCAACATCACTCAATCTACCAATATATAGTAGTGTGGACAAAATAAAACTACGAGGGGCGGTCAATAGGTTTTGCGAATCGGTAGGGAAAAACAGAGGAAGGGGGATAGCTGTTTGTGGAGGTGTTAGAACAAGTTATGACAAGTCAGGACCTGCAGCCGCACGCTCCTGCCTCATCTATTTAAGAAGCAGTAGCTCATCGCAGATCGTCAGTCAGAAATTTTTCAACAATGGAGAAGGTTGAGCACCGCGCAGTGATCAAGTTTTTGACCATGGAAGGCAAGAATGCAGAAGAGATCCAAGAACTCATGGTTGCAGTATACACCGATACCGCCCCTTCCTATGCAACCATTGCTCACTGGAATAGGGAGTTCCGCCATGGTCGTGAGTGCCTTGAAGATGACCCCCGTCCAGGACGCCCGTCAGACGTGACCACCAAAGACAATGCGGCCCGTGTGGAGAGGATGATCCTCGAAAATCGATAGGTGAAGGTCGAAGAAATCGAGTGAGAACTTGAAATTTTACTTGGAAGTGTTATCAACATCATCCACGAAAATTTAGCCATGACCAAGGTCTCTGCCCATTGGGTCCCTAGAAACCTCATTCCTTATGATCGACTTCAACGCCGTCAAAGTCCACAAGGCCAGAGTTGCACAAGCTGCCCTGCGTGAGTGCGGATTCGAGGAGCTCAACCATCCCCCCTACAGTCCAGATCTGGCCCCTAGCGACTACTTTTTATTCAGAAAAGCTCAAGGCTGTACTGCGTGGATGCCGGTTTGGGGATGATGAAGATGTAAAGCTCACCGTCAATGAGTGGATTGAACTGCAGTCGAAAGATTTCTGGTTGTCGGGAATTCGAAGCCTCAGGGACAAGTTAGAAGGAGCTACAAGGAAAATATGTACCTTAGAAGACCTTACGGTCCATACAAGGATGGTATTTTTGGCGCAATCTTCAAAGGTGTCCATTGGCAACAACGAAGATCACTCGCGAGGATCTTAACGGCGAAGAATTTGCAAGACTTTATCTAGTCTTTACTTGAACTGGTCAACAGATTCACTGTTGACAACTTCCTTCGGAAGTGCGTTCCAACTACCACAGATACTGTAAGTGAAGAATTTCCCACACAGATCACGGTGATATCGCTTCAGTTCAAGTTTTCAAGCCATGATTGCGCGTTATGTTCTCACTCAGTGTGGAAATATCCCGGTAGTCAACATTGTTGAACCCTCGAAGTATTTTGAAAACTTCGATGAGCTGACCACGCAGTCTACGGGTTTCCAGCGAGAACATTTCTAATTCCCTTAATCTATCTTCATAACTTATATGTCTGATAGAGGGAATCAGTTTGGTTGCCCTGGCTTGCACGCGTTCCAACCTTGCGATATCCTTTCGAAACGAAGGACTTCAAAATTGTGAGGCATACTCCAAGTGCGGTCGAACGAGGGAGTTGTACAGACAAAGTACTACCTGCTTGTTACGGTATCCAAACTGGCGCTTGATGTAGCCTAACATCCTTTGGGCTTTGTTCTATGCCTCGATGCACTGTTTTGAGAACTTGAGGTCGCTAGTGATAGTTACACCCAAGTCCTTCTCAGTGCCACTCGATTCAAGAGAAGTGCCCTTTAGGATATACTGAGATTGGGGGTTTCTGTGGCCGATATGCATTACTTTGCATTTTCCCACGTTAAATGGCATTTGCCACGTTTCCGACCACTCCACAATCTTCCCAAGATCTTCCTGCAGGTGGGTAGTATTTCTATCCTGTGCAACGTTCATACCAAGCTTGGTCTCGTCGGCAAATTTGGAAATCTTAGCAACCATGTCACCGTCAATGTCGTTGACGTAGATGATCAATAGTAGTGGTCCCAGGACAGAACCTTGAGGCAACTTGCTAGTAACGGGCACCCACTCAGAAGCGTGTCCATTCACCACCACCCGTTGCCGTCTGCCACTTAGCCAGTTTTCGATCCAGCCGGATACTTTTCCGTCTATGCCCAGCGCTCGCACTTTCCGGAGAAAGCGGTACCTTATCAAAGGCTTTCTGAAAGTCTAAGTACACCACATCCACCGCCTTGTCCCGATCGTGCTGACTGAAGAAGAAGTGGGAGAATTCCACAAGGTTCGTCAGGCATGACCGTTGCCTTCGGAAGCCGTGCTGGGAACTCCTCAGTAGCAGGTTTGACTCTAAATACGACGTGACGTTGTCCACCATGATGCTTTCCACGAGTTTACCGACTATCGAAGTCAGACTGATAGTTCGGTTGTTTGACGGATGGCTGGGGTCTCCTTTCTTGAAGATAGGAGTCACCTCCGTCTCACGCCAGTCTCTAGGAACGCATCCGGTCCGGATTGACATGTTAAAGATAGCGCACAGATGTCGTGATACTTCATCGCAAACTTCCTTCAACACTTGGATAGAAACCCGTCCGGTCCAAGGGACTTATTCGTCTTTAGGTAAGCGATCTTTTTCTTTATTTTTCCTTCGGTGAAGTCCATTGCCTCCAGCTTTTCCGTGAGTAGGAATCCGTGTGTTGGTGGATGGGACCACACTCTTTACTAAACACTGAAGAGAAGTAGTCATTCAGCAGGTTAGCATTTTCTGCATCTGAGTGAGTTAATGCACCCTCCTCGTCCACCTAGGGCCTAATCCTACGATAGATTGGTTTACGGCTATTTACATAGCCGAAGAACTCCTTGGGATTCTCCTTGCAGAGTCTCACCACTCGGAGTTCCTCAGTACGCTTTGCTACCCTTATGCTGGACTTCACTCTCCTGGCTAGCCTCTAGGATTCGTCAAAGTCACCCGAGATCTTCGATTGCCGGTACACAGTTCTCTTCTTCCTAAGCAGTTGGCAGACTTCTCGATTAAACCATTTTGGTTGAACAGAAGACCGACGGAGGCATTTCAGAGGGATGCAACTTGATTGAATACTCATGAACTTATTTTTAAAATTGTTCCACGAATCCTCAACCTCTTCGCTACCGCTAGCCTTACATCAGTCAACCCAGCACGAAGGCTTGCAAAGTCTGCTGTTCTCAAGTCAAGTTTCCTTGATTGACTGGCAACAGACCTTACCTTCGGGATCTTGAAGCTAAATCTAACTAGCTCGTGATCACTGCCACCGAGCTCTTCGACTACAAAGACATCCTCAACGATATCATCCTCAGAGGTGAAGACCAAGTCGAGGATATTGTTTCCTCTCGTCAAGTTCTCTAACCCATTGAGTGAGGAAATCGTTGTGGCGCAAGTGCATTGAAAAATAATAAAACACTTTTCCTCATATATCGTTTCCTTATATCCGAATTGCAAAACTTATTGACCGCCTCCATATACCAAATTCAGTTGAACATCTTAAAAATTTCAGATTTTTTACAAGTAATATTTGGAACACATTAACTAATATGTATGTTTCATAACCACTGCAAATACTACAATCTTACATTTATTTTTTTCTGACTAATAAAATTAAAATCTTGCAAGAAAAATAACACGTCTGGGTAGGCATGGCGTAGGTGACTGTACGATAAGTAAAGCATTATTAAGACCATGTTTGATAAAGCTGTGTTTTGACATAGAGTAATCAAAGACGGATATTTATTTAGGAAGAGCCCAAGTAAACACAGCTGCTGACCATAAGATATGTCACAGCGAAAGTTGCATCAAAAGACAAATAAAGGTTTAACATGTAAACGTACACACATTGTACAGAGACTTCCTAGCCCCGCCCAGAGATTGGAGATAGGATAAGGAAAGGAGGTAGGCTGTCCGACGGTAACCGTCCCATGTATAAGCGACGCCTTTTGGATTTAGAGCGCAAATATAAATACAAAGAAACAGTCAGTTAAAAAGGTAGTAGTTAATCCAAAAGTAGCAGAGAGAATAATAACGAATATGTCCGCGTTCACGCTCACGTTTAAATCCGTCAAGACTCGTTTCTCTCTCTCTCTATCTTAACTTTTACTAGCGTCGAATAATATATAGACTACTAGTCTCTCGCTTAATACGCTCCGTCTCTCTCACCGATTGCAATCATAAGATTCCAATTATTAGAATAAAGAGTTTATTTTGTTATTCTATCTTTGCCTCGAACCTTCGACAAACCCAGCCAAGAAGAACACCGTTAAAAAACAATTATCTTTCGAGTCAGATAAATACTTCACCGTAAAGCCATCCTTCACCTCAAAATTGGAACTAGTCGTCCCTTAATAAGGTGGTGATCTGCGGTGATCTCATAATCTAGTGACGTACCCATTCCATAAAGAGGTTACCAAAACCTCCCTTTAAACTTGTGACCCGTCGTTCGACCCCCTATACAGTAACATATTCTATCTCTGCTAGACACAAACCTACACGATATTTTTCAATCCATGATTTTAATTTTTATTACAGGAATAAAACCCTAACGATAAGATTATAGTATTTGCAGTAATTATTAAAAATACTTGTACGATGATGTTTGCAAAATATCACACGGAAATATGATCGGAAAGGTAAGAAGTCGACTTTAAATAAATTTTGTTCTGGCCACCCAATATACGAACGCGATAGCATTACTCTTGATCTTTACGCATAACGAACTGCAGAGAGTTCGTGCTTCTGCGTAAATAGAGAAATTTGACGTGAATGAGCACATTAGACAGGTAAAAGAGTTTACCAAAGGCAAGAGAAAGGGATATTTGAAGACAGAGATTCAGCAAAAAAGTAATCCCAATCCCGGGAATTGAACCTGGGTCTCCTGATTTGCCAGTCAGATGCTCTAAGATTAAATCTACCAGGTACAGCAAATCAAACCTATCTAATTGTCACCGTAACTTGTCTCATGTGCTAATTCACGTCATATTTATTTCTCTTGTACTTTATGGCTTTCTGCATCTTTCTTCCTGTCTTCGAAAAGGTTTTTTGAAAGGCATAAATTAAGTATGGCGAAAGCCCAGTGGTGGTTCTTACGACCCGCAGAACCTGTAATTTCTGACTCTTTGTATGTAATATGGATAGTTAGCCTTTAAATTGTGTGAGGGTAAAAGATATGCTATAAAAATCCCTTGGAGGTTCCTAGCCTGGAGTGATACTGGGTTCGATGGGGGTGATGCTTTGGTTGAATGTAGTTGTTGTTATGCAAATTTAATATTTTTGTGGATGTGGCTTACATAGTCCTCATATGAGCATTGAAATTTATGTCACATTGACAGACTTCAACTTGGAGTGCCATGTTGTTTTTCATTACTTAATTGCTTGTTTGGGGGTTTTCTAATATATGCATAATGGGAATCTTTTGTTGTTGCTTGGTATTATATCGTTTTCTACGATTTCTTTAAAAAACAAAACCCGTTATCGATTTTGTATGCATCTCTTTTCACCAAGAAATATCCTGAACAAAGTAAATTCTAATCAACAACGGCTAATTCAACAGCGATTTTGTCCATCTATCAAAGAAAATTCTCTACTCTTACATCGAGGTAAAGGAAACTGAGCAAGTTAAAATACCACAATTCTTCTTTTACAAGAACGCTTTCTACTTTTATTTCTATCTTTCTTAAAATTCCATATATTTTTCCGTTACTTAGTCGAAGGACTCAATTGATATTAATTCTCTAAATAATTTTGTCTGGGCTGAAACAATCGTTTTCATAAGTCCGGGAACGCAATGAGTTTTCTTTGTGCGAATATTTTTCTGCTCGCTGACATGTTGTTAGATATGGGGATCACTTTCACGTAATGAGCCGATCAAATCTAAATGAATATTCTCCCAATTTATAGAGTACATATTTCCCTTTTCTTTTCCTATTTGGATTGTTTATCACACACAGTTTGCAGTTAACAATAACGATTATTCATTCTTCTCATCCCTGGCTAGAATCTCGTTAGTTTCCGTTACTCCGAGATAATTTCAGCTTAATGAATTGATATCGTAGCGCCTTTGGGAATACTCTCAAACTTTGGTCCTAGAGAGTATTTAAAACTGATAAGTTTCGCTTAGATTTCAGTTGGCGTTCACTTATGTGCTTCAACTCCTTCTTTTTTATTTTTTTGGGCCTTACACTTACTCGAATTTCAATGATAATGACACATTTCTTTAGATACATCTCCAAAGCTTTCATATTTAATTCCGATTTTTAAGAAATAGTGTCTATCCTTTTTATCATATCTTTTGTAACAAGAAATCTGGCACTCAATTCAACGCCTCCTTTGTGCATTCAACCCAACTACCGTACCCCACCCCCTGTTCAGTTCTAAGCCGTTGAGTTATCTTTGACCATGCGTGAACAACCATGTCATTGTTAATTGTATAACCTTAAAATTATACATTATCAATATATAATTGCTCAACATTTATTCAAACAAATTTCTCTTTGGTCCCGAACAAATACTCCGGCAATGACTCAGCTTAACGAGTTCGTCATTTATACGACTTGTGTGAGGTCAGACATCGGCAATAATATTCTTGATTAATGCTTTTTCAGTTGCTCCCAGATAACTCTAATTTCTAGCTTTCTCTAGTGGATACAACACTCACTAACTAGACTGCAAAAGTCATGGCATAAATCTTTGCAAAATGAAGCAAGTCTACGAAACTTTTTAACTCTTTTTCGTCCTTGGGCAATTTGCTCTCATTAGTGTTTAATTTTTTTTTATTTCTACATATTATACAGTTTTGACATAGAACGAGACCCCGGTAGTTTTAACTTTCTAAGTAGACAACATTTATTTCGTTTGTATACATTTAAATTCAGTCCTCTTAAGTTTTGAAGTATCTTTTTCATTCGTTGATCGTACGTAATCTTTTAAACTGTAAGTCATTACCCTTGACATGTCTTGGCTGGATGCTGATTGGACAGCGAGCGGCCAATAAACTAAGTTCATTATGCTCTAATCTACATTTAAAAGATCTCTGACGATAGTTTCATTTATCCTTGGGATTGCACGGTTCTATTACTCGTATATTTGTCTGTTTGATGCTCACCAATGGAAAGGATCATTGTAACCTCCATACCAAGCGGTTGAATTTTTACATTTTTTAAGGATATGCGCATCCCGGTCATTATGTATGGTTTGTTTAGTGGATCATCTCCGCTTCCTTTCGTCATTGGCATATCCTTCTGTTCAAGAGGTTCTCCATCTCATGCGAAGACCTAGATGGAAAGATGACTTTCTCATCAATTGTCATTTGCGTTGAATGTGTCGGAATTCTTTGTTTACAAATCGTATAGAATATTTTTGCACCTGTCACTAACGCTAAATCGTAACTCATCTCGTAGTAGGCATTTCATTCCAATTGCAATACTCAACCATTATCCCTCCAGTTGAGGTATTTAATTGGCTTATGGATTCTCACCACAGTCAAAGAAACATTTACGCTTTGCATGTAGAAATATCCCGACCTTGGGGGACGTTAAACCCTTTTCTACAAATGCGACACTGCCAGCTTGAAGAATAAATTTGAGCTCTAACATTTCCACCTAGTTGTAGTCTGCATTTCTGTGTAGGAACCGTCCTGTATAATTTAAAAATGATTGCCGTATCAATATCACTAATGGAGTTTCCAGAATTAGCTACTAATAACGATAGGGACTTTTTGTATGGTGCTTTTTAAAGCAATGGCCTCCACATAGAGCCTTTCTACTAACAACAAAAAGCTAAGGCCCTTCACAGAGAGATTATATATATATATATATATATATATATATATATATATATATATATATATATGAAATGAATAACTCACAAATTAGCACATGAGGTTCGCAATGAATGCAATGTCCCGCAGGAAAAATGAAAAAGGTGCTTCCAAGTAATTTCGAACTTCATTATTCAGTTCATTCTCAAGGATAACTACAAGAGAAAATAATATAATAAGGGTATATATAAGCTAGTAAAAGATAAAGGACCACCTCTAGGATAAGAAATCACCAATGAGGAAGTAGGAGAAGGACGGGTAAATTCACATTAAGATTTGGCTATAACAGATAGCAAGGTCAAACCGAGAGACAGAAAGAGTCAAGAAAAGAGCCAAAAGGGTTAAAACGATTAATGGATAAAGTGATAGTCTAAAGAGTGAGATTAGGAGAGACACGTGAACTAAGTAGATACGTAGGAGAGAGATACAAAGAGAGAGGAAGAGAAATAAGATAATGTTAATACAATTCAATGCAATAATTAAACTGGCAAATCGGGTGCCCATAAAAATGAAAATTGCCAAAGATGCCTTCTTTATATGTTTTCCTAATAGTGATATCTCTGTTTTTTTTAAGCTGTTTGACACTCTCTTTGAGGCGCGGTGTCAGGCTTTAAACATAAAGCAGATAAAGCTGGCATCTTTGTCATCATGCAGACAGAACGGTACCATGCAAAAAATTGACACTATCCTAAATGACCAAAGTAAATTCAGGAAGATTTCTAAGAACCCCACCGATGATGTTAAAAAGAAAGTGAACCCAATAATAGAGCGGATCAACAAATAACCCGGAAATATACAAATGAAGAAAATCATTGGTGATTTCAGCCCAGGATACGCTTATGGGACCGTGAAGATCCACAAAGCTGAAAACTCCCTCAGGCCCATAATTAGTTAAATCCCTACACCTACGTATGAACTGGGTAAATATTAACTCCATACGTGCCGAACAAATACAGCCGCAAATTCTCGGCAGATTTAATCGATATCATTTGATCCAATACCTCTAAGAAAATAATCTTCTCCATGGCCGTAGAATCATTGCTCACGAATGTACCGGTCGCCGAAACGATAGACATAATATTAGAACACGTATATGTCCAAAGTAAACTCTCCCTAGTTGAAATGCCAAGGGAAGATATGAGGAAACTCCTACAAATCTGCACTTCAGAAGCCCTTTTCTATGGACCTAATGGAGGTATGTACCGCCAAGTTGATGGAGTCACTATGGGCTCTCCCCCAGGGAGTTCTCTTTGCTAACTTCTATATGGGAGCGATCGAAGAAAGGGATTTCTTAAGAGTACCTAA
This sequence comes from Ceratothoa steindachneri, assembly GCA_963969495.1. NCBI lineage: Eukaryota > Metazoa > Arthropoda > Malacostraca > Isopoda > Cymothoidae > Ceratothoa > Ceratothoa steindachneri. The sequence continues at coordinate 118,581,779 of OZ018318.1, read as the reverse complement.
ACCCCACATCTACTGAAGGTACATACATTAATGTACAAAGAGAAAAGGAAATACATTACATGGAAAGAGATTATTTTCTTAGGGGTATTGAATCGAATGATACCGATAAAATCGTACGAGGATTTGAGGCTGTATTTGTTCGGCACGTATGGAGTTAATATTTACCCAGTTCATACGTAGGTGTAGAGATTTGACTAATCATGGGCTTGAGAGGGTGTCAGAGAGAGAGAGAGAGAGAGAGAGAGAGAGAGAGGGAGAGAAAGAGAAAGAAAGAGAAAGAGAAAGCGAGTCGCGCAAACAAACAGAAAAAGTACTATCTCACGGACGAAAAACATTCCATCGGAACCTTTCGGTGAACCTACGAAACAATATCGGACTCAGACTGGCGCAAGGACACCATTTAGCGGTATGGCGCTAAAAACATCGCTGACGTGTCTTTGGGACAAAGTCAGAATCCCTTCTGTCGGCAAAAATAGAGCTTGCGGCGGAGTCGTATATATTCTCTAGCCCGGGAATGGTCAAATGATTATTCTCTGAATATTCGGGACGCGAGCTGTATCCACGTCGTTTACCCGCAAGCAAGATTCACGCAATGCTCACCCAGTACCCTCACAGTACTCACGCATCATCTTGAGAGGTCATTGGAATCATCCAAGGACGACGCGCACTTCTCGAGCGACACCCCGGCACCCTAAAGCCTCGCAGGCAGAGACCACTATTCGGAACGACGGAGGTCAAGGACGAAGGACTCAGTCAAGAATAACGCGCTTAGCTACGCTTCCCCAAGAAGAATAACCCCCTCCCCCTTCCCGAGCGACTACTCGAGGTCTCCTTCCAGAAAATCGTAAGCCATTACATTTTCTTTTTCATCGTCGAAGAGGCGTGACGCTCTCCAACCACAAGACTCACTTCATAGTCTCCTCTCCATCCCTCTCGGGCAATTATTGTGCCTCGTACTGCTCAACAATATAATTCTTTGTAAATTAAATTCAATTTTCAATTGCCGAACGATTAACGTAATTGTTAAAGTGCATCATTCTTGTTAATCTCATTTGTTGTTTGTATAGTATTAAAGATTTTTTGTTTCACTTGTTTGCATCCTATAACCACTCGAAGCTTATTGAAATAGTATCAAACTCGGCTTTAATTCCCACGCATTTAAGAGGGAGACATTCCCTATATTTGTTTGTAGTCTCCTTCCCCTACGTTTAGGGAGGGCAGCAAAGGTCAAGGAGGACTACCTGATCCTACGACATATATATATATATATATATATATATATATATATATACTTTCATTATTAAACTGGTGTCAGGTTTTTAAGGGGTCTTTAAAAGGTTTCTTCTAAAAGGCTTCTAAAATTGGTGGTTTTAGGATATCAAGGAAACAATAATTTTCTTATTAAATTACTTGCAAACTTTAGATACACGATCGGTAAATATTTAAATTTAACTGCGGTATTTATTCTGATTGTGATTCACTACTTCCCTAAGCGGAATATTATCTGTTCTTTCTCTGAAATTTGAGAGTCAAAAATTGTATTTGTCAGTGGTATTTGGCGTGGGTAAAAGTGTCGACGACTGGGCTTGTTCGCCATTCACATAGTTCGCATCCTGCGAATTAAGCGTGTTCTTTTGCGTGTTTTTTGTGCGTATTTTCGGGTCACGTTAAATCCATTTTTGCACCTTCACGGTGCCTATTAGTGCATAAAATTCGAATTCGACAAACCCGCTACTGTCTATTGTTGGTGCGGTTTTTTCTTGTGTGAACCGGCAAGACATTATGTCGTCGTTCGAGATTTTCAAAGCACAGGGAGAATCTCTGGGTCTAACGGGTAAAGACCTAATGTATTACATCCACAAAGAAGCGAGAACTGCGAGAGAAAAAAGAAGAGAAAGAGACAGAGAAGAGAAAAAAGAAAAAGCAGAAAGAGAAGAAAGGGGGAGAGAATTCGAGTACGTGATTTGAAGATGACAAGGAAGAGAAATGAGGTCCTATCCATCATTTCGGGGCACGGAACCCAACAACCTGCATCCGTAAATATGCCTGTATTTAAAAGAAGGGGGAAACTTTGCCTCGCACTTGACCCACTTCGAGAAGATCTTCGAGGTAAACCATTAGGATATAGAATCGGACGGTGTAGCTAAATTGTTGTTCCTTTTGAACACCCATCTGAGGGATATTTTTATTTCCCTTCATTATGATGCAATAATTCACTATTCAACGTTAAAGGCTGAGCTACTCACTGCCTATAACATTACTCCCGATTTTTATCGTGTTAAGTTCAGGCAGTACCAAATCCAACCCAATCAAACATTTAGAGAATTCGGGTACTCCTTACAAAGGCACTTTAATTTATGGTTGGACGGCTCAAAAGTGTCTCAGGATTACGATGCTATGATTGAATTCATCCTAAAGAACCAATATCTAGCTTCGCTTCCCTCCGAAACCCGGCCATTCATCAAAGAGAGAAGATGCACCAGCTTCAAGGAGTGCATAGAAAAAGCTAACTTATATGCCGTCAGTCACAACTGTTACCCTAAAGAAGGGAATAAATTGGAACCATCTTCTCCCAAATCGTAGATGAAGAAGCACAAATTCGTTCCTCACAACAAAGAAAGCTTCGTCTAGGTAAAAGGCCAGTCTAAACCAAAACCTGTTCGAATGCCCATCAAACAAGAAGCAAGACCATTCTCTTCTAACCCCCCTTCGTCAGCGTTCGTCAGGAGGACGCTCGTATGTTATTCATGTGGAATCTAGGTACATATAAAACCCAATTGCCTCAGAATTCGTAATTGAGGAATAACTTCTCCCACCAGGTGAGTGACACCCCTTCTCAGACTCCGTCTCCACCAGAAACTCCCCCCTCTCTTTCTTTAAGCGAACCAAGTCCCGCTGATCACCAGGTGAACTTTTTGTTTAATAAAAGCAACCCTGAGGGCCTTCCATTCGAGACAGGTACGACAAACGCCTGCCGTATCTCCACCCTCGTTCGAGATACATGGTGCACGTGCATCGTGGTCTCGGATAAGCTACTTTCACCAGTAGCCTCGGACCACGATCGGGTCGCCATCGTCCATGATTACCTGGGACGTGATAATTGGTTCCCTATTGTAAAGTGTCATATTGACTGCGCCTACTTCACTGGCTGAGCAGAAGAGGTGGCAGTACCCATAAAGGGTGCACTGTTTTGATTGGGCAGAGCTTCAAAGTTTCCTCATCCTCAGTGGCTCAACCAGTGACCACCCACTCTCAGGCAAAACAAGAATTGGAAGCATCCGTTCCCCCGAGAACTCCCGCTGCTTCAGATTATGGTAATATCGTCAACGAGGATTTTACTAAAAAGCAGTAGGAGTGAGAGTCCCTTCGCCCTCTTTGAAGTAAGGCTCACAACTAAACACAAGAAACTATTAGAGGTGGTAAATTGATTTCCTTTTACGTTAAGGATAATCTCTTCGACTGCGTATGCTCCCCTGGGGATCCCGCAGAATCCCAGGCATTATACGTTCCTCGTTCACATGTGCGCCTTATCCTACAAGCCGCACACGACAGCCTTTTCTCCGGTCACTTCAACAACACAAAGACCACCCAACGGATCTTTAAGTATTTTTATTAGCCTGGAGCATCGGAGGAAATTCTTCGTTACTGTCGTTCATGCGACATATGCCAGAAGACGGCAATTAACGGGCAAGTCAAGCCGGCTCCCTTACAGAAGGGTCCCGTCATTTCAGAACGCTTCTCCTGAGTGGCTATCGACTTAGTTTTTCCGATCTACTCGCTATCTAGTGGGGCCACAGTTATATCCTTACTCTGCTCGATTTTGCTACCCGGTTCCCTGAGGTTGTCCGCCTCAAAAATATTGACAGCATTTCATGTGCCAAAGCCCTCATCTCCATCTTTGCCTGCGTTGGATTACCTAAAGAAATTTTGTCAGATTGCGGCTGTCAGTTTACCTCCCATTTGATGGAGCAGGTAGGAAAACTGTTCATGGTCAAGCCCCTCTTTATCACCCCATTTTACCCAGCCGGAAATGGTATGTGCGAGAAGTTGAATCATAGTCCCAAGGCCATTTTGCGGAAGATTTGCGCTAAGCAGCCAAGAGAGTGGCATCGCTATCTACAGGTGGCTCTTTTTGCGTACAGGAAGATACCCTATCGCACCTTGGGATTCGCGCCCTTTGAGGTTTTGTATGGTAGGAATGTTCGAGACCCATTGAGCATTATTAAGGAGCGTTTGACTAACCAAAATTTAGATCGGGAAGTACAACCATCTTACTCATACCTGATCGAGCTTCGTCAGAGGTTAGAAAAATGCGCCTAGATAGCCTACCAAAATGCTGACGTAAATCTAGAAATATAACTTACTTTGATTGTAAGTCTAACGATCGAAGGTTCAGACCCGTCGAGGAAGTTTTGTTGTTGCTCCCACGGCCAATAACAATCTGTTAAGCTAATGGAAGGGACCCTACCAGATAATCGAGAAAAGCGGCCCCGTCGATTATTTGTTGGAAACCCCATCGGGGAGGAAGCTCTCCCATATGAACCTCCTCAAGAAATACCATCGGCGCGCACGAGTCCATCAAATAGTGGCAATACATGAAAAATCGGCCGTCGAGGCAGATTATTCCCTGGAACCCTGGGTGTGGTCCAAGTTGCATGCGTAGAGCAGGACGACGATTACCCCTTGCTTGTACCAGATGTGATGAAATCCCCTTCAACGGAGCTCAAAATAAGTGACCAATTATCATTCCGTCAGAGAACCCAGCTCCAAGCTACCCACCATCAATTCGGTGTCGTCATCTCCGACATTCCAGGATGTGCTACACAATTCGAGCACAATATCCAATTAACTACGCAAGAAGCTGTTAGGTTCAAGCCGTACCCTTCTTTGCTCGTTCATTCAAGTGAATAATTCAATGCTGAAGTTGAAAAATTGTTAAAGTTACAGATAATTGAACCCTCCAAATCAGATTATTATTCCCCGGTTGTAATAGTAAAGAAACCTGATAATTCCTACAGAATGTTTATTGATTTTAGAGAGTTAAACGCTGTCACCGTATTCGACGCCGAGCCTATTCCCTTGATTGACAAAAATCTACATTTGTTCGAGAAGGCGACGTATATTTCCGAATTAGATCTGTGCAAGGCCTATTACTAGATTCCATTGAGGGAAGAGGTAAAAAGGTACACTGCGTTCCTGGCCGAAAAGGGATTAATGCAGTTTCATCGGCTTCCCTTTGGTCTCGTCACCGCTTTCAGTAATTACAATCGGATAATGAGACTGATTTTAGATGGGATACCACACGTATCCTTCTATTTTAATAACATTTACGTGGCTACTAATGATTGGGAACAGCACTTGACCGCTCTTCAAGCTCTGCTGCAAAGGCTAAAAGATCATAATCTCACCATCGGCCCGAGCAAATGTCATTTTGCCTTCAATACCATCGATTACCTAGGCTTTAGCAAAGGGAACAACCAATTAACCCCGAAGGAGGATAAGATCCGAGCCATTATAAAAATGCCACTGCCCGTAACCAAAAGGCAATTTAGGCCTTTTATGGGTTCCGCCACCTTTTATCGGCGTTTTATCCCAAATTTTGCCACCCTTTCCGCTCCCCTATGCAAGCTCCTGAAGAAAAAGTCCCCTGAGTAACTCGTATGGACCCCGTAATGCATTGCCAGTTTCAAGAAGCTTAAGGGTAAACGACGAAAGACTCAGTCAAGAATAAAGCGCTTAGCTAAGTTTCCCCGAGAAGAATACTCCACCGAGCGACTACTTGAGGTCTCTTCGAGGAAGTCGTAAGCCATTACATTTTCTTTTTCATCGTCGAAGAAACGTGACGCTCTCCGACCGCAAGACCCACTTCATAGTCTCCTCTCGATCCATCTCGGGTAATTATTGTGCCTCGTACGGCTCAGACAATATCATTCCTTGTAAATTCAGTTCAATTTTTAATTACAGAACGATTAATATAATTGTTAAAGTCTTTCATTCTTGTTAATCTCATTTGTTGTTTGTATAGTATTAAAGATTATTTTGTTTCACTTGTTTGCATCCTATAACCACTCGAAGCTTATTGAAATAGTATCAAACTCGGCTTTAATTCCCACGCACTTAAGAGGGAGACATTTCCTATATTTGTTTGTCGCCTCCTTTCCCCACGTCTAGTGAGGGCAGCAATGGTCAAGGAGGATTACCTGATCCTACGACAGGAAGTTTCCAGTTTTGTGGGTCTTCACGGTGCCATAAGCGTATCCTGGGCTGAAATCCCCTTAAGAATGTGACTATAAATAAACGAACGTAAACATTATAAGGGAAAGGAGTTAAGTCATTAGGTCGGATAGACTCAAGGAAACGCATCTGTCTAGCCTTATTATGACATTAGTAAACTTACATACGGTGCATAGGACTCGATTTATTTCGCTTACGTCTAATAAGGTAGAACCTATTCAATAATAAAAGTTCACTTATCGTCGTTTTCCTTCGAGTCCTTTCCTCTAACCCTGAGGTAACCACAGTACCTTCTAGAATCCAGCTTATAAGCAGAATCTACGTGAAACCTTTGGAGTCAGAGCAACCTTTCACCCGTAGACCGGTAACCTTAAGACCCACAATAACACCAATGAGCTTTTCCCACCACATACGGGTAACATTCAAAACCCGCTATAAGCTGGTGGCTAGAGAGACATCGTCATAGACCTACTTAGTCCACTCAAAGGTCAGTCCAATTCTATACTAATATGCCAGCAGTCCTCCTTTGGACATTGTCGCCACGATGCCCACTCACGCGACATTCAACCCACAATTGGGCTCAGTATTTAAACAATATCCTAATTCGTAAAATAACTGTCAATTTTGTTTTTAAAACTATTCACACCACTAGCATTTAATAGCTCCACGGAGAGTGCGTTCCATTTATCTATGATTTTAAAGGTGAAATCTTTTTTAGCTATGTTCGTTAGAAACTTCCATCCTTTCACCTTAAAACCGTTGTTATGTCTGATTCCATGGTCGTACTTAATTTTTTTTCATAATTTACGTTTTCAAGTTTATTTAGAATTTTGAATACTTCGATAAGCTCACCTCAGATTTGCCTTTTTCGAGTCTAGTTTTAATATATTTAATCTTTCGATATATGACATATTTCGAAATGAGGGAATTAGTTTATTTGCCCGTCGTTGAATGCTTTCCATTTTATAAATGATTCCTGTGTATAAAGGGACTACAAGTGTATCGCGTATTTCAGGTGTAGCCTTACTAAACTTTTTTATAGAGGTATGAATATACCTTGGTGTTTGTAGTGAAAATTTCTTGCAATAAATCCAAGCATTCAGTTCACCTTCTTACACGTTTCGCCACACAGTTTGTTAAACTTAAGATCCTTTGAAACCCGCACCCTAAATCTTTTTCTTCGTCCACGGTGATAAGATTTTTACCACCAATTTCATAGTTAAAACTTGGGTTATTTCAACCTTTGTACAAAACTCTACACTTGTCTAAATTGAATTTCATGTTCCATTTATTAGACCATTCGAAGATTTTATATAGATCCCTCTGAATTAATTTAATATAATTCTAATTTAAAATTTTACCCGCAATTTTTGTGTCGTCTGCAAATTTGGATAATCTACCATGGTCTCAGTACAGACCCCAGGGGCACGCCACTAGTTTCATTTTCCACTCTGAAAAATTACCGTTTAAAACTACTATCTGCTTACGGTTAGTTAGCCATGACTCTATCCATTGTAGGGGGTCCCCCTAATTCCATGAGCAAAAGGTTTAGTTAGTAATTTCTTATAGGGGATGGTGTCGAATGCCTTAGCGAAGTCTAAGTAAACTATGGCCCAAGATCTACTTTCGTCATAGCTTTTAATCATGCTGTAATAAAATTCTAAAATATTAGTTAAAAATGAACGTTTCTGTCTAAAGCCGTGTTGACTACATTAATGAAATTATGCGCCTACAAATGATCGATCACACTATAGTGAATGGTGGATTCCATCAATTTACCTACGATGGATGTTGAACTTATGGGTCGATAATTGACCAAAGTTCTCTTTTTCCCTTCTTATAAATAGGAGTTATATTCGCTAGCTTAGAAATATAATAGCACGAATTTTTTTTTATCGCTCCCACTAGAATTTTTTGAATAGAAAGTACTTGGTCCAATTGCTTTTCAACCCTAAAATTCCTTTTCTACTCTAACTATCGTAGTACAAATCTGGATATCTTTTAAGGATGATCTTAACATAACATAACATAATTTCACGGATGACAAAAGCCACAAGGGCCTATCAAATGTCATCCACATCTGTCGAAACGCTCCCACAAAATGCATCCATAGGATTGTGTCAGATCATGCATCTACAATATACAATTAGAACCATGTACAGGAATGTGTCGAAAACACAAAAGCATCATCATCAAGTCTCATCAAAATTCAAACCAATCGTAATATACATTAATAAAAAAACTGCATCCACAGGAATGAGCCCAGAATACCCCCACCCCCCATCCCAAGTTAACCCTCCCTCCCCATATAATCATCTAATCTGCGTTTGAATACATTCAGGTTTGGACTGTTTACTGTCTCAGGTGGCAAACTATTCTAGTAATCTACCACTCTATTGATGAAAAAATATTTTCTAACATCCAACCTGCACCTCTGTTTTTTTAAGTGGTGACCCCTAGTCCTATTACTACCTTCCAACTAACTCAAATAACTTGCTAAAATCCAACTTATCCATACTAGAACAGATTTTAGAAAGTTCAATCATATCTCCCCTCAGACATCTTCTCTCAAATGAGAACATATTTAGTACCCTCAGTCTATCTTCATATTCAAGGTTCTTCAGGGAAGGTATTATTTTTGTTGACCTCCTTTGTACTGACTCTAGCAAGTTGATGTCATTTCTAAAATGTGGTGACCATGCTTGTATACAGTACTCTAAATGTGGCCCAATATACGAGTTGTAGAGTTTAAGGATAACATTATTACTTTTCTAGCTAACATTCCTCTTAATGTATCTTAGAACCCTATTTGCTCTATTATTTGCCTCAATACACTGCTTTGAAAACTTCAGTGACCTATCTACTACTACGCCTAAATCCTTCTCATCCTCAACTGAATTCAGCCAATGCCCCTCCATTTCATAGCTAAATTCTCTATTATCACCTCTCATGTTAATAACTTTGCATTTTTTTAAGGTTAAAAGTCATCTGCCACTTCAGAGCCTAAGCTAATTATTTATTTAAGTCACTCTGCACTTTAAAGTTACCCTCAACTTCTTTGACTACAGTAGCCAATTTAGTATCATCAGCAAAAAATGACACTTTGCTATTTACAGCCTCCCCAAGATCATTTATATAAACTATGAATAATAAATGGCCTAGAACAGGTCCTTGCGGTACACCACTGATAACGTCCGTCCACTATGCCTCACCCGATTCAGTACAACTCTCTGTTTCCCGTCTTTCAGCCATTCAGCTATCAAATTCAAAACTTTCCCACATGGCCCATGCATTTTTAATTTGTGAACTAATCTCCTCTGTGGAACCTTATCAAAAGCTTTGCTAAAATCTAAGTAAATTACATTAACATTCTCTCCCTTATCTAATTGTTTAGTTACATAATCCATCAAATCCAGTAAATTTGTTAAACACTATCTACATTTTCTAAACCCATGTTGAGCATCATTTATTGACCTACTACTTTCTAGATGATCAGAAATTCCCTTCTTAACTATCTTCTCAAGAATTTTACAAACTATAGAAGTTAAGCTTACCGGCCTAAAGTTATTTAGGTCCTCTGTATTTCCTTTTTTAAAAATTGGTACTACATTCACTAATTTCTAATCATTAGGTATTTCTCCAAACTCTAGTGATCTAGTATATATCTTCTTAAGAGCTACTGCAATACTATCTATACCTTCTTTGGGTAACCTAGAATGAATCTTGTCTGAGCCAGATGCCTCACTAGTATTTAAATCCAATATAAGCCCTTTAATTATTTCCTTGTTTACATTAATAATATTCAACACTACTTCACTTGACCTTGAATTATCATCAATTAATCTATCTGGATTCTCTTGTGTAAATACTGAAAAAAAATGATCATTAAAAACTACTATTTCATCATCAGATTCTTTCAAAAGCCCTTCATATTAAATAGGCCCTATTTTATCACTGTTAGATTTGTTATTGATTCTATAATAGCTCTAAAGAATTTTCTTGGATCTTTATTATTATTTTGAACCAAATTAATTTCTGCTGCCCTTTTGCTCTTCTTAATAATCTTATTTAGCTCATTTCTGGTCGACCTATAATGATTTAAATTATCAAAACTAATTTCTCTCTGTAATCTCTGGTATACCCTTTTCTTTTAGGAAAATTTTCAAGCTATCTCCTGATTCCACCACAATGGCTTCCTACATTTCTTCCTTATAGCCTTCATTGGAATACACTGCTCTTGGATTGATTATGTTTAATATAGTCTTAAAAGTGTCCCACATCTCATAACTATTCTTTCCACTGAATTCTATATCTAACCTAATCTGATTTAGCAAGTTGAGTAATTTATCATAATTGCCCCTATAAAAAATTGGAGTTTTCGTGGAGTTTGTCGATGTTCTACCTTTAACTATTCACAAGTTAAAACGAACCATCTGATGATCACTATTTTCCAATGCTTCTCCAAGTTATCATCATTTGAAAGAACCTGATCTAATATATTGGCACCCCTTTTTGGCTTATTAACAAATTGAGTCAAAAAATTAGCCTCAAAGCATTCTATAAACTTACAACTTGCTCTATCCCTTCCTAACATATTTTCCCAGTCCACAGAATTTAAATTAAAGCCACCAAGAATAATTGTATCTACTTCACATCCTTTACTTATTTCCCTGATCATTAACTTATCAATACAATCAGTCTGTCCGGGTGGTCTGTAAAAGGCTCCCAAGTGTATTATCCTATTTTTACTGACCCTAATATATATCCACAGTAACTCAACTCCTCCTTGCCTTATAGAATTATTTAGATTTGAATCAATGCTATTTCTGATATAAATAATCAACCCACCACCCATCCTATCTATCCTTTGACTAATGTACATATCATAACCCTGTAGTTCAAATCCACTCACATTGTCTTTAAATTTATTTTCATTAACCCATGATTCTATTACACATATTATATCTATATCTTCATCAATAATATAACTAAATAACTCATCTTTCTTATTTCTAAGACTACGAACATTGGTATAAAGACAACTCAGCCTTCCTATTCCTGAAGCACCTCTTTTAGCATGTATACCTTCCACTCTATCTCCTCTGCATCTCTTTCCTTTCTCTGCCCCACCCTGTACTCTTATATTTTTTCTGACCACTATCAGGAACTAGTTTCCCGCCTGCAAAGACCTAACGACACGATCTAACTCCTGCCAATGCATACAATGCCTTAATCCCCAAAAAGCCATTCCATACATCTACAAACAATAATCCCGACTTTCACATACAAATTCAGTCCAATTGTACGAGACAACCATTCATCCCCCAAATCCAATCTCGGAAGCACACCTGAAACAACGCCTTTCACTCTACTTTCACTCATCCTTTCAACTAACCTTTTGTACCTCTGTTGTAACTCACATGAACCCACCTTCTTTACATCATTTACTCCCACATGCGTAATCACAATTACATCCCTCTCACACCCAGACACCAGACTATCATACCTCTCAGACACATTATTTACACAAGCACCCGGCAAACAAACTCTCACTCCCTTCTAAATATCTAATCTGAGAGTAACCCATCACAAGCACCTCAGTCATCCTACTAGTTTCCCTAGGCCTAGCATTACCTTCCTTCTTGTTCTCATTTAAACTACCACTTATTCCACATTCAGACAAATCACTTTCAACCTCTTCCTCTCTCAGGGCATCAAATCTTTTAGTCAACCTAACAGGTTCTATGTCCCTCTTACTCGCACACATAACCTGTCCTTACCTATCCATTCTAAACATATTCACCCACCATTCATCTTCCCTTACATCAGTCACTTCTTTTTCTCCAGTCCCTAGTCTAGTCCTATTTTACTCCCTCCTAGTTCCAGCCACATTCTTCATGAGTACACTGGCATCCTTTCTCACTTCATCACCAACTCACTTAATCTTTTGCATTCATCACGCAACCGACTCACCTCCTCTACCGAAGACACATTTTCACGAGTCACACTACACAAGGGGCATTCAGATACATTTGCTCTTCTTTCAACAGCACAAAAATCACAAACTATATACATACTACTTACATCCAAGGGCATACTCACTTCATCCAAAGCAACGGCCATACTGTGAAAACTTATTCAAAACCATTTATTAAGCACTTAGGAAAAGTGTAAACAAAAAGGGGGAGAAAAATAGACCCCTCTGAAATGTAAACAAACGGGAGCTATTTCACTATTTAATTCAAAATATAATTAAAAGTTCCTAGAGTATTTTATATAACACTCAATGTTAACTATCTTCTCGAACTTAAATGTATTACACCGAAAAATACAAAACAAAAACGTCACTGAATAGAGAGCTCGCAAATGCTTCCAAGGAATCGGTCAGTTTTTGCTAATAACGCATCGTACCTTGTTGTAACTCTTTGAGGGTAAATTCTAATATGATAATGCTATGAAGCAATTCTTCGAGGATAAAATGATTTCTTTTTTCAAGAGTCGTCTTTGATCATTTTCTCAATCAAGATTTTTCAGATATGTCTCCTTGTCTCTATTCTTCACACCTTCGCTATGAAAGATGTCTTTATATATATCAACATATTCCTTTTTTCCATTGCTAGTTCAAAGCACTAATGTTTGTACCTCAATCGTTTTACACTGGCTCGAATCCTTTTCCTCCGTTCTTCTCTCGATCGGATGAATTACAGAGGTTGCACCAGGCCACTCAATTTTTTCACCTCTTTCCTTCATCAACATTTTACTTGCAACGTGATATATTTCATAACAAGCTAGCCGTATTTCCGATACTCCTCGATGCCAGACGGACTGTCCCCAACAACGTCACTTTTAGTGTAAGATTCCTCAAATGTCGTGATGCCACCTTGGACAAGTTAAGAGGCCACAAGGGCACGAAAATTGGATTGTTCGCCACAAAGATTGCACATCGGATACACTGAAATATAGTCTTCCAATTTATCCAACTCACCTCGAAACAAAATGCTGCATCTCGTTCAGTGGCTTACACTCGAACGCCATTACAGCTCAGGTGACCTTTCTGTTCTTAATATAAAAGCAATAGCGAATTGGTTAAACATTTACTGTTCAAATACAGCACTCACTCAGCATCCATATACCGTCTCAACCCTTTCTTACAAGCGCAATGCTATTTGAGTGGCCACTCTTTTATGGAATAACGGAGCCTTCCATAAAATTAACATCAGATGAATTGGGCAATAAATAAAGGGAAAATATAGCCTCTGAAGTTCCCTATCTGAACGCCTTAGTGATAATGCATTTTATACTAGGTTTGGCTATTACTGACGTAATCGGAATGAGCCAGATTATAGAGAAAATATAGAAAATGTAAACCACTGTAGTCTGTCAATAAACTGATACTCAGAAATTAATGACTTCAAGTAAATAGACGAATCTTGTGGCGCCAATATATTTGTAAAATAAGCCCATAAAACGACTGCCTACTAGGGAAAGAGTCGCCGCAATCAGGTTATAGCTTAATCAAACTAGGGGTCGGGGGAGATAGAAATTTTTTCTTCTCATCTTCCGCAGCTACTCGACTGCTAGTGGTGAAAAGCTAATTTAGGGATAGAGACTACTTATAGGATAGGCGGAAAAGAAATGGGACATCTAAGCTACACATGCAGAGAATCGCCGGCATCATTTTTAGTCATCATAATTTCATATCCTTAAACCTCCGCTCCAAACTCTCTCTCTGCAAGGACGTTTAAATTCACAGTGCTCAACTACGTTATATTTAAACTATTTAAATGCACGTCGAGACGATTTTTGAACATATTAACCGAAGTGCTATCTACTACGTGGGTGGGCAGCCGATTCCAATTTTGAGTAACTTTAAATGTAAAATAGTTTGGGGCTAAACTAGTGTTAAAACGCTTGTTCACTAATTTTAACCCGTGCTGACGAGTATTTCCCCTATGATCCAGTTCGAACAGATTGCGAAAGTCAACGTTTGAGAAACCCTTTAGTATTTTAAATACTTCTATTAGCTGGCCACGTAATCTTCTGCGTTCTAGCGATGACAAATCTAAAGCCCTGAGCCTTTCCTCGTATGATCTATTCCTCAGCTCTGGAATTAATTTCGTAGCCCTACGCTGCACTCTTTCTAATTGCGCGATATCTTTCATTAAATATGGAGCCCAAAATTGAACAGCGTATTCGAGAAGTGGCCGCACAAGGGATTTATATAAAGGTAAAATTACATCCTTAGATTTGAAGGTGAAATTACGCGCGATATAACCCAAAACGCGATTTGCTTTTTTACACGCATCCGCGCATTGCTTCGAGAATTTAAAATCATCTGAGACTAATACTCCCAAGTCTTTTTCTAATTTAACCGCGTCGAGGACTTGGCCTTTCATGGTATATTCTACTCTTAAATTATGGCAACCCAAGTGCATTACCTTGCATTTGCTTAAATTAAATTCCATTTGCCACTTGTCCGCCCAATTGGCAATCGAGTTTAGGTCCCCCTGCAATTTATCGACATCCGATCTTACATAGGCACGATTGCCCAGCTTCGTGTCGTCCGCAAATTTCGAAATCCGACTAAGTATGCCTTTATCTAAATCGTTAATATAAATTAAAAACAATAAAGGGCCTAAAACAGAGCCCTGCGGTACCCCACTACTAACGCTGGCCCAATCTGAACATTCCCCATTTATTACCACCCGCTGCGAGCGATCTTTCAGCCAATTTCTAATCCAGTTTAAAATCTTACCAGTCACCCCAATCGCTTTAACTTTCATTAATAACCTTTGGTGGGGGACGGTGTCGAACGCCTTTTTAAAGTCTAAATATATTACGTCTACAGCTTTGCTTTCATCGTACACGCAAATCATTTTGTGGAAGAATTCGAGCAAGTTAGTCAAGCACGATCTCGCACGCCTAAATCCATGTTGGGTATCGTTAATCAGCTTATTTGCCTCGAGGTGGCTCACTATTCTATCTTTAATTACAGATTCTAAAAGCTTCCCAACTACCGAAGTTAGACTAATAGGCCGAAAATTCGTTGCTTCAAATCTATTCCCCTTCTTAAATATAGGTGTAACGTTTGCTCGCTTGAAATCCAACGGAACTACGCCATCCTCTAATGAGCGATTGAAAATTTCACGCAATGGCTTAACGAGTTCATTTTGAAGTTCCTTTAAATGAATTGGATATACCCCATTGGGGCCCGGAGATTTCGACTTTTTCATTAGCTTAATAAATTTAAGGATTTCCTCGTCATTTATAGTTACATCGGATATGCAATTATCAGCACTACGAACTTCCCCGATTAACGATTCCAATTCGGAAGAATCTTCCAGAAGAAGAAGCAGAAGAAGAAGAAGAAGAAGAAGAAGAAGAAGGCTCCGGCGTCAATGGAAACTGGCCTCCCGCTAGGCGCAGGAACATGCGACCTACGAAATGCGGGCAATAAGTTTTGCGAATCGGCACGGCAAAACAGAGGAAGGGGGATCACTGTTTGTGGGGGTGTTTGGACAAGTTATGACAATTCAGGACCTGGAGCCGACCGCTCCTGCCTCGTCTATTTAAGAAGCAGTAGCTGATCGCAGATCGTCAGTCACAATTTTTTTAACAATGGAGAAGGTTGAGCACCGCGCAGTGATCAAATTTTTGACCAAGGAAGGCAAGAATGCAAAAGAGATCCATTAACTCATGGTTGAAGTATACACCGACACCGCCTCTTGCTATGCAACCATTGCTGGGTAGAATAGGGAGTTCCGCCATGGTCATGAGTGCCATAAAGATGTTTCCCGTCCAGGACGCCCGCCAGACGTGACCAACGAAGACAATGTGGCCCGTGTGGAGAGGATGATCCTCGAAAATCGACGGGTGAAGGTCAAAGAAATCGAGCGAGAACTTGGAATATCACATGGAAAGTGTTATCAACATCATTTACGACAATTTGGCCATGATCAAGGTCCCTGCCCGTTGGGTCCCTAGAAACGTCACGCCCCATGATCGACTTAAATGTCATCAAAGTCCACAAGGCCAGAGTTGCACAAGCTGCTCTGGGCGAGTGCGGATTCGAGAAGCTCAATCATCCTCCTTACAGTTCAGGTCTGGCCCCTAGCGACTACTTTTTATTCTGCCAGCTCAAGACTGCACTGCGTGGACGCCGGTTTGCGGACGATCAAAATGTTCAGCTCGCTGTCCCGTCGGAAGATTTCTGGTTGTCGGGAATTTGAAGCCTCAGGGACAATTGGCGCAAGTGCATTGAAGTCGAGGGTAGTCATATTGAAAAATAATAAAACACTTTTCCTCATACCTCGTTTCCTTATATCAGAATTGCAAAACTTATTGACCACAAAGAAGAGTGTCAAATAAAATGAAGGAGGACATCCTCCTCCAATAGTCAGATATTTCAAAGATGAACCCGTCCAGAGTACAAAGGAGAAGCGGTTGGAACCACGCTCTTCCCGATACTGGGATAAGTAACGTGCGCGAAGATCACCTAGACTGGGACATTCAACGAGAATGTGCAAAACAGTCTGGGGGACAACGCAGTCGTCACAATAAGTCGCAAGCGAGCATTCCATCAAATGGCGGTGCGTCCCACGAGTGTGTCCAATTCGGAGACGACAGAATGCAGCCTGAAGCCGTTGTGGCATTGGGAGGTAGGTCCATAGGAACAGTCGTGGTGCAATGGCACGCAACTTTAAGTTCCCCTCGACTCTCTCCCATCTTCATATAGTCGGTGTGAGGAAAAGCAAAACGCTGATCTGGTCGTCCAGTCCTCGGGGACTCTTTAGCGCCCTCATTAGTGCGCTCATTCCTAGGAATCCTTACATGTCCAGGAACGTAGCAGAAGATAATATCGACATTTATCCGGCTCGTGGCAAGCGTGGCGTCGGGAATACCGCAAATTAGGGTGTGTGGAGATTCATAAACCCCGATAGAGCTCATGACGCTTTGTGAGTCGCTATAAATCACAATCCAGTCTCTGAACCGTGCACAACGCGTTATCTCTCTACCGAGCGGTGTATTGTGATCAGCTCAGCCGCGAAAACAGACAAAGATCCTGACAGAACGTGGAATTGTATCTATTTAATACACTTCTGCTAATCCAGCGTGACACGAAGTGTGCTCCAAAACGGCACAACATAATACTCCTAGACTTGTGGAAGCTGAACCGTGTCGAAAAGGAGTCAAAGGTGATACCCTCTTTGATGGCTTCCCTTGTAGAACCAGAGCCACCACCTGCCCGCGAAATATACCGAGCTCTCGAAGTAGTTTCCGAGCCCTAAACCCAAAGGACTTACGGTATGACTGCTATCTCTCGGAGGCATAGGCAGCGTCGAGATCTGTTGCCGATGTAATGATAGCCGTGGCAACTGAGATACCCACGGCACTTGCGCATACGAGCGAATAGGGCGCTCTGCACAGCACTGGGCGAGAGGTATTTTCACAGCATCGAGAAGTAGGATCTCACTTGGTGACGTAGGAAAGTCACCAGTCTCCAAGCTGAGACCAGGGTGGTGTATAGAGTCCACCTTCCGCAATATAGGCTCGGTTTCGGATGCATATAACTCGCATCCGTAGTCGGGCTTCGAATGAACAAAGGATCGATAGAAAAGCAAGGAAGTAGTCCTATCTCAACCCTGGTGCTGAAAGTCACGAAATAAAGGATGTGCATCGCGCGGGTACAAAAGACGCTAAGGCTGTGAATGTGAGCCCTGAGGCGAAGCGTCGCTCGAAAACAAGACCAAGGAAGAGTGCGAATACACCATTCTCAGGCGAACTCAAGGCTGGCTCTGGGTGGAGCCGTGGATGGCGGCAGAAGTGCACCACCTTAGTCTTGACAAAGGAAAACCAAAACCTGTGCGCTTCGGTATAACGAAAGATGCGGTTCAGGGCATGTTTTTATCGACGCTTCAGAGTTGGCATCTGGTTCGCTCCAAAAGAGGTCGAAAGGTCGGCTACGTAGAGCCTAGCGAGAACATATTCAGACAGCACCGAGGTGCTACTGTTACTGTTCAGGACAAAGAGTGTGACACTAAGGACACTTCAATGCGGGACACTATCTCTCTGCTCCATTCGAAATTTAAGATTTCCATGACACCGCATGGTCATGCAGTATCATGGGCTTCTCCAGATTGAAAAACTACTTGGGGTAGGGCTGTCAACGAAAGAAAGCTTCCCAGACGTCATTTTTCAGTCGGAGCAGAGCATCAGACGCAGAGTGGAACTTGCGAAGGCAGCAATGAGGGAAGACAAGTGGCCTCCGCTGTTACGAAAAATGCTAGTCTAACATTTACCAATTTCTCTATTAACTTGCACAGGTAGGAAGTCAAGGGGCGGAGTCTGCTCAGGATTCGAGAGCAGAACGCAACACAAAGGAAACCTGTGGTTGAAGACTTCTACATTTCCGGAGGTAAAGTTAAGTCGTCGGCCTTCAGCGGCATCATGGCGTGCATTAAATGTTGGCGGAGCAGCATCCTGGATAGAGTGTAGGGGTGCGAAGATGTATAAGAGAAAAACTTCCTTCCAAAAGCGAGAATATAAATAGCCCATTAAATTACCAAGTCACAACGGACTTTGCCGTAGCGTAATGGTAGAGTGCTAGCCTCGGGATTCAAAAGACCCAAGATCGAACCCGAAACTCCACAATTTTTACAAAGAAAATTCTCGAAGAAAACGGAGACCACGAAAAACTCTTTAAGGACAACTCAAGAAATCAACCCAAGAGAAAGCCGCTGTCAAGGAAAACGGAAAGAAAACGACTTCAAGGGCTAACTCGTCTCAACTCATCTCATCGCATCAAAATCGTCAAGAAGTCATCACGTCAAGATAATTGGAAGAAATCATCACATCGTCGTTAAAAAGGAAGATACATCAAGAAAAAAAAGAAGATCAAGCATTTAACGCATCAAGAATTACCCAGCCTACAAGAATACAAGAGTCAGATTACTGGACTCAATGTTACAAGGGGCAACTTCAACCAGAAATAAGGAAATATAAAAAAATATGCTCCTTCCCCCTATAAGAGAATGCGGTGGAAGTGTGCTTGAACGGCTCTACCAAGGACGCGGTTACATTCTCCTCGAGAACGAAAGGGGGTTCCTGCGAGAATTTGCCCGAATCCTTTTGACCCGTTTCCACACCTCTACTAGAGGGGTTTTTCCGTTAAGTGAAAACACTTATGCCTTCCAAGAAACACACCAGAACCTAGCTCTAGCTCGTCGAAATTCACCTTTTTGGTGGCACTTATATCGTGGGAAGCATAGCGCTTCTGTTTCAGAGCCGTCTCACACTCAGCTGACCACCACGGAAGCGGTGTGCGTGTAAAACAGCCAGACGTTCTAAGAATTGCAGTTCGGCTCACAGCTATTAGTTTGCCAGAGAAGAACTCAACGGCCACATCCACCAACCTCAACTACTCGACCGGGACAGTGAAATCAGTCATTTCCTGAAATGCGGACCAATGCGACCCCTTCAAGCACCACCGAGGTCTCTCAGGCGGCAGTGGTTCAGAAATGATATTTGACTGGGAAATTGACGACTAGCATGGATGTCAATGACTACCTCATACCTCAAATCAGGCTGTGCATCCAAAGAGCACAAAAATATATCATGGCAGTTAAAGGAAGATGTTCACGGGCAGTGATCGTAAACTCTTCCAAATTTAGTAGACCTATCTCTAACTCGTCGATCAGGTCGGGAGGGATCTGACCTCTGATATTGATCGAGTTGTTTCCCCAGAGAGGCTGTTTACTGTTCAAATCCCCGAGCAGTAGAAGAGGCCTCGCAAACAGTGACACGGTGCAGCGGAAGTTCCCCGCTTCGAAGCCCCGTAAGGGGCGTGGCGATTTGCCTTCCTGGCCGGAATGCTGACGGAACTGAGCGCCCCGCCCGGCCCCAGCCTAGCCTCTTCTTATTTCTGACAGCCTCTGTATTTACCTTACTTCCTCATTTTCCCTACAACCTCTCGATCAACTTTCTCCGGTCACTCTTTAATTTCACAGCTTCCTCTGACCCAACTATCCCGGATTTGGCCTAGGGATGGAGGTGACAGCGTCCCCTCATTCATGAGCTCAGGACCGGAGTGGTGAGATTTTTACAACCTGCGTTATCCTCACATCCTTTCTATCTCCTTTCAATGTTTATAGATTTTACGCCGTGCCCAAGGTGGAGCCGCCATTGCTAAGAGCTGCCAGATCGCTAGGCAGGAGGATTGGCCTCAAATGACGGCAGCTGGTTCTGTGGGCCCCATACTCGCCCCTCGAAGAGCGGGCTACTGCGTGAGGTCATTAGCGTATGCATCCCGTGGCATAAATATGGTCATCATGCCCACTGATAATTAAAAGAATATATATATATATATATATATATATATATATATATATATATATATATATATATATATATATATATATATATATATATATATATTCTCCCTCTACCTTACCCTGTAACATCGTCGGAGCCGTCCTCGGGTAGCCCCACCGTTAAAATGGAGGTCCCTCCTGTGCTCTCTCAGGGAACCCTCCAAATATCTTATACCGGAGAGTAGATTTACCTCTCTCCTTTTCCTACGGGTGCATGGGAGTCCCCCTTCACCCCTGCGACTCGTTTTTTCCAGCGTCAGTCCTCCCTTTGCTTTCCAAGAGGACTACCAAGAAAGCACTCAGGCGGCCCATAGTTGACCGCTCCCGGTGGGAACGGATAATTAGGGCCAACCCTGTTAGGGCGAAGGGTGACAGGACCCGTCGGCCCCTGCCCAAAAATGTTTTGCGGGCGCGAATATCGAGCTTACAGGGGATCACTATACGCGCCCCCTGCTTTTCCCGACGGATGGCTGTTCGCTGGCCCAAGATGGCACTACCAAAGGTACCTCGAATGGAATCCGTGATGTCTTGGGGCCACCCTTGAGGTGGACATGGTCCCCAAGGTGACCCAGCCCCAGATGGCATGATCTTCCATGAGGTCGAATCCGTGCTCAGTGCCAAGCACGGAACCCGAGTCCAACAATGTGCAAGCTCCTTTTCAGACGTCCCAGGTCCCCGAGGCATTACAAGAAGAGGAGGGACCTCCTTCCCCGGCTGGTGGCCCAGTGACAGCAGGGACCTTCTCAATCTCGGAGAAGGATCTTGCTGAGGCTGGTCCAGCTGGCCATGGGGCTCTTCCTGCGGAGGAGCAAAGTGAGTGCATTCTTCGCCTACCTCTCGTAAAAGAAAAAAAACGCAAGACTAAAAAAGACTAAGGGTTCCTCTCCATCCGAGGAAGGCGCGAGAACAGAGGGGTCGGCTATCGTTTCGGCAAGCAACCAAGCTAAGTTTGGCACGTCCTACCCCGGTGCTTTCCTGACGCTGAGTCCCTGACCAAGACCAAAAGTGCAAGTGCACAGAGAGGAACCTCGATTTCGTACGGTCCCCTCATTCAGAGGTTACATGACGTATTCAAGCCCGCTAGCTTCAAACACTTCCTCGTTATTCGCTCCACTGATGGCAGCATGTTGGCCAAGGGCAATATGATCCTTCAAAGGACAGCACTAGCTAGCGTGATTGGTAGAGAGCCGAAGGTGACCCGTTTCTCAGACGGGAACCTTTTGGTGAATGCGTAGGATTCCTTCGAGGTTGCCAAGATTAGTGTCCTTCGGACACTTTATAGCACGCCGGTGAGTGTGACGATGCACTATACCCTGCGCTT
Organism: Ceratothoa steindachneri; assembly: GCA_963969495.1. Classification (NCBI taxonomy): domain Eukaryota; kingdom Metazoa; phylum Arthropoda; class Malacostraca; order Isopoda; family Cymothoidae; genus Ceratothoa; species Ceratothoa steindachneri. The sequence goes on along the minus strand of OZ018318.1, from coordinate 118,559,855 downwards.
CCTGAAAGAAGTGGTTTATGCAAGGGAATTCGTGGACTACTCCATAGATGACATCAGCTTAAAGCTGGCCAACCATGGAGTGGTCAATGTCGAACGTGGTATCGATACCACATGTAGGCATTCGTGCCACTACCGCGGAGGTGCTACTACTGCCACCGATTCGGCAATACGAATCGTGCATGTAGACGTGCAAAGTCGGGGCTATCCGAATCCTGTGTAAGTTACTCTAAGGCCGCACATGATAAGTCCAAGTCGTGTGTTGTGGCCAACTGTGTCAATTGCGGAGAGCCACAGCCCGCTTTTTCGAAGCAATGTGATGCATATCTCCATGAGAAGGAAATCCTGGTCGTTCATACTCAGGATTGTCTCTCATTTCGCCAAGCTAAGGACTTCGTCCTGGCTCATGTGGTTCTCCCTGGTACGTTTTATGTCTCAATGCTAGGAAAGACACCCTCTGCTCCTGGCCCATCATTTCTACGCCCATTCGGAACCCTTCTGCCGGTTCTAACCCCTCCGGCCGCTTCCCTGGTAGAGCTGGTGGCATAAAGGGTTCACACTGAGCCCCTCCAAAATCATGGTTACCCCTCCTTCCCCCTGTGTGACCGTTTCAAGGAAGGCGAAACGGCGGTGCACCTCTACCGAGTCGTTAGACTCACAGGAGGCAACAGCCCTGAAGTTGGTCGTGAGGCCATCTTCCGGGGTTCCTAAAGCTACCCCCGAAAGGAGGACAACACTAAAGGCCCTTCGGTTCCTTCGTCCACACCGAGTGAGGGGCTGGGTGGCTCGTAGACGGTGGATCCTCCAAAAGAGGGACCCCGGCCTCCAAAACCGTCCCGCCTGCCTAAGGTTTTGAGGTGGAGGGAGGAAAAGACTCGCATAGCGAGCCCAATCTACCCCAATAAGTCCTCGAAGGCGACAGCGCCTTCAGCGCATTGTCCGGACATAAGCGCCCGGAGTTTGGCCTCCGGGAAACGTACGGCCATTCCCGTGTGGCTCTTCTCTAGGAACAGGGCTCCCGCATCTCCGAGCTAGTCGTGGGGGGCATATTGCTTGAATGGAATTGCCACGAACTCCAGTTCAACCGGGGGCTGCTGTGGAGGCTCGTCTCCTCCCGTTCTCGTTATCTATCTCTTTGCAGGAGACGATACTGGGCGCGTGCCCTCTGCGCACCCTCCTGGGGTATAAAGGTTTTGCAACCCAATCACAACGGGATTGGGGCCGGGTAGGAGGATTCGCGAATTACACTCGCTTTTTCTTGTCCAAGAATACGGTGGTACACTACTTCTCCCATGCACGGCTACTCCTGGAAGTGGTGGACTAGCACCGTTTCCTTAGTCTTGGATTTGACCAACACCTCACCTGGGAGGCTCATATTTGCATTCTTAGGGCCTCTTATACCCGCAACATGGAAATTCTCCGTTCCGTGACGTTCAGTGCCTTAATTTTTTATCGATCCTTTGTTCGTTCGAAGCTCGAAAACTGATGCGAATTTTATGCATCCGCAGTCGACCGTGTATTGCGGACCCAAACTGGCCTTCGCCTGGTGATCAGTGCCTTCCGCACCTCCCCCATTGAGAGCCAACTTGTCGATGTTGGGGAGATGCCACTCACTCTGCGCCATGCATAGTACATTATTCGCTTGTATGCGCGAGCCCAGCACCTCCATCAGTCGTCAACAACGGCTCTCACTTTATCTGCAGCGGATCTTGACGGTACCTATGCCCAAGTCATACCCTATGCCATTTGGGTTTTGGGCTAAGATACTCCTTAGAGAGCTCGGTATAGCTCTCGTGCCGGTGGTGCCCCCGGTTTTTCCCAGTACGCCACCTTGGAGGGTACCACCTTTGACTATTTGTCGCCACACCTCTACTGCCAAAGCTTCTAAAGTGCTGGAAGTATTGCTTTCGGCCTCTTTGGAGCACACTTCGTGTCACGTTCAACCGTTTTAGTGTATAAGGATGGCTCCAAGTCCCAAGACGGTGTCGGTTTCGACGCTGTGCTCCCTCATTTTGAAGTCAGTGGGGCAATGCCGGGCTCTGTGTAACGTCTTTACGGCCAAGCTAGTTGCAATACTCCATTCGGTACGGGAAATAAGGCGATGTGCCCGGTTCGGATATCGGATTGTGATTTATAGCGACTCATAAAGCACCCTGAGTGGTCTCTGGGGATTGGAATCTCTGCATCCCTGTGTTCGGAGTATCCGTGACGCCACGGTTTTGGCAAGCCGGGCGGATATCGAGATCATCTTCTGCTGGATTCCTGGACATGTAAGAATTCTGGGGAATGAGCACGCCATTAGGGCGCCAAAGAGCCCGCGAGGACTGGGCGACCAGACGAGCGTTTCGCTCTTCCTCACACCGAGCTGCCCCCCGGGCTGCTTGGCAAAAAAGATGGGAGACAGTGGAGGGGAACTTAAAGTTACATGCCATAGCGGCACGACTGTTCCCATGGACCTACCCCCTAATGCCGAATTGGACACACTTGCGGGACGCACCGCCATTTGATGGAGCACTCGATTGTGACTTATTGCAACGACTGCGTTGTACCACAGACTGTTCGGCACATTCTCGTTGAATGTCTCAGTCTGGGTGATATTCGCGCACGTTACCTGTCTCGGTACCAGGACGAGCGGGGTCCCTACCGCTTGTCGTTTGTACTCGGGACAAGTTCGTGCATACAGACTTGGGGACTATACGACTTTTTGTTTGAGGTTTGCCTACTCCTGATGTCGGTGCACTATTGTTTCTTGCCTTTTTGCTTTGTTATTTTGTTGTTATTTTTTTAGCCTTTGTTCTTTTTTATTGTTGTTATTTGTTATTTACATATGTTTATTTGTTTTTTTGTTTATTTTATTTTTAATATAGCCTAGTAGTACGCTGTGTTTCGTACGGCGACCTATGCCCAAGTAGGCAGTGGCCAGTTGGGCTCTCAAAATGAATCCTCTCCCCGGGTTCGAACAATGTATGCTGAAATAACGGTATACACATCATCCAGAGTGTAAATGGCTCTTCCTCATACCCAACTCACATCCCACGGTAGTGGCTTCGAAAGCTCTTATACCCTGGGATGGTGGGCAGGGGGCACGCGCCCAGCATGTTCTTTTGCAAAACGATAGCTAAGGGAAAACGGGATGAGAAGAGCCTCCTCAGCTTTTCCCAGTTTGTTCGGAGTCCCCGAAAATGCATTCGAAGAAATAGGCCCTCATCCAGGCCTAGCTCGGTGGGAAGACGGTAGCACTCTTCAAAGAGAAGACCCTCGCGGGAATGGCCGCACGTTTCCCGGAGGCAGAACCCCGGGCGCTGTTGGCGGGACAATCCGCTGAAGGCGCTGTCGCATTCGAGGACTTATCGGGGGAGGCTTGTCTTGCTAACCTCATCTTTTTCTCCTTCTGCCTCGAAACCTTCGGCGGGCGGGGTGGGGCGGGGCGGGGCGGGGCGGGGCAGGGCGGCTTCGGAGTCGGGGGTTCCTCCTTTGCAGAATCCATCGCCTCCGAGACATCCAGTCTAGCTTTGGCCGGGGGCGTATTAGCCGAAGCTCCTTTGGTACTCTTCGCCTTCGGGGGGCAACTTTAGGAACCCTGGAAGGCGACATCATGACCACTTTCAGGGTTGTTGCCTCCTTTGAGTCTCAATAATCGGTGGAGGCGCGTGGTCCGTTTCGCCTTAAGGGAAACTGTCTTGCAATCGGGTGGGGAAAGACCTGGGCGCTCCGGGGCCAAATGTGCCGATCTTGGCCTGGTCCCTTGCCAAACGGCAGCAGACCCATCCGTTCCAAGAGCTCCCGTAGAGAGCGAGGATTCTTTAGTCCTCTTCTTGCTTCTTTTCTTTTTTGGGAAAGAAGGGTGGGAAATGAATCCGCTTCTTTCCACCGCGGGAAGGAGCCTTTGGCTCCTCACCAAGATCCTTCTCTAAAATGGAGAAGGCCTTGACCATCAAAGTGGCACCGGCCGGGGAAGGAGGTCCCTCCTCTCCTTGTGAGTCATCGTGGACCCTACTCATCTGAGGAGAAGCTTGCACAGGGGCGGTGTCGTAAGTCAGGTTCGATCTTCTGACTTCTGTTTGCTTTCTGTGTCTCGGAACGGTTGGCGGATAGCACGCAGGGCAACTCTGCAGTTGAGCCTTGCCTCGAATAATGCAATCAAACTTTGGGTTCCAATAAATCTCTAAGAGTGACTAATTATACTTGGCAGAATTAATTCAACTATCTAGAAGGTTTTGTATATCAAACTGGGCGACACAAAATAAACTTTACTACTGTACAAACAAAACTAAATTACTGGACATAAAAGATAAATCACAAATAAAAGAATAGAAATGAAAGACAAATCATAGTATACACACTCTTCCCCACACGACCGACAACAATTCCGGGTGGATCTGCCACCCAAAGATCTTCGGCCACTCGAGAGCAGCATAAGAGGGAAAGAAGGGGCACTGAGCTCGAGTACTTTCCAATAGCACGGGTTGAGTTTGCAATTAAGGTCGATTCGTACTCGGCATGTTCGATGTTATGATGGGAAAATACAACCTGTATTCCAGTAACTACAGTCAGCCTCGAAAGTAGGGATCAAAGGAGTATTTGCCGCGAAGGAAGCTGGGCTCGAGAGGTTTTCACTCGTTTGTTTCTCTTTTCTTGTCTTCGGGCTTTTGGGATATGGGAGGCCGAGAGAAAGAAGCTATAAAAGGAGACAAAATAGACATTCGTAAGTATAATGCAAGCGATCATTGCACTGCGACGTATTACAAAATTATGGCCGGGTCTAGTCTAAGTAAGGAATTAATCAGAGGGCAATTAATGTTTTAGTTAATATTTAACAATTATCACAACTTAATTCCCGCATACGCTCGGCCAGCAATCAGAGCCAACAGGATTTACTTTATTCGACGTCTCCTCTTATCAGAATACTAATTTACCTAGGCCAATGCTTTACTATTTATAGGGAGCCCCGGAAGTGGAAGTTACAGAGGCGCTGAAAGGGGGATTTTGCTTTATCTATATAGAAAGGCGCCGGAAGTGAATTTAAAACTTCACGCCATCTCACAGAACCTCTCGTTATTACGGTTAGGCTCGCTATAGGCCTTGTTATCGGACGGAAGTGACCTCAAAAGAAGCCGATCGCGGGTTCTTCCCGTCCTACGCGTCCTTCTCTCTCTTTCTGAAAGACGGACTCAGACTCAGTCTTTTGTACTGAACTCAGTGTACCGCACACAGAGTTGCGGAGAGGCTCAAGCACGTAGAAGACCTCAACGATCTACCTCTTTCAGGGAGATGTCAGTTTATCAACTGTTTCGCTGTAAATAAGGACTCTGAAAGTGCTCCGAAGCTCAAAATGACTGTACTCGCGAAGAAGAAGAACATTTTGGTGGCTAAGGTTCAAGGGCACTCAAGGAGGAGGGCGCCAAGAGCTTGAGGTGCGTGGAAAGGCCTCTGTTTACCAACCGTATGCGTGAATAACGTAGGGAGCGTTGTCGTCGCCTTCTCAATGACTTGAAGTGTCATGGCAATCGAATTCTCATTTTTTTCTAATGAAAAAAATTTCACGGTTGATCCCTTCATCATCAAATAGAACGACCACGTGGTAAGCTTTGCCAGGACGTCTCCGAAGTCCGCTATGTGTCTACGTCCAAGCTCCCGGCCTCCATAATGATGGTCGGCATCGTGACTTTGATGGTACCTCTCAGAACCCCTGAAGAACAGGAATACGGATAATGAGGATATTATAAAACTGTTCTACAAGAATACTATGAGCACCGAACACCAAACAGATGAAAGAGCCATCAAGGACATTATAGACAGAGGAATAAAACGCATAAACGCCGAGAAAAAGATCTCACTAATCATCTATTATCAAAATAGACGTACTTCAACCTTCTTCGTGAAAAATAACCCCAAACCTCCGCTACAACCGAAACAAAGGACACATCTGATATACGAGTACACATGTAAACTAGGAGACTGTGAGCTCCTACCTAACTCGTTAAAAAACATACAGGGTAAGTACATGGAACATGCCTCAACCAAAAAATGATAGAAGAAAGCACTAAAATTTTAGACTATGCTCTCAACAGGTGTGAACTGCTCTTCCTTGAAGCTATATATATATATATATATATATATATATATATATATATATATATATATATATATATATATATATATATATATATATATATATATATCCAAGAGAAGCAACCGATTTTAAACATACAGTCTAACTCCAATGAAATCCCGCCCAGCGCAAGAAAAGCAAACAGAGGGACAGGTGTACTCAGAGCTGCCCCTAGCTACTAATCCCCTCTGGCAAGCAACTTAATCCCCCCCCCCTTCTTTCTGGCTACCTACTTCTCCGACCTTTTATCACCTGGATCCAACCTGCCTATACCTGTATAGCTTCGTTCGTAATTTTGTTAATACATTTTGTAACATATATAAACTGAATACTTTGTAATAATCCCCATTGTAACTCTGAAGATGATACTCGATGCATCGAAACGCGTCAGTTAAATTAAAGAAAGTGCTAAATTACATTAATTTATTTCTATAAAGTGTCAATTTTTACGGATGATACCAAATTAGCAGCTGTAGTTAAAGATAGTGATGATAATTTTAAAGTGCAGGGGGATTTAAATAAATTGTTATCCTGGGCACGTAAGTGGCAAATGACTTTCAACCTTGATAAGTGCAAAGTTATTAACATGGGAAAAGATAATAGAGAATTTAACTATGAAATGGATGGGCATTGGCTGAGCTCAGTAGAGGATGAGAAAGATCTAGGAGTAGTAATAGATAAGTCATTAAGGTTTTCTAAGCAGTGTATTGAAGCAAGAAATAGGGCAAATAGAGTGCTGGGTTTCATTAAGAGAAATGTCAGTTACAAAAGTAAGGAGGTTATTCTTAAACTCTATAACTCTTATGTTAGCCCACATCTAGAGTACTGTATACAAGCATGGTCCCCACATTTTAGACACGATATTAACCTTATCGAGTCAGTGCAACGGAGGGCAACAAAGATTATTCCTTCCCTGAGGCACCTTGAATATATAGATAGACTGAGGGTATTAAATATGTTCTAGTTCGAAAGGAGGTGTTTGAGAGGAAATATGATTGAGTTTTTAAAAAAAATTCTGAGATAGATAAATTGGATATTAGCAAGTTTTTTGAGTTAGATGATGGAAATCGGACTAGAGGTCATCACTTGAAAATCAAAAAGCAAGGGTGTAGGTTGGATTTAAGTAAATATTTTTTCACCAATAGAGTGGTAGACTTCTGGAACAAATTGTCGCGGAGGGTAGTAGGTAGTCCAAATTCAAATGTATTGGGGAGGGAAGGTTGTGATGGTTCCTAAGTTTTGTATATATTAATATTGTTTGTATATATCTATAGCTGCATGATTTAGTTCTTGACAAGCCTTGATTGGTGATACCCTTGTTTGTGGACGCAATCCTCTGGATGTAGTTTTCTTGGGAGTTTGGGTGCCTTAAAAAAGAGGCCGTTTGACTCGGATGACCTATGATGAGCCCTTGTGGCTTTTGTCATCTGTTATATTATATTGTGTGGGACTTTGGTGATGGTGCTTTTTGTGGATGGGTTTTGACGGATGCGGATGACCTTTCATAGGCCCTTGTGGCTTTTGTCATCTGTGAAATTATGTTATGTTATGTTACCTTTGGCAAAATAAGAAGCATCAGTCCCCGATGAACTTCGGTACGCTTATCCACAGGTTAAACAATGAAGAAAAGGCGAATATAAGACAAAGAGAGAAAATTGAAAAAAGAATTATTAATTCGAAACTAGCGGTCGCTTTTAATAAAACATGCTATAATGAAAATATACTGACAAATTCACACGTGTATATATATATATATATATATATATATATATATATATATATATATATATATATATATATCTTACTATCTATCTCTCTTATTCAGAAAGGTGGATGGAAAAGTGGCCATCTTTAAAACTTGGAAAGAAAAAAAACAAGAAATCGCAACTTAGATTGACGATGAACGAAAAGTTAAACTTTTTGGAAAAAATAATTAAAAGTTTTGATAGGTAAAGTTCATCTCGGAGAAACTTTTCTCAGAAACTCATCCCTAATTCCAACACACACACACACCTACACACACATATATATATATATATATATATATATTGGACCTCCTCTCGATAGAATTACAGCTCTCACCCTATCTGGCATTGGTTCTCCGAGCTTTTGCATCTTCTGTAGCTTTGAATTTCGGCCCCAATTACAGCAGCCGTAAACTGAAATCATTTATTGATGATGGAAGAGGTGATGAGGCACGCAGGTCCCTCTCAAGCTCACCCCATAAATTTTCTATGGGATTTAAATCTGGGGACTGTGTTGGCCACTCGATCTGCCGAAATGTTCCCTCATGCAAGGTGAAGCAATATTTGACGATGTTATACCCGTGGATGCACGCGTTATTGTCCTGAAACCTCTATTTCATCTTTATCTTTCTGAATTTTTGTCTATCTTGTGCAATTTGCTTCCGATTTCTTGCATATTTTGAAGGTCATCCCTCCATCTTGTTTTTTGTTTCTTTTCGGTCGTCTTTTACAAGGTGGGGTCCAATTGGTAATTACTGATCAATCTATCGTCTTCGAAACTAGCGGCCTAACCTGCCTTGCTTCACTTCAGGTTTCTATAGCATCCACTAAATCCTAAATTTGGGTTTGTCCATGTATCAAAGTGGCTTATTTTCTGTCCCGCCAAGTTTTCCTTATCTTAATGCGTTCATTGGATCTTTGGCTGATCAAGTGTTTCAGGGCAGATAGTCGGACCTTGGTTGTTGTCTAATTGTCTTGGGTCGGAAGGTCAGCCTATAGTTGTTGCTCAAGTGGTTAGGGTTGAAGGGTCGCCCTTTTGTCATTGTTCAGGTTTGTCGCGACGGAAGGTCGGCTTTGTTTCTTGCTAAAATGTTTCGGGACAGAAGGAGGCCTTTGGTTGCTAGTTTTCGAGGGTAAGGTAGGCCTTTGGTCGTTGGTAGGGTGTTTCCGGAAGAGGGTCCTCATTGTGTGTTGCTCAAGGGTTTCGGGATGGAAGGTCGGCCTTTATTATTGTCAAGATCATCCGGACCGAAGGTCGGCCTCTGGCTGTTGCTCGAGTTTTCGGGTCGGACAGTCGGCCTTTGGTTGTTTCTCAAGTGTTTCGGAAAAGGTTGGAGTTTATAAGTTGCGCGAGGGTTTCATGACGGAAGGTCGGCATTTTCTTGTTGCTTAAGTCTTTCAGGACGAAATTTTGGCTTTTTCGTTTTTGTTCAAATGTTCAGAGACGGAAGTTTGGATTTTGGTAGTTACTCAAATTCCTCGGGACGAAAGGTCAACCTTTACTTTTTGCTCAATTGTTTCAGAAAGGAAGGTAGGCCTTTACTTGTTTCACAAGGGCCTTAGTCAAGTGGAGGTTTACACCGTAAGGTCAGTACCTGCTACGAGGTCAGAGAGCTCGATGGTTAAGAAAAGTATTAGGGAGGGGATGTGTTGGGCTGTCGACTCTGCTCACCTTCTTCCAGTAAACATATAAAGGTGGCTACGTGGGCATCATCCTTTATGGGTAAACCTCGAGGTAAATTTCACCTGAATGGCTGCCGGATGTCAATGATCACATTCTGGAACTTTCTGATCCTATGGAGTCTTTTCTCTTAACCCCCTAAATCATTGGGAGGTCATAGTATCTACTCTGCATGCATTTTTTTCTTGTTGACAGCATTATGGTTACAACCAAGGGAAATAATGGGTGACCGTGACTGCAAGGAGAGCCGCCTACAAGCGCGGCCTCGCCCTCCCGAGGTATCGGGGATGACGAGGTAACTTGAGAAACCCTATCAACCGTGGTAAGGCCACACCCATATCACATTCTTCATGCGGCAAAGGAACTTCCACTATGCATCTTTCGAGCCGTCCCCGGGCAACTCCACTTCAGGAAAGGAGATGGGCACCCCTATTCCTTTTCAGCGACCCATCCAACCTTCTTCTAGCAGAAATCATGTTTACTTATCTCCTACGAATACAAGTGAGGTGAACCCCCCCCCCTCCCCTTCTTTGGATTCTCTCTTGAGAGACATCATTTCTCCACTAGCGGCAGCCCCTCATTTCCTTTTACAGAGGACTATCACGAGAGCAAAAAATCGACCGCTGCCGGTGGAAGCTGCTCGATAAGGTCGACACACTTAGAGAGGCAAGGCATAGCATGGCCCGTCGGTACGTGCCCACTTGGTCCTGCACTCGTTTATCTTGACTTTCTAAGGAATAGGCATCCCTGCTCCCCTCTCGTTCTTGCTAAAATTCGGCTCGCCGGCCTAAAAGACAAACCACAACAAGACAAAGTCTTCGACTTAGATGTGTGCTGCCATTGGGGTCCACATGGAGGACCTCCCTGAGTATAAATTAGTCCAGAGGTCATTCTGCCACATATGGCAGGATTTTCCATCGGGGCAAACTTGGGTTTGGTGCAAACACCGAACCTGAATCTGCCCCTATGCAAGCTTATCACGTAGCTCGGGCCACCGACGACTCAAGGAGAGGAGAGATCTCCCCCGGCTGGTGCCCGATTGACAAACAAGACCTTCTCAATCTCGGAGAAGGGTCTTGCTGAGATCAGTCCATCCGCCCTAAGGGCCACTTCTGGTGGTGCAAAGAAGTGAGTTCATTTTCCCACCCTCCTCTCCTAAAAAGAAAAAAAAGTATGAGGAAGACAAAAATGACGAGACCAAGATGGCATGTCCGGGCCCGAGGCGCAATCGAGTGGTGAGTCTCAGAGAAAGAAAAACACCGCAAGTGCGCTGAGCGGAGTCTCGTTACGTCGGGGCCACTAATTGAGAGACTACTTAGCGTTTTTGAACTCGCTGGCATCAAAGAATTTATAGTTATTCACTTTACAGATAATATCATGGTGGCCAAATGCAACATCATCCATCAGAGGTGAGCATTAGGTAGTTTGATTAGGAGAGAACCGAAGGTGACCTTTTTCTCGGACGCTAGCCTACTGGCGAATGCGAATCTCGGCTGAAATTCGTAGTTTATGAGAGGGAACTCGTGGACTACTCCTTATAAGACATCATCTTAGATCTAGCCGACCATGGAGCTATCAAGTTCGAACGTGTGATGAGAAAACAGGGAGAAACCTCGAGACCCAGCATTACACTCTTCGTCACGTTCGACCGTGAAAGGCTCCCTGATTTGGTGTGTGCTGGTTGGTATCGCTACCGCATGGAGGCATTCGTGCCACAGCCACGGAGGTGCTGCTAGTGCCACTGCTTCGGCCATAGGAATCGCTCTTATAGGTGCAATATTGGGTTTATCCGAAGTCTGTGTTAGTTGTTTCAAGGCCTTGCAGGATAAATACCTATCGTGTAAGGCTAAGTCTATCAAATGCAAAGAGCCGCCCTCCGCTCTTCCGAAGCGATGAGACGATGAGGATCGTCTCTCAATTTGCGAGGCTAAGGACTTGGTCCTGACGCGCCCAGCTCTGCCTGGGACGTCTTATGCCTCAATGTTAAGTAGGAAACCCTCTGCTCCTAGCCCCTCCAGGTCTACGAGCACGGTCGTTTATGCGCCCATTCAAAATCATTCTGCGGGTTTCCCTGGTAGAGCTGCCGGCAAAAGAGGTTCAGAGCCAGCCTCGGCTGAGTGTGAAGACCCCTGAAGGTAGTCATGAAGCCATCTTCCGAGGTTTCAAAAGGTGCCTCCCGAAAGGAAGACAGCACCTAAGCCCCCACCTAAAGCTGGACAAGGTTGGAGACGGTGGATCCTCAAAACAGATGCAGCTCACCTTCAAAGCCGCCCCACCAGCAAATGATTTTGAGGCTGAGGGAGGAAAAGACTCGCATAGCGAGCCCAACCTCCCCCGATAAGTCCTTGAAGGAGACAGCGCTTTCAGCCTTTTGCACGTCCAACAACGCCCAGGGTTCTGTCTCATGGAAGCGTACGGCCATTCTCTTTCTGCAAGAGACCATTGGTAGGCGCATGCCTCTTTCCCACTCTCTCGCGGTATAAGCATTTTACGATCCCACCAACACCGGATTGTGGCCCAGTAAGATAATGCGCGATTTACACTCGCTATAGTGTCCGTGTTTTTCTATTGGCCATAAATCCATCCCAGTGCAGCATCACTTCAACGCGGTTGACTTCCGCCGCGTCGTTTCTTGGTTGTGAAGCCATTTCTACTGCTTGGAGATTTGAATGGTAGACACCCTCCTCTGGGCAGACGCCTCGATCAATATCAGGGATCAATTCATTGGCGACATGATCGATGAGCTCGAGATGGGTCTCCTGAATGTGGGTGAGTTTAGGCATCAGTGCCCGAGAAGCGCTTCGTTTTCATGCCTTGATCTATCCCTGCGTTCTCCATACGCAAAGCCTGATTTATTGATTTTAGATAAGATGGGAGTCGATGACCACCATTTGTAGTGTTAACTTTGCCATTCAAATAACATTTTCTCAACAACTGCGGCCTGAAAGTGCATCCCGGTGGAACTTGGGAAGGGCGCGGTGGTCCGCATTTAAGGAAATGACTAATTTTACTGTCCAAGTCGAGGAGTTTAAGTCGTTGGATGGAGGCAGTTGATTTTTCCACGTCAAGCCCATCACATTGGACCTAAATACTATGCCTAGACCGTCTGGCCGTTTTGCACGTAGACCGCTTATGTGGTCGTCAGATGAGTGTGAGGTGGCCCTCATCAGAAGTGTCATACTCACATGCGCTATAAGTGCCGCTCGAACGATTTCACTGTCTCCTTCTACCTCGGCCTCTTTCGAAAGAATCTCTCTAAAGTCCTGCCTGTACAGGTTGATGGACAAATTGGTAAATGTTAGAATATCCTTTTACCTAGAAAGAAGAGGCCACCTGACTTCTCAAAGTTCCACTACATGTCGGATGCTCTGTTTCTATTAGATAGAAAATGCCATCTGAAGGCGGCAAGGTAGTTTTTCGATATCGATCTAGAGAAGGTAGAAAAGTCGTTTTATACTGCATGGTTATATGGTATCATGGAGACTCTAGAAGATGGAGGCGAGGTGAATCCACCCAATTTAAAAATCTGAATTTTTGCGAGATCGTCAATTCCGCGTACGGGTCGGGGGACGGAGTCCTCTCCGGCCCAATTGAACAGGAGGAGGGTGTCCCGCAGTAAAGTGTCCTCAGTGTCACACTCTGCCCTGGGCATCAACGGACCACCTCAGTGCTACCGGAATATGTTCTCGCTACGCTCTACGTGGACGACCTTTCGATCTCTTTTGGGGCGGCCCAGATACCAACTCTGAAGCGTTGACTCCAACAGGCATTGATTGAACCGCGTCTCTCGCTATGCCGAAGCACTTTCGGCTTCGGTCTTCTTTGGCCAAGACTAGGTTTTGACTATTTGTCGCCACCTTTCAGCTGCCAAAGCTTCCACAGCTCTGGGAGTATTGCGTTAAGCCTTCATGGACTACACCTATTGTCATGCAGGATCTCTGCACATGTATACGGGTAGCTCCAAGTCACAAGGAAGTTGTCATTTTCCACGCCGTATCCCCTTCTGAGGTCAGCTGGGCTCTACCAGGCGCTACGTCTGTCTGCACGGCCGAGCTGGTTGCAATACACCACTCGGTATGGGAAATATCCCACTGTGCCTAGTTCAGAGACCGGGTTGTGATTATAGCGACTCACAAAGCACCATGAATGGTCTCGGGGCTTTGGAATCTCGACACACCCTGGTACGAGCCGGGCAGATGTCGATATTATCTTCTGCTGCATTACTGGACATGTGAAAATTGCAGGGAATGAATTTCACCCATGACCATGAGGGCACCAAAGACGACTTTGCGATCAGACCAATGTTTCACTCTTACTCACACCGATTACATGGCAAAAGAGATGGGAGACGGTCGAGGGGAACTTAAAGTTACGTGCCATTGCGCCGCGACCGTTCCCATGGACCTCCCCCCCCCCTCCTCCAATGCCGCGATGACTTCAGGTTTCTTTCTCTCGTCTCCGAATTGGACACACTCGAAGGACGCACCGCCATTTGATGGAGCGCTCGCCTGCACACCTCTTGTGACGACTGCGTTGTCCCCCAGACCGTTCAGCACATTCTTGTTGGATGTCCCAGTCTGGGTGATCTTCACGCACGTTACCTGCCCCACTATCTGCATAAGCCTGGCAAAGACCCTTGGACTCTCTGACTTTTTGGAGTAGGCTGGCCTCCTCCATTTTATTTTACCTTCTTTGTTGTAGGTGGCACGTTCCTGCGCCGGAGCGTGCTTCCTTGTTGTTTTTTTTTGCTTTGTTTTGCTCCTTTTGTTGTTGAGTTTTTTTATCTTTGTTATTTGGTTTTGGTATATATGTATTTTTGTTAATCTAGTCTAGTATTAGACTGTAAGGTGATTGCGGCGACTTTTGCCCTGGTAGGCAGTGGCCAGATGGGGTCCAAGTGAAAAAAATGTTGCTCAAATGTTTCGAGAGGAAAGGTCGGCCTTTGATTGTTGCTCAAGTGCTTCTGTAAGTTAGGTCGGCCTTGGGTTGTTGATCAAGTGTTTCAGGTCTGTAGGTCGACCATGGGTCGAGCACTCAGTGGCTTGGAAGAAAGCGAGAGGAGAATTAATTAGCTAAAAGTTTATTCATAATTTAAAAGCAAAAACCAACGAGGAGATTGCTCCCATAAAGATTGAAAGATGCCGTGGGTTGAAGCAAGTCAAAATGTGTGGATGATTTATTAGCTGCAGTTTTATCCGGGAGGGGGACGGGCTCAACGCGTTAAACCCCACGCCTAGCCGAAGCAATGATAGAGGCGTTAACCACCACTCCCCCGTCACCAACCTAAAATGAATGGACGGAAGCCGCCGTTCGAGAGAGAGAGAGAGAGAGCGGGGGGGGGGGAGGGAAAGAGAGGGCGGGGAAGGGAGAGAGAGAGGCAGAGAGCGAAAGAGAGGTGGGAAGAGGCTCGTCAAAGAAATGAACGATTAGAATAAAATGGAAGTGTCTAGAAGGATTAATGCCCAGGTAGTCTCAATCTAGTTTGAGTCTTTTGGGAGGGCGTGCCGCTCATCGAGGTGAACCCGCCTACACGTGGACCCCGCTCTCTTGGTGCAGTCTTTGGGGCCTGGGGGCACGCAATCCTCCAGATGTCATCCGCAGCATCTACGCCGCCCCTGAGACCGACTGCCTCCTCGGCTGGCGTTTGTGAATGAGCCAGCGACCCAGAACCAACCCGCCGAGAAAAGGCTCTCCCCTCCCCCTTCCCCTCAGCGCGCTAAACTCCCCACTCCATCCGCACACACAAACACACACAACAGGACAAATACACGCACACGCCCATGGACGTGTTTTCGATTCGGCCTAGCGTTAGTTAGGATCGTCGTGTACGTGTTTGTCCCATTCAACTTTCGCTTCTGCCCTCCCAAATATCACCGCGTTCGGGCCCTTTTCTTAGGGGGGGGGGGGGGACTCCGAGGATCGAATCCCTGTGAGGAGTCCTTTTATTATAACTTAGTTTAAGATGCTTGCAATCCTCACGGGAAGGGGGGGGGGAGGTCTTTTACGCCTGAGAGGATAGCAAAAGAAGCAACAGACTGACTAGCGAGAGTATGTGGGCGTCATAAGATGTGAAGTGATTCTGACCTGGGAAAGATCAACCTAACCAACCGATCCACTCAAGCAAGAAATACCCCATTAAGGTGAAATGGAAATCAATGTGTAATTGTTAAATGGTTCACACTTCTTTTTGTTCGTTTTTTATTGTTGTTGTTTGGTTGCATTTCTAACTAGTCGCTCCTACTGATACCTTTTCGCAAATCGTATGGCGACATAAAGGGCATAAGCCAGGCATGATAAAGGCCAGAATAAAATCTATTTTCATTGTTCTATGTCCTTACCGGCATGGAATCGGTCGCGCTCGCGCGCATGTGGATCGAGAGAAGTCTGCTTCAAGTAATCTGCAGTGAAACACACAATTTCGCGAGTCTATATTTCAGTAAAAGACACCTATTGTAATAGATACGCCCCAAATAATTGTTATAATTAATTTAAAAAGTTATTTCTCATCCCAAAGGAATTATTGAATCATACTGCTACTCTCTTATCATCTTCGAATTCTCCTTAGAAGCCTATGAGTTAATTTAGAAAGTTTTAGCGATGTAGAATCCACCAAAACTTTTCGAAATGCGGGATCTACCGTGTGTCGGAGTTTTTAGAAGAAATTAATCTTTGACGGACCAAACTTTTTCTTTGTCATTTTCTGTCGTATTTCAAGTTTAATTAAAAATAGTTTGTACGAAATTGAAATTAAAAAAAGTTATTCACACAGAATGGTTTTAATTTTTGGTAAGAGTTTATACCATAAAAAATGAGTTAGACGGGAGATAAAAATGGGTTGTGCCCATAAAAGTATTCTCCCGCCAAACTTGTGAGTGTCAAAGACATAAAAATGTTTTTGAATTTAAACCAGCGGCGGCGATGCCACCCTAAGTCACTTACAAGATTTTCATTGTCTCTAATCGAGATCGAAACTTTTTCGCCATTGATAGACAAACACACGAGTGTGCACATCTACACATACGCAACTCACTTCGCTCACAAGAAAGGGACATATTTTATATAGTATTTGCATTAAAATTAGAATCGCTGTTAGAACATTACTAATATATATATATATATATATATATATATATATATATATATATATATATATATGTGTGTGTGTGTGTGTGTATGTTTAAAAACAATTGTTTTTTAATGTAGATAATGCTTTTTCTTGGGCAAATTTTAGAAAAGGGCTTTTGGGGGAGGGAGTATGTTAGGCTATTGCAATCGCATCATATTATATTATATATCATTATTAAGGTAATTTTGAAATGGGGGCTTCGTTTCCCATACCACCATCCTCGCATTTTTTTTAATAAACTCGTAATATTCCTATTTCGAAAGCCTAACATTAGATTCAAATTCGAAAGGCAATGGCTAAATGTGGTTAGGCCTCTAGTTTTTCTACCGCGTTCCTTGATTTCAGGCATTTTAACCTCACCTCTGAATGCTATTTGAATCAATCATATTTTCTTTAAAATTGATTAATATGAAATGTACATATCATATTTTTATTCAGAAAGGAAATTCACTTCAAAATTATATATAATAACACTATAATGTAATTCAAAATTTACAATGTGCTCCCAAGATGGCGGCCAATCTACTTTTCGTCATAACATCATAATTAGAAATTTGCCCATATTAATTATATTTTAAAAATAGATATATTTATAACAAAGCTCCCACAAAATTCGAGGATGGGCATAAACCCAAAATTAACTATATATATGAGAAACTCACAAAGTAGCGCATTAGTAGAGCTATAAATGCAAAACTCTCACAGGAAAATGAAAGGCGGATTCCAAGTACTTTCGAACTTGTTCAGTTCATTTATCAGTCCTTGTCGGGCAATGTTTTTTTTCTCTTTCATTTTTTCTCGGGGTCACCTCCAGTAGGATCTCTTCTCTCTTGTTTCTGTGTATCACTTCCCCATATATATATATATATATATATATATATATATATATATATATATATATATATATATATATATATATATATATATATATATATATATATATATATATATATATATATATATATATATATATATATATATATATATATATATATTCACATTCACTCAATTAATGGTACAAACAAAAATATGACAGTTGATATCCGGGCTAGTAGGCGAACGAAGCCTTTTGGAAGAGAAAGAGCGATGTATTCCGAAATGAGCTTTGCTGAGTTTGGCTGACACATCCCCACACGTAACACTCGTCGCGGGAGAGCACACTGAGCAGGTAGTAGATGACAAAACAGGTTTATTTATTTTTATTTCTTTAATATAGAGTAAATTTTTAAAATTTTATATTTTCCTTAAAAGAAATTGAATTTTTCACAGTCTAAAATATGATTTATTTCGATTGGATTGTGTTTTATTGATACAAAAGTAAATATCAACAGTTTAACATCTTTTGGAGGCGTTTGCCCCAATCCTCTCCCTCCCTCACACTTTGAACCCCGCGCCCACTTCCCACTTCAGATATGAGCTGCCGAATTTTACTATTGTGTTAC
The DNA here is from genome assembly GCA_963969495.1 of Ceratothoa steindachneri. Taxonomy (NCBI): domain Eukaryota; kingdom Metazoa; phylum Arthropoda; class Malacostraca; order Isopoda; family Cymothoidae; genus Ceratothoa; species Ceratothoa steindachneri. The sequence goes on along the minus strand of OZ018318.1, from coordinate 118,541,752 downwards.
ATTAATATTTACTTGTATTTTATTATTTAATGATTTTTAACTACTTCAAAAAATCCTTTTGACATTCATACCCATAGTTTCGAAACTTTTTCATGAAGTTGACCTTAAATATTCAGAGTTAATAATAAATAAATTTCGGCAGTCACAATCGTTTGCGTGAATTTCTCATCCTCCCTCCAAATGTCTCGATCTTAACTGGCTTTACAGAATGCGTTTGTCTGCTCGTGTGTAAGGTGCGTTCTTGTTGAAAAGCGGTTTTCGACACAGGCCTATCACTGTTGTACTCTTCAATGCTTATTCGTCGATTCTTCACTTAATTCCAGTGTTTTGTGCATTCATCACTACTACCGCATTAGTTGTGCAATATTTTGCTTTTGATACAAATCAAAGATTTTCAAGGTTATTTCCTGTGGACGTTAATTTGTGATTTTGACTACCTCGAAGTGACATGTCCCTTTGATTGAGTGGGAAAGTGTAAATGTGTGGCCTTTTAAGTTGCACACCCCAAATATTTAAGGCATAATTTGGGATGTCGCAGTTTTACACGTGACTTAAGTCGTGTAACTCGATAAGCACTTCTTAACCAAGTCCCGGGTTTGGTTTGGATATCGAGGTCAGTCTGTGTCTGTTCGTGCTATTAATGTGGGACAGGGACTCGTGTTGCTGACCCGACCCTAACTTCACGCATTTCTTATACTTGGTTTAACCTCTGCTTGTGTTTCAATCCCGCTACTGCAAGGTTTGGAAGAAGTGTGTGGTAGCGGTGCTTCCATCCATTACTGGGAATAAATGTAACCTTGAGCGCCTCCGTGTTTGCTTTTTTTCTCGAGGCCTCTTCGTATTCAGCGACGTCTCTTAGGTACGTCTGATCTGAGTCGTCGTAATTTATTCCCAGACTATCGTCTCGCAGGGGAAGGGGGTCAAAATTGGATTCGTGGGACGAACCCACTGTCGGGGGTTTTGGAGGCCCCATAATGAGTGTCAGTGGCCAACAAAAGAAATCTCAGCCCATGCGGTAGATACTCCGGGGGGGTTAGGGTTAGTGTCGTACACCGGGTCTACACCACCCCCGTCGCCATCGAACTTTGGCATCTTGAGCACGCAGGTGGCAGATGGCTCTTAACCTTTAAAAATTGGTAATCGAGAAAGGCTTCGAAGTGGTAATAAATATGGCCATTAAGATTTTCTTAGCTGTGCATTCAAACAAAAGAAAGGCTGCCCGGCTTCATTAATGGGAATGATAATTACAACGTGAATGTTTTTATCCGTAAATTCCGTAACCCGTCCATCGTGAGGCCAAATACTGTATACAGTGAGGCGGCCCCAAACAGTTTAGACAGGATGCACAAAGAGGATACCTTTCCTGAGGTACCTTTGGAATATGGGGCTAAATCGACTGAGGGGATGAGTTGGAATTTGGTTAGTTCTTTGAGTTCGAGGGGTAATAGGGGGCTTAGGCCCCAAAGGCATCGGCGCTTTCACACAAATATTCAACCACTCTTTCAACTCTACTCCAAATGCCTGGAAATCTTATCTCTCTATTTCATCACAAGTGATGGAAAGTCTAGTCTTAATCATCACCCACACACCCCACTAGACGCCTTCCACTACGGCTTCTCACCCATAACAACCACCTTGCCAATATCACCCAACTCCTACATGAGCAATTCCTTTCACACAGTACCCATGAGCAGCCACATCAATAATATTAGCGCTAGACACCACACTCAACTCCACCTACAAAAAATGGCTCGCCAATTTTATCCCACCCATACAAGTGCAAGTAATACACTACGGCAAATTGTCACGAAAACACACACTTATGGATCCGTTGTATCACCCACCCTCTTCAACCTTTTCCTCCACGACTCCTTTTCACGGAATCACACTACAATGGTGCCGTTGGTACCACCATCCTTACCCACACAGCTTGCATACGACTCAAACGCTACGTGCAACAGAACCTAATGACCGTCTCAGCTTCACAGCCCTGTTACCTTCTTCACAAACTGGAGTAGCTATAACAAACGCCTCCACATGACTCAGACGCTCCACTCACGGGAACCAACCTCATTCGGGCAATCTATCCTCCACACTTAATATTCCCACTTCTCGGGCACCCAACTTCACTCCCACTCACCCCCATTAAACACTATCTTCTCCAGAGATCAAGGCTCCTCCTGCCACCCCTACGGAACACACGACACTTCGATGGTTCCCACCTCCCCGTAACCAGGCCACAATTACACACAAGGGCATAGCACCCAATCCGCCACTCCCCAATGCCATTGCACCAGATATCGACCCGGAAAAAACGCCACGCGCGGCTCGCCCTGGCAAGACTGCGGTCCGGTCATCACCAAAACTTTAAATGGAGGTTTGGGCAAAGGAGAGTATGAATTGATCGGTTCCTAGTAAGAAAGAATGAAGAGGGATGGTTGTAAAAATAGGAATGTACGACTATTCGATTATATGATTGTGCTAGGTCAGGTTAAATTCGTGTGTGCTTGGTTGAGAAGTAGGAATGAAGCAATTTGGGTGAAGATGAATGGGAATCCCGAGGGGAACAGGAAGCTATTCTGGAAGGAATCAAGAGGAGAAGAGTACTGTGAACAACGAGGACAAGAATGGCAGGGTACTTGTAAGAAAGGAGGTGGTCAAAAGTAGATGAGTTGTATAACGTAGATGATGCAAATGTAAAAATGAATAGCTGAGTATGAATTACCAACTGTATGCAAGCGAGGTTTTTTTTATTGTGAGGGGTCTGAAAAATGGGAGGGCAACTGGAGTAGAGGATATAGTCTTTAAAATGCTAAAAAGTGGTGGTGATTGTGTTATGGAATGGGTCTGTAGTACAAAAAGATACTTAGCCCCCCTCCCCCCCCCCCCGAAGGCCGTTTCCACAGGTCCCCTTACAATGTCATCCGAAATGATGTAAATTCTGTAGGGTCATGGATGCTCTCAGGTTGTTTAGGGATGAAACGCGAACAAGGAGCGGGGGGGGGGGGGGGTCTCACCCTGGTCTATTGTCAGGAGGCGGTGTCTTTTGATGCCCAAAATTTCGGCTTCAATGGCCTCTGGAGGTACGGTGCATCCTCCCGGCCTGAGTGCCTGAAGGATGTCATGGGTCGCAGAGTTGACTTCAACTCCTCGTTGACTAGCCCAGTGGAACTTGTGCGTACCTCTGGTCCCTTCTTTTCTAAGACCCCCCCCCCCGCCCTTTGTTATCTAGGGTTTAAAGTCCCGCCTGACCAGCTCCCTCCTGTCGTGTCAGTAGAGAGGCTTTGGAACCTCTAAGCAGCCCGCTTTAATGCCCGCAGGTTGCAAGAGAAGAGCTTGTGTGGTCCTAGTCATTGGGGCACGAATTATTGCAAATGCGATTCACGGCCCCAATACCCCCATCCCTGCGCGTAATTGGGGTGACCAGTCCACATGTGATCCTTCTCGACTACATAAGGCTGTAGTATTGTTTATGTGGGCAGGGCTTTACTTAACTGGCTTGTTGGTGGCCAAGCCGACAAAGTCTCGGATCCCGTTCGTCACTTGACATCTCCAGGTCATGGCCGTCTTTTAGATGACTAGTGCTACTCTAATGGTCAACGTCACCAATCCCCGTAAGGGGCGCAGTGATTTGCCTTCCTGGCCGCCGTGCTGACGGGACTCAGCCCCTCGTCCGGTCCCAGTTTAGCCTCCTTTCTGACAGCCGTGTTTTTACCCAACTTCCTCACTTTCCCTACAACCTCTCCCACAAACTTCTCTGGTCGGTCTCAGATTTCACAGGGTAGATGTTGACCAGCTTCTTCTCACCCAACTATCCCGGATCGGGGTTGATGGGGGGGAGGGACAACGTTCCCTCAACCCCTGATCTCCGGGCTGGGGTGGGGGGTTCTTAACAATCTGCTTCATCCACACCTACACCTTCCTCACATCCCCTTTCATTCTCCCTTCTATCTCTTATCAATTTTTACGCCGTGTTCAATGTTGAGCCACCATGCTGATGTGCTGCCAGGTCACTAGGCGGAAGGAGTGGCCTCAAATGGCGGCAACCGGTTCTGCCGGCCACGTTTCCACCCTTAGCAGAGTGGGCTACTGCGTGGGGTGATGAGCGTATGTATCCCGTGAATTACAAAGGATCACCATGCCCAATGATGAGCCCATTAAAAGAATTCTTCTCTCCCTTTACCTTCACATCTACCATCACTGGAGCCGCCTTCGGAAAGCTCCACAGAAAAAAATGGAGTGCTCCTCCCCCCTGTGCCCCTCTTAAGGGATCCTCCAAATTTCTTCTACTGAAGAGGAGGCTTACTCCTCTCTTTGCCTAAGACTCATTTGCATTGCCTACCGGTGCAGGAGACCCCTCACCCCCTTCTCTGTCACCTTTTCCAACAGCAGTCTCGCCCCCCCCCCCCATCATTTACTTTCCAAGAAAGCAGACAGGCGGGCATTAATTGACCGCTCCCAGTTGGGGCGGCTCGATAGGGCCAACCCCATTAGAGGAACAATGGACGCCAGGGCCCGTCGGCCCGTGACTATAAATGTCCTGCAGGCATGCGCGACAGGTTTGCACAGGGCCAGTGTACCTGCCACCCTCTCTTCCTCGACTGATGCCGGCTCGCCTGGGCTCGGGCCCCCGAGGCCTTACAAGAAGAAGAGGGATCTCCTCCCCTGGCTGGTGCCCCATATGGCAGCCAAGACCTTCTCCATTTCAGAGAAGGATCTTACTAGGGCCGGTCCATCTGGCCTAGTGCTGCTAACGGCGGAGAAAAGAAGCGGTTTCATTCCCCGCCCTCAAAATCCTAAAATGAAATTGAACAAGAAAAATACTAAGAAGACTCGGGGCTCCTCTCCCTCCGTGGGAGCCACGGGAACGGACAGGCTGATGCCGTTTCGGTAAGCGACCAAGGTAAGATCGGCACGTCCGGGTCCGTTGCTTCCCCGGGTGGGGAGCCCCAGAGGAAGACCAGAATTGCGCAGAGCAGAGCCTTGATTTCGTCGGGGCCCATCATTCAGAGGCTACCTGGTGTTTTCGAGCCCGCTCTCTTCAAACGCTTCCTTGTTATTCGCTCCACTGATGGCAACATGATCCATCAGAGGAGAGCTCTAGCAATGTGATTGGTAGAGAGCCACAGGTGACCCATTTCTCGGACGGGAGCCTTCTGGCGAATGCGTCGAATCCCTCTGAGGCGGCCATGATTAATACCCCTCGAACACTTGATGGCACGCCTGTGAGTGTGACGCCGCACTTTACCATGAACTTCGTGAAGGGAGTAGTTTATGCGAAGGAACTGGTGACAACACCTTAGAGCTGGCCGACAATGGGGCACTCAAGGTCGAACGTGTGATGAGAAAACAGGGAGGGGCCTCGAGACCCACCCCTACACTTATCGTTATGTTCGACTGTGACAAGCTCCCTAAGTCGGTGCGTACCGGTTGATATCGCTAGCGCATGGAGGCATTCGTTCACCTACCACGGATGTGTTACTACTGACATCGCTTCGGCCATACTAATCGCGCCTATAGACGCGCAAAGTTCGTGTTACCCGAAGTCTGTGTAAGATCCTCCTAGGCCGCACACGATAAATCTAAATCATGTGTGGCCAAGTGTGTCAATTGCAGAAAGCCGCATCCCGCTTCTTCGAAGCAATGTGGTGTGTATATCCTTGACAAGGAAATCCTGGCTGTTCAGGCCCAGGATTGTCTCTCATTTTGCGAGGCTAAGGACTTGGTCCTGGCGCTGCCTGGGACGTCCTATGCCTCAATGTTAAGAAAGACACCCTCTTCTCCTGGCCCCTTCAGGTCCACGAGCTTGGTCGTGGGTAGAACCCTTCTGCAGGTTCTACCCACTCCGAGCGCTTCCCTGGTAAAGCTAGCAGCACAAAGGGTTCACACCCAACCGCGGCTAAAACCGGGGCTCCCCTCCCTTTTCCTAGCGTGATCGTTTCCCGTATGGCGAAACGGCCGCGCGCCTCCACAGAGTCGTTAGACTCGCAGGAGGCAACACCCCTGAGGAAGGACGTGAGTCCATCTTCCGGGGTTCTTAAAGCTGCACCCCGAAAGGAGTACAACAGGTAGGAATTGCGTGGAATGAGGGCTCAAAATAGTCCGCGAGGACTGGGCGACCAGACCAGCGTTTCGCTCTTCCTCACACCTATTTCATGGCACGAATACCGGCAGCTCTCCGGGTTGCTTGGCAAAGAAGATGGACGACGGTCTAGGTGAACCTAAAGTTGCGTGCCATTGCGCCGCGACTGTTCCCATGGACCTATCCCCTAATGCCGTGACGGCTTCAGGTTGCTTTCTGTCGTCTCTGAATTGGATATACTCGCGGGACGCACCGCCATTTGATGGAGCTCTCCCCTGCGCCATATTGTGATGACTCGTTGTTTCCCAGACTGTTCGCCACATTATTGTTGACTGTCCCACTCTGGGTGATCTTCGCGCACGCTACCTGTCCCGGTTCCGGGGTGAGTAGGGTCGCTACCGCTTGTCCCTTGTATCCGGGACAGTTTCGCGATTGTAAGACGGCCCTCAAGCACAGAAGCGTTATGCCTACATGCGCTATAAGCGCCGCCCGAACGATAACACTGTTGGTGAATTTTGTCGGGCTAGGGCTAGGTTCCCGTATATTTCGAAGCATGCTCGCTGCTCTTCTTGACGGGCATACGTGTCTTCACTTAACGGGGAAGACCCCTCTAGCAGGGGTGTGGAAGCGAGTCAAAAGGATTCGGGGCAAGCTCTCGCAGGACCTCCCCCCCTCCCGTTTCCAGGAGAATGGGTCCGTAATCTCGGACCCCGCCTCCGTGGCGGAATCCTTCGCGACCGCGTTCCATGCATTCTCTAGCTGGGATGCTGCTCCGCCAATATTCAATGCACGTCGTAATGGTAATGTCGCGGAGGAAGGCTGCCGGCTGGACTTTAGTTCAAGATGTGGAGAACCCTTCAACGACAGATTTACTTTGAGTGTATTGCTTTCCGTTCTTGCTTCGTGCGCGGACACCGCCCATGGTCCGGACGATGTCCCGTACGCCGTACTTCGACACCTGTGTGAGCGAGGCATGGCCTTTCTGTTAGATTTGTTCAACAGAATTGGGTGAAGGGTCTCCTCACGGAATCTTGGCGAATTGCTACTGTGCTCGCCTTTCACAAACCGGAGATCACTCTACTCCGGCCGGTTTCCACCCAATCTCTCTAACCTCTTGCGTGGTCAAGTTGATGGAGAAATTAGTAAATATTAGATTAGCCTTTTTTCTGAACAACGTAGGCCATCTGGCTTCTGCACAGTTCGGCTTCCGCAAGTTCCACTCCACGTCGGGTACTCGGCTCCGACTGGAAAATGCCGTCCGCGAGGCCTTCCTTCGTAGACAGCACTACGCCACGGTGTTTTTCGATCTGGAGAAGGCATATGATACCCGCATAGCGATACGGTATCATGGAGACTCGACACGATGGGGACGAGGGGACGCCTCCCATTCTTTATATCTGAATTTTTGCGAGATCGTCGATTTCCCGTACGGGTGGAGGGCGGGGGGCTTTTCCGGCCCAATGGAGCAATAAGAGGGTTTACCGCAGGGAAGTGTCCTCAGTGTCGCACTCTTTGCCCTGATCATCAACGGCAGCACCTCGGCCTGCCGGAAGATGTTCTCGCTACACTACGTGGACGACCTTTCGCTCTCTTTTGGCGTGGCCAGATGCCAACTCTAGAGCGTCGACTCCAACAGGCATTGAACCGCGTCTCTCGCTATGCCTAAGCGCACAGGTTTCGGTTTTCCTTGGCCATCCACGGCTCCTCCCTGATCCAGACTTGTTTCCTAATGGGGTACGCCTGGAAGTGGTTGAATCGCACCGTTTCCTTGGTCTTGTATTTGACCGTTGCCTCACCTGGGAGGCTCATATTCGCAGCCTTAGGGTCTCTTGTACCCGCGCCATGGATATTCTTCGTTCTGTGCTTGGGGCTCTGATAGGGCTACTGCCTTACTTTTTATCGACTCCTTGTTCGTTCGTTCGACTACGGATGCGAGTTTTATGCATCCGCAGCTGAGTGTGTATTACAGAAGGTGGATTCGATTCACCACACCGGCCTTCGCCTGCGACCGGTGCCTTCCGCACTTTCCCCATTGAGATCCTACTTGTCGATGCTGGGGCGATGTCACTCGTTCTACGCCGTGCACAGTGCATTTTTTTTGCCTGTACAGGCGAGCTCGGTGCCTATGCCGCCGAGAGGCGCCGGTCATGCCCTAAGCACTTTGTGTTTAGGGCTAGGAAACTCCTTCAAGAGCTAGGTATAGCTCTCGGGCCGGTGACGCCCCTGGTTCTGCCCAGGACGCCACGCCTCTTCTCCCAAAGATTGCGCTCGACCTTTTTGGAGTAACCTCGTGTCACGCTGGAACCGTGCCAGTGTATACGGATGGCTCCAAGTCCCAAGATGGGGTGTCTGCTTCCACGCCGTATCCCCTCTGTTTGAAGTCAGCGGGGCTCTGCCAGACGCTGCGTCTTTCTTCACGGCCGAGCTGTTGGCAATACACCACTCGGTACTGGAGATTACGCGACGTTCCCGGTTTGGAGACCGGATTGTGATTTATAGCGACTAACAAAGCGCCCTGAGTGCTCTCGAGGCATCGGAATCTCCGCATCCCCTGCTTCGCGATATCCGTGACGTCACGGGTTTGGCAATCCGTGCGGATGGCGATATTATCTTCTGCTGGGTCCTGGACATGTATGAATTGAGGGGAATGAGGGCGCCAAAGAGTCCGCGAGGTCTCTGCGACCGGACCAGTGTTTTGTTCTTCCTCACACCGACTACATGTCAGGAATAAGGGCAGCTCTCCTGGCTGCTTGGCAAAGAAGATAGGAGACGGTCGAGGGAAACTTAAAGTTGCGTGCCATTGTGGTGCGACTGTTCCCATGGACCTACCCCCCAGCCCGCGAAGGCTTCAGGTTGCTTTCTGTCGTCTCCGAATTGGACACACCGCACGACGCACCGCCATTTGATGGAGCGCTCTCCTGCGCCCTACTGTGAAGACTGCGTTGCCCCTCAGGCTGTTCGGCACATTCTTGTTAAATGTCTTAGTCTGGGCGATCTCCGCGCACGTACCTGTCCCGGTACCGGGATAGGCGGGTTCGCTACCGCCTGTCCCTTGTACTCGGGACGAGTTCGTTCGTGCACATTGATTACCGACTTATAGACCTTTGGGGGGAGGCCGGCTTTCTCCCCTTTATTTAACTTGTTTTTTTTTGTTTTTTTGGTTTCTGTTATTTTAGTAGGTCGCACGTTCCTGCGCCGGGGAGAGGCGGACCCCCAATCCCGACGCCGTACCTTACTTCCTGCTTGTTGCCTTTTTTTCATCTTATTTTAAAGATGCCTAGTACTAGGCAGTGTTGAATACGGCGACTAATATCCAACTAGGCAGTCGCCAGATGAGTTCTTAAAATTAAAAAAATTAAAGGGAGAGATTCGTGCCCACTGACTTGTGGACTTTGACTTTTTGGAGGAGGCGTGCTTCCTGCTTGTTTTCCTTTTCTATTGTTAATATTGTTTTTTGCTTTGCATATTGTTATTTTAATGTAGCCTACTACTTGGCTGTAGTGAGTACGGTGACTTATGCCCAAGTAGGCAGTCGTCAGATGGGCTACCACAATGGAAAATAAAAATCCCCCTCTCCATTCTATTAGGTGCCCGCCGATACCAAATAGAGAGGCGGGGGCCATTTGGCCACGTCCCCTCTCGTTTCCTTCACCCGCGCATTGACATTCTTTGTGCCCAAGATGCCCCCCCCCTCCATTTTTCAGATGGAGATCAGCTTGCCGGTCGGCCCTTATGACGCTCAGTGTTAACCACTCCGGATAGTACCAGGCAAGGCTCTTCCAAGGGAATTCGAAGGAAGATGAGGATTTCCCTCCCTCCCTTCCTTCGTTCCCGCCGATGGCCGGGTTCTTTACCATTTGTTATGTTCTTTGCTGTTGTTTTAATTAGTCTCAAGATATGCCTATATTTGCTTTCGGTGGCCCTGTCTTTGTAGCCAGAGGAGAGCGAGGTTATTAGGACCGTTATGCCCTGGAAGAGAAATCTGCCCTCTGAGACCGTGTGTCCAAAAGTGCAATGGCGCAGCTCTGAAATGCCGACGGCTTGCACACCGCAGCGGGTACGCCTGCTGGGATGCCCTCATCACCACTCGGAGCAAATAAGTGGCTGTATTATTAAATAGACCAGCCGTTCGCTTGGCGTGGATGAGGGGCGTACCCAATGGAATGTCGAGGGGTTGGGGCGACCATTTTTTTCTTTTAAGCTTAAATGAAATGTTCCATGGAATATATTTTGAAATCGCTTAACTCAGAGGCTTCCTTTCGGTTCCCAGAGGCCCTTTTCATTATTAAGGACCTCAAACTGTGAATTCTGATGAGGAGAGTTACCCGTATAAATAAGGATGCTAAAATATCCTCGAGAGCAAGTCCTGGGTATTTGAGTGGTGGTGATCGTCGCGTTTTTCACCATAATAGTGCCAGGTGTCATCGGGCACAAGTAACGGTGGGGGTTGGGGGGGCGTCGGACACCGCCGACAAGACTTATATGGATCCATGGCCTGGAAACTCCATTCCATTCATAGATCTTAATCCGATCGAGAAAGTGTGTGGTCTGGGGGGGGAGGGGGAGGGGCAATTGTGTTCATTCGGGGATTTGTCCTTTCTCTTGCAGCCGAAGAAGGGAGGAACCTTGCAATGTCGCCTTTCTCCTATTTATACACATACAGTGGACCGCAAAAGTTTACAGGACATAAATGCAAATTTACATACTTTTAGGTAACGCAAGTTAATGAAATTTTCAAAGCACGTGGGAATTTATGTAATAAATACAATGTAACCAGTAGCGTGCGGTGACTTTTGAAGATGAGGAAGCAATTCAAGTTTCACAAAAATAAATATGTTGTTCATTAAAAATAACATTGTAAGCTACTCACTTTTAAATGCTTATTTTTTAGTTATTTTTTAAAACTATTTAAATGTTAAAATAGCTTCTGTAAGTATGCTCAACCACTACATTGTATTTGCGAGGCAACGCTGTTTTGGATGACATCTCGTGTTGGCATAGGCCTAACTGTTTCAATAATAGTTTTTTTTTTTATTATAACTCATCGCACTGAACTTCCTTTTCAATAATGCAATTGCATTTTCTCACAACTTTATTTGGTAAATATGTAGATTAGCGACTCGGCCGAAAAAGTGTTTGTTTTGGTAAATATTTTCGTTCACCCGTGTCGGAATATTCATGCGCGTTTGAGTCCTTTTCGAAATATAACTGGCGCCATTTTTGTTATAAAAAAATGCCCGAAACTAAACAAACAAAAAACGCTGTTTACTTAAGCCAATATTTTTTTTTACAAAAATGCCCGAAAATAACCAAACGATGTTTACTTACTTTATTGCAGTGGGTATACTTCTGAAATAGCGATGAGGAAAGCCTATTTTGTTAACAATAGTGAATAGCGACCTCTCGGCAGAAACTAAACCAATCAATCAAAGTTTTTGGTTTAACCTTAACTTAATGGGACGTGCAATTCAAGGCGGATTTTTTTTTTTTAATGGCGCGCACTTAAGTCACGTTTAGTTTCAGAACATCTAAATTAAAAATGAGGGGTAATATCTAATGCCCGGACACAAACCTCGCTATCGATTTTAATTTTAACTAAATTGTGAACGTCCAAAAAGGTTACAAATTTTTCTCTATCAGAAACTAGAGTTAATAATAGACGACGGACACACTTCGCAAACTGATACCATTTTGAAACTATGTAAAAAACGTCTGTATTATACCCAAACGGCTAAAAAAAAAGTAGTTCCTTTAAACGAGCTAGCTAATTAGATTTAAATGGTAATAAAAATAGTAAAATGGGGAAAAAAATATTGACAGATAAAAATGACTGCAAATGAGGATAATAAAAAGATATTAAGCGAAAAACAAAATAAAAATTCAATCAGTCATTTCTGACGTCAGACCCCACCCCCACCCCTATTATAATTCGCAAAACGATTAAAGGCGCTGACATGATGTAGTTAAATCATTCACCTCTGTAAACGTTAGGACATTATTCTATAAACAATTGGATTATATACTGATACTGGGGGGGGGGTTGTGCCTCGCGATTTAATGAAACTCAGGATCATCGTAGTGTGGTCTCCCCATTGTGTTTACCCCCACGCGAGTCGTCCCTTTAAATGTACTCCAAAAACGTGAAACATTTTGGAACACGGACATTTCGAAATAGTACGTCCCATCGTTCGAGTCGCTAATCTACATATTTACCCCCTTATTTTCATCCATTTTGTTTAAAAGGGGTTTATCACTTTAAAAAAATGAATAAACAATACGCCACAGTTATCTAAGCACTTACTCATAGCTACTGATCTCAAAGGTAAGGTGTGAATCTCGTAGGGCTGCTAATATCAGGAAATATTAAAAAAATACCTAAGATACAAGAGCCGTAACCATACAGAGTTTAGGCTATGTAGATGCTTTTATTCTCAGAACCAGTATCTAAATATAACCTAAAAATTGTTTAAGCTCAGAGCATAATAGATAAGAGTTACGTCATTGTCTCAGACATTTTATTGCTTTTTCCTAGATTCTGGCAATCCGGCAGAGTTGCCAGGGGCAAGCAGATGACTGCAAAGCTAAATTTGCTTCCTTTTCCGTATACAAATAAGTTATTTTTTTTCTTAATTCTAAAACGGCGTTGAAATATGTATCTAGATAAAAATCATAAAACTCCAATGACTAGGTATATATTATTGCTACGAAAAGCAAAACATCTTTTAAACTATTCATTCCAAAGCACCAAAAAGGAGTAATATTATTGAAATTAAGAGAAAAAAAGACTAGAAATCTCGACGAAAAGGATGCATCTCTTCAATTGCAGTCGGGCTCATCAGGGTCTAACGCCAATTCGATTGAAAGTGAACGGTACCGTATGGGGTATACAAGTATAGGCAAGCATAAATGTGAGAACAAAATTGATTCTGCTGTCATATTAATTGATGGGGTGTAATTTCCTTTTCTTCCCTTCTTAAATGGGGGATTCATTGCTTTCATTGACTGCACACCACTGAATGTAACGAGGAAGATATGGAAACAAGTGGAGTTGAAGTTAGCAAGGATACAATAAGTAGAACGATGCGTCGCTATGATCATTGAACATTTAACTGAACTGGAAACAAATCATTTGTTCAGATGAAACTAAAATAGAACTTTTCAGTCGACATTTAATCAGCAGGGTTGGGAGAAAAACAAAGTGGGCAGTTTACGCCTCAAAGAATACAACCCCTACAGCCAAGTTCGAGGGTGGGTCAATCATGGTATGGGGTTGTTTTTGCTCATCAAGGGTTGGAAGAATGGACGTAGTCGAAGGAGTAATGAACGGATTTGTTATCTAACATTGGCTGTCTTAACTTGAAACCAGGATGCGCATTTCAATAAGACAATGACCCCAACCCTACAACAAAACAAACTAAGAATTGACTACATACAAGCAGAATTAATGTTTTGGAATGGCCAAGTCAATCTCCTGATCTGAATCCCATAGAAAATCTGTGGAGGGATTTGAAACTCATAGCCCAGAAACGAGATCCGCGGAACTGATCTGATCAGTCCAAGCACCTAGTAGAAGACTACTCAAAGCGCCTGCAAGCTGTAATTCACAATAGTTATGCAATCAAGTACTAAACCATGCTTAGATGGATGTGTCGTAAACTTTTGCGTTGTCAAATTTCATAGTCCTTATATATTTTTAACAGTATATATATATATATATATATATATATATTTATATATAAATATATATATATTTATATATAAATATATATATATTTATATATATATATATATATATATATATTTATATATTTATATATAAATATATATATATTTATATATATATATATATATATATATATATTTATATATATATATATATATATATATATATATATATATATATATATATATATATATATATATATATTTATATATATATATATATATATATATATATATATATATATATATATATATATATATATATATATTTATATATATATATATATATATATATATATATATATATATATATATATATATATATTTATATATATATATATATATATATATATATATATTTATATATATATATATATATATATATATATATATATATATATATATATATTTATATATATATATATATATTTATATATATATATTTATATATATATAAATATATATATAATTTATATATATATATATTTATATATATATAAATATATATATAATTTATATATATATATTTATTTATATATATATATATATATTTATAATGTGGCGTGGGGGGAGCTCCCTATATCAGTTTTGTAAGTCATTAACTACAAGAAAGGATGTTCGGGGGGTGAGGGGTGCGGTTCGTTTCGTCTCGGCGACTGAATCAAACGTCAGGGCTACCAATTTCACAGCACGGAGTATTTCCTGCTCCGTTGGTTGCCCTGTTCTATCCACCACTCCCTGATGTCTACTGGTGAAATTTACTTCTGTGACGTAATGATCATAAAAATTCGACCATCTTATTGTTGTTGTTGTTTTGTGGAGGGGAGGGGGGCACCCGACCATAGCGTGTGCAATAATACCCGGGTAATATATTCTCTATTACTTATATTTTCCTATTTCTTCATTAGAAGTATATCCTGCATTTTTAAGTTACGCAGACAGACAATATAGGCGAAGTCAAGATTGGGCGGCATAACACGGCTTTCCCCAAGGGCCCGATTTTGTACAGCTTTGCTTGGTTGAAGCCTGTTGCGATTTAACTATTATTTACGACAGTTTATTGGCTTTGGGGCTTGTGCAGTTATATTTTATTGCGAATATGCTAAGAAGTATCCGTGTTTACTCCAGTTGGTGCCGAGATGCATATTCATGTCATATCTTCGTGATATTGGGAAAAAGTTGTCACTGAAGGTATTATGTTGTTATTTTCTGAACACTTTAGTCTCTTATATCTAGGGGGGGGGCTGGGGGAGAGATCCATGTTAGTATTTGACCATATCGTGATTAGGATTCTGGCGATGACCATCCGTAAATCTCTCTCTCTCTCTTTCTCCTTTCTCTCCTACCACGGGAGGCGGACTTTTGGACTCAGAACAACCGAAAGTTCTGTACTTCCGCCCCTGATTTCAACTTTGATTCTGCTAATTAGTTTGCGCTCGTGCACTCAAAATACGCCCCACAAGTCTACCTGCTCTTCCTTTCAGCACATACTCCACTATGGGTGAAATATGTCGCTAAATCCCCCGAAAAAGTACTGGATGTTGCGGCCGAAAGTTTAGGAAAGAGGTTTCCTGGGAGACCAGACCGAGAGGAATGCCAAGGGTTTAAGTGCCAGGAAGGTGAAATTGCTGTTTTTGTATGGGTGTGAGAAAAGTGGGTAAGAGTTACATATTGTATGGGGAAAGATGGGAGTGAAAATTTGAGAGAATATTGAGGTGGCGGGAGCATGTGTAAGAAAAGCTTATGCGAAACGATGGCAAGTGGCGTAAAGTTGAGTTGATTGCGTCTGCCCTTGATATAATAGAAAGCGGCCCGAGATGGGAGAGGAGTGTGTGTGTGGTGGCCTTCCGCCGGGAGACGAATTCTGACCGGACGAGAGAGGGGCTTATAAAACATGGCGCCGAAAAGGGAATTTGTAGCTTCGGGCGTAAAAGGTGTGTGTAGGAGGGGAGGGGGTGGGGGTAGTTTCTATCTTAGGGTTTCTCGGTCAGGTTCACAGTGCGTTTGTTTGAGCTTCTTTCTGCTTGCTCCAATGGATACAAAGACGAAACAATGAAATTACATAGAAGTTGAGGAGGGGGTAAAAGAGAAGAGAATCAAAAGCGAAATCTGGCGACTGCCTTCTCCGAGGGGGGGGGGGCTATGTGAGAATCCTTGAGGGGAGAGGGAGGGCAAGTGTGAACATGTGATAGGCCATTGTACAAAGTATTTGAGGAAGTAATAGTAGTAAGTGCAAGGGTTGCATTTGGGTGAAAGAAAAGTCAAAATGCTGAATGATGGAATAACGATGTGAAGCGTGTAGTGGAAAGCAAAAAAGCGGCGTATTTGCAAATGCTTATTGTGCAGATGAAAATGAGAAGGTGATACGATTGAATGCATACAATGGGATGAAAAGGAAAGTGAAACCAATGATTAAACAGAGTAAGAAAGCAGTAAATGAAGCAATTGTGGTGAAGATGGATGAAGATCCCGATTGGAACAGAAAAGCTGTGTGAATATAAAGGATAAGAGTGGCAGGGGAATTGTGAGCGCTGAGTTCAAAGATGACGAGTTGTACATTGTGGGTATGAAAGATGATGCTACTGTGAATATGATTGGCTTGTGGGATACACCTAATGCTGTATCAGGGATTGTAAGAGATAGGCAAGCAAAAAGTTTTTAGTTAGTCCTGTGAAACATCTGAAAAATGGGAAGACAACTGGAGTAGATGGTATAGTCGCTGAGCTGGTAAAAAGTGGTAGTGATTGTGCTGTAAGGTATTTGGAACTGGAAGGGTGTTACGATAGTACTGTTGTATAAGTGTTAAAGGGAGAAAAGCGAATGCATGAATTATAGTGGATAAGTCCGAGTGTAGTAGGTTAGGTATATGGAAAATGTCTGTTTCGGCGTACAAGAATAACAAGGTATGATCGCAGTAGTTCTACTAGAGAGGTTAAGGTGTCTGGATCAAGTATTTACACCGGACAGGTGGCTAAAAATTGGGAGGAGAGGTGTGAAGTGTGTTTTGGTTTATGGATCTGAGAAAGCTTATGATAAGGAGGCATTGCGGCAGCTTCCGAGAATACATGAAGTGAGTGGTAGGGATTAGTTGTGAGTATGTTGGCACATACTGATTGGTTAGTGTCTGAGTCCGAGGAAGGATTTGTAAATGTTTGACAGGGTGTGAGAATAAGATGGGGGGGGGGGTAAAGTAAAATGTAGAAAAAAATAATGCAATTTGGTGGGTGATGCTGGGGCGGAGTTAGCTATTAGAGTCCGTGGTGTTACCTTTCAACCAATACGGAGTTTTCAAGTATCTAGGATATGTCGTGAATGATAGTGGTAGATGTGAAGCTACTAGCGACTACTTGTGAAGAAGCTGCATGCGAGTATGCCGCTGTGAATGTTGTTATACAGGAGTGAGACTGTGTGGAAGGATATAGTCAGAACAATGAAGGTTACTCGGTGGGTGTGCGAAGGGGTGTTTATGGTGTGAAGTAGGTTGTGATGATTATCCTGGGGCGGTATTGGCGAATGTGTGGAAATAGACTACATATAGCGAAGTGAAAATCCGAGTGTGAGAAAAAGGTTGGAAGGCCGTGAATGAATGTTTGATAGGGAAAGAGAGGGTTATGGAAGTGTGTGCGCGCTTGTGGCCTTGTGTCCAGGACATAACCCTAGCTCAAAGAAATGCTACCTACCTGTAGTACAGCATAGCCTGCCTTCACTGTGAAATGCCATCGGTGTGGACAAGATGAATAAAACGGTGATGAGTTTCAGTGATTATTATTATTTCCCCATCGAAGTTTTATCCCTCCCCCCCTCCTTCCTATCTAAAAAGAAGCGGGGGAGATATGCTTTGGGAGGCCCCGCGAGAGAGAAAATAGTAACTGTGATTTAAAGGCTACAAATGAAGTGGAGAACGCCGTGAATGGGGCCAATGGAACCGCGGACGTTCAAGGAGGCTGCCACGATGTAGAATAATGGTGTATTGAAATTCCCCCCTCCCCCCCTCCCTCCACTCTGATTGTATTCCAAGACGACCCCGCATAAGAAGCAGCTCCTCCGTTAACCATCAAGGTGAATTCATTTGGTCTCCACTCGCTTCGAGACCTTTTATTTTGCACGTGGACTCCGAACCCACTGGACACTTAAGACAGCCGCCGGTGAAGTCGGTCGAGCCGAATCTGGAATCCATCCGTCTATTTATCACACTCGATGGAGCTTAATCATTGTACTCAAATCGGAACCCATGTTTCTCCTCGGCGGGAGCCCAGCCCAATTAGTGTTCGGCTTGGGCAGAATGGAGTTGTTGGCGCCATTCTTTGCTCTAATCTTATCTTAATGTTTTGCATCGTGATTGTTGTTTTTTTTTTTTTTTTTGTCAGAAAAAAACGGTTGATTCTGTTGTATTATTTAAATATTGTTTTTTTTAACGCCAAAGAAAGTTCAAGTATAAATAAACCGCTAATGTAATTGCATGTTGTAATCATTAAGCACCATTTATTTATAGACTTTGCAAATGTGTAAATCTTTGGACAGAAACTTGTTTGGAGGGATCCGTGACGTGCAACGAAAGCTTTCGTGCAATGTTATTTTATATTGAGAACATATATTTCAGAGCAGCTGTCTCGTCTTGAAAGAAAGTGTTTATTAGCACAATTATTTTAGTGTTTTAAAAAAGTTAAAAATCTTAGAGATAAACCGTTCAAAATTCAATATGGTTGCATCAGATTTTGTCAGGTGACCATAACAGCTAATGCATCCATACTTCGCTATAATTCTGCTCACCGTAGGATCATTCATGATCGATATTCAAAGGCAGTTGACAAAATTCTGCGCTCCTCCCCCCCTAGGTCGTGTCGGGCGTAGCATGGTTAATCGTACTGTGGCTGGCATTGGATAACTGTGCGTCTTATCGGTCTCAACACATGCAAGAAATACATTGGTGTGATTTTATTGGAGGCCGGCTTGCCCGTCCACATATTTTCCTGGCGAAGTCGGCTCGCGTCCCAACCCGTGGGCTACAGAATAGCAGCAAGCTATAAACCTAGCTAGTCCCCGGACGGGATCTCCGACATCTTGAAGGGGGTAAGGAAGAATCCCCTCACCGCCAAAGTCAGGGTCGTCTAAGTTACTGGACACTGATGACTTGGTGTGAGCCACCCCCGACACACAATCATCTGCTCGGCAAGATCCTCGTAGGATAATACATGCATCCCCCCTCGATATTCAAATAGGAAAGGAATCCCCTCCCTCCATTGGGGCTCCGCATGCAGGCCCCTCCTGCCTAGGGAGGGCCCTTATAGGGCGAAGAGGGTGCCGTTCCCGCTTTCTTCCAAAGATAAAACAATAAAATAACGTGATCTTCCCCTTCCGGGGAGTTCCGGGGTCGAACAGGTCCCCTGCTTATTCGGTAGGTGACCCGCCAAGCTTAGCACGGCCGGCTTCGGTTCCCATCGTCAGAGAGGGCAAGGCGCAAACTGCCAGGCAGACTGAATGGAGCTTGGGTATAGGGTCCATTTTCGAAAAGCTCCCAAGGTTTTCGAGCACGCCGGCTTCAAAGTTTTTCTTTCAGCCTCTCTCCCGGTTGTTAATGGATTTCATTTCTTACGTGGCTGATTTCAACATGGGCTAGTATTTTTCATATTTCTTCCACTTGTTCCAAAGCACAAGATCTAGCTTGATGGCTCAGCATTCTATTTAGGTAGCTGTGGGGATGATTTTGTTATATGGTGCATCTGTCATTGCCACTGATGGTCTACTACCATGGCGCTTTGTCTATTATCCACCCATCTGCAAGTAGGGTTTCACATCCAGAGATAAGGTGGTTCATGCTTTCTGTTTCAGCATGGCAGAACGTACACCTGCAGCCACCTCCTTCTTAAAGCCTATAGGTTCTTGAACCCATTATGAGCCTCTCGCCATCAAAACCTATTTTGTCGGTTGGGTTCTTCTGCGCATTTTCCTACTTTTTTATGTTTCTTCAACTCTGCTTCTCCTTTCTGTTGGAGTGATTTTACGGGGGTTGTATATTAGATGTTCATAATGGGAAGTGTGTATCTCTGTGTTGCGCTATTAGTCTGTTGTGGTCTGGCGAGCTATTCAGGTATTGTCACTGCTTATTACACCTGCTCTGTAAAGTTGGTTTTATCTCAATTATCCCCATTCCCCCGAGGTGTCGTGCTAGGTAAAGCCGCGGTTGGCATTAGTGACGGTATATTGCCTCGTCAGGAATGAGTTTTCTAGTCCTAACATTCAATAGTCTAGCTGTGACTTTGCCATATATGTATGGACTAAATCAAACACAAGTGTGAAATGAATATAAGCGAGCTGTTAAGCAGAATGTGCTAACACCATGCAATGCATTTGACTGTGTGCGGCTGCAACTCGCGATTGCCTGTGATTTGCCCGCCCACAATCCAGCCAACCACAGACGTTCTATAAAGCACGTAATAATATTCAATTCACCCTGCAAAAATTCTAAAAGTACAGGTAAAAAAAACAAGCAAACCATTAGGTCATCCCATAAGTAATGCAGATTCTTTTCGCTCGAGAAACGTCAGATATGAACCCCGTTTAGGGAACAACCAGTGGAATTTTATTAAGATCTTTACAAAATCCGATGGTAACTGTTAACGAGTGGCTAAAAAAAACAAAAACATTCCACTGTGCATCGTCATTTAAAGGAGATAGGCAAGGTTTCATGATTGGGAGCACTGGATTTCCTCACGACCTGTCAGAGGTCCACTTGCAGCAAACAATCAATATTTGCTCACCATTTTGAGTAGGATTGTTACAGGAGACGAAAAGTGGGTTATGTACCTAAATATCAAACGTTCTAGACAAGGGATTAGTCCTGTGGAAAAACCAATACTCCGGCCGAAACGGGGACATCATTCACAGAAAATTTTCTTGTGCGCTGCTTCGGATTTGAATGGAATAATCCATTTTGAACTTCTTAACCCAAATCAGAGTATCATTCAAGATATTTACTGTGTTCAGTTAGACCGTTCCCATGCAGCCAGCATTAATCAATAAGAAGAAGAGTTCTCTTTCATTAAGACAATTTGCGACCTCATATCGCAAGAGATACCATACAAAAGCTTAACAGTTTCGATCGGGAACTAATGAGCCATAGGTACTCACCCGACTCGACCCCTTCTCGAGTTTAGCGAATCACCCGAAGAGAATGAAGATGTCAGCTACAGAAGAGGTCGAAAAAACCTTAAAGAACATTCAAAGTCAAAGGATTTTTACTAACCTAGTATTGTACAGTTATTAGAAAGATATAAACTATTGCTAGAAACGACATTAATGTATATTATTCAATTAATAGATATATATTTAAATATAAAATTTCAAAGGGTTGTTTAAATTTTATCTATAAAAAAATGTTAAACAAAAAAGATCCGTATAAAAAAATACTTAAATAGGATGACTAATGTGGAACTAAATTTTCAATTCAAGAAGAAAATATGGTTCAAAATAAAAGAAAAAATAAACATTGTTAAAAACACTTACAAAATACGAATGCGGGAAACGAATGTTATGAAAGATGAGTTCACGAGTATAAGTAATATTAAGCAAAAACATGCAAAAACATTTGGTCTTTGAATAATACCTCAAAAATGACGGAAACCTGTGAATCGGTCATCGTTGACTCGATAAAAGAATCGAATCAGTATAACTGCAAGAAATCTTAACAATGCTTCAAGAAAACATTTAATAACATGATAATGAATCTCGATCAATCATAAAACTGGTGGCCAAGATTTTTGCAATTTAATTCGAAAAAATAAATAACTTATGAATAAAACCAAAAAACGAGTAATTGGTGAAATAATCAAGAATCCAGAGTGAAAGTGAATTTGAATATCAAGCTTTCAAACCCCTGATGGATGGATACTCTTTTCCAATTTAAGAAACCTATAAAAACACTGGAAACTTGCATAAAGTCAACAAAACTTTAAAGATCTCTCGATTGAATAAAAACAATGTAAATAATGTTTTTTTTTCGCGGGCAGGTCTCATTTCGAGACTCGTCTGTCAACTGTGCAATAAAATACTTGGAAACGCGATAGCTACTTAAATATAGCACCAATATGTTCGTACAAATAATGGTATAACATGTTGACAGTATACATTGACACGGTTTAAATTTAATACCAATTTGATAAATTGTTTATGCCAAGGCTACTTATAATTATTGTCAGTAGATGTAGGTGGGAAGAGAATCAATCAATTAGGATGGATTGGACGGATTCGTTTCTGGTATTCTCAGAGCTGTATACAAATTTTGCCTTATTCCAATTTATTTGGTGCTTTGTCGGAGACCATGATTGCAATAGAGCATTGTATGTATTTCCAGTGTAAACTAATTAGTGAACGGAAATGCAATATACATTCGATTGATTCTATTGGCTCTGTTCACTCATGTGTTCCTCAAACCTTTCAATTAGGTAAACTGTGGCGAAGCAATGAATGTTGGGTAAAAAACAAACAAACAGGAATAGATGAATAGTAAGGGTCAAAGTTTAAAAAAAAAATAATGGAGATGGAAATGACGTCAGTGACATGGAATTTCTCGGTCACTTTAAATAGAGGCGCGCAGGGATTCAAATAATTCTTCGGAAAGCACAAATATTGAAAAATGCGAATCTCCCCCCTCTCGTCGCCCAGAGGTGGGAGATTGGGATAAACGTCCCCACTACTATTGGGGAAGCAGGAGCCGGTTGATACGCCCCTCCCCCACCCGTCTCCCATCTGAGTGAATTTCGAAGCGAGCGGAAGGTTTTGGAGGGAACGAGCATTCTGGGAGTGAGTGAAGTTTTAATAGGAAAAGTTTTGCAGCTAAACTTGACGCTATCAGTTTTGACAGAAGTTTTTGTTTTTGGAGTTGTCGGGTCGGTCACGGCCTCCCTTGGTTCTTTACCATTCCCCTCTAGCACCCTAGCTCGCTTCTGGATGGATTTTACTTTTCTTCTCAATGGGCTATGTATGCTATGAATTCTTTTAGTTCGTTTGGGTGACGGAAATCTTTTTCCCGGTTACGCAAGTTTGTATAAAGGGTCAAAGGAATCACGCATAATAATGGGGGAAATGAATTAGCGCATGAAGAAGAATCCTCGGGGGGGGGGGGTCTGTTCAGGTGGAGTTGATGGAGTTAATACGGCCTTAATGATTTATTGCTCTTTCCCGTTTACCCGAATCGTCGGTGAAATCTATCCTAATAGATTTACATTAGCCAGCGCATCTCTCTCCCAGCCCCTCTTTTTTTTCTCTCTCTATCCACCCGCACGCAATGTAAGAAGAGAGGAAACGTTATCTTTTTGTTTAACTTTCTCAATTTTCCTTCGTTCAAAGTTTGGGCGGATTCTCTGAAGTGATTAAAGCTTATGAGGAACGGTAATTAGTTTTATGGTGAAATGAGATGGGGATTTTTGTTAATGGGATCCACCTCGCCAGGTTGAGTGAACTTGATTTGGTTTCGGTTAGGCCAGCTATTGAATTAGGGCGAAAAGGTTGCCATTTCGGGCCTCCAAAGGAGACAATGGAATCGACACCGGTCTTTGTAACTTTGGCCAGCTCCAAATGATAATAATTAATCAAACTCCTTTAAAAGCAATCTAATTAGATGTCACCGACGAAAAGCATAACCCAATTAGTGGTGGTGTGATTACTTTAAGGTGAATGGTGGTATGCTTACCAAGGGGGGGGGGGTCTACAAAAGGGTATGATAAAATATTAGTTAAATGGAAGAAAACCCCAAATGAATTATTATAGATCCAAATTAAGATGGCCGAAGCGAAAAATTGCGAAGTGTGGGGGGAAATGTACATTGGAGTACAGCGGATTACAAATGAATGCATGGCTGGGGTCCCGCAACAATGAAATCAGACCGGCGAATGCAGTGTAGCTAGAAGGTTTGGAGCATTTTTAGCCATTGGCTTGGGAAAAATTAGTCAAATGATATAGTAGTACATTAGTATTGTTACGATAAAAGGTGAAATTTAAAACATAATTATAAATAAATGACACCTTTATTTAATTAAGAGTATTGTGGAACATTGATATCAAACTTCTCAGCTTCCATTTCCGTTTCAGTAGTTCCTGGTCCCCCTTCAATACTTTGGGTTTGGCTTTGGCTACAACTTTGCAGCATTTATCATTTAATGCTACAGGAGATTTGAGCCTTAAAATGGAATAAATTGTGAGGTGGATTTAGAGGACTTTAAACATTTTTCCTTACTCTTATGCGTTGCTGACTTTTCATGCATCACTAAATTATGTTTTTTAAACTGATATTTTACAAGCCATAATTTGCAAAAACATGCATTTTCTTTAAGCATCAATCATGGATGCTCAGCTTCCCATGTTTATTGTATTTTCTATTGCTACTCATTATGGGGAAAAATTCACTGTTTTTTATTTAGAAAATATACGACGCAAAGTTTATTGCATTGCGACGAACCGCGCAAATGTATTAATAACACTAGGCAACAAATTTTAACTTTTTGTTTGTTACAGACATGTGAATAAGTGTTTCTAATTAGTTCGAGGGCGCTGAATCCGAATTTGAAAACCAAAATTCTTTATCATGTCTAGATTTTGTGTAATGACCTCCCCTCTTTTGCTATTTGTTTCGATTAATAAATAAAAAAATCTTTATTTTGTTTTTTATTTTAAGCAACAATATTTTAAATTGGGGGAACTTCCTTCTTTATTGTGGCTTAGGACAGACAGTGTTCATCACTGGCGAAGTTACCCTCCCTCCCTCCCAAGTTATGAAGATTTTGTTGTACTGATTAAGTTTGTTATGCACTTAAAGTTTGAAGAAACTTTGCTGTAGCCTTCTCGTTTTTCTTTTGTGAGACATCAAAGTTTGTTTTTGTAAAGCCCAGCAATAATCCTCAATCATATTTGGATTAAATTTCCTTGGTACCTCGTCTCTATAACCAAAATTTGTTGATGAAAACGTTCACCATGTTCATCACTAATCGCTCCCAGATTTTCAGGAAACAAATTGAGATGAGAATGCAGAAAATGCATTTTAAGTGACATTCTGCATCCCATCTTTTCATAGGCTTCCAGCATATTGTTTACTATTTCGCGGTAATTTGGAGATTTAAAATTGCCGAGAAAGTACTTAGGGACTTCCACAAAGGATGTCCATCCATGTTTTGCGTTCCTTTTCATTGAGACACAAAGTGAAGGAATCATCAGAAACAACTCTGCGAATTTGTCGTCCTGTAAAAACTTCAGCTTCTATTTTTGCATCAGTTAATGATCCTTTGAATTTGTTTTTCAAATATTGAAAGCCTTCACTTCTTTGATCCATACCCTTTACAAAATTTTTCATTAACTCTAATTTAATGTGAGGAGATGGAGGATGAACTTTTGGGGGAATCTACTAGAGCATCATTCTTAACATTGTTTGCCAACAATGTGTTCTTCTCTGGCTGGCCATTCTCGCTTTTTATAGTGCTCCAGTTATGCTCTTTGTACTCAATAAGTTTCAGCAATAGTTGCATTGATGAATGTTTCTTGAAGACCTGTAGCGTGGGCTACAGGAATTGCAGCTTTTTCATTCCCATTGTGCAGCAGAACAGCTTTAAGACTTGCCTTACTAGTCAATGAAAAGTATCCACTCATTAGGATCATAGTCCCAGCCGATTTCCTGCATCAAGCCATTAATATTGCTGCAGTAACACAGTATTTTCTTGTGAATAAAATTTTGATAACTTCTAGTGACGATCTCGAAACAAAGATACCCTGACATCCGGAAGAAGATTTCTTTCTTGTAATCTGGAGGCAAGTTACTCAGATCTAAATCTCGTACCAAGTCGCTTAAACTTTGTTGGCAAAATAAATTTGGTTCTGTATCTTGATCAATTGGAACATATGTTTGATCTTCAATTTCTTCAGAACTCAATGTAGAATCATCATCTCAACTAAAATATTCACTTCGGTACTGGAGTAGATTCATCATGTGGTGCCGGTTTCAACGCTGCTGGGCAATTTGGATAAACAATTTTAGATTTGTTTTTCTTTGAAAATCCAGCCACATTTGTTAGGCAGTAATAACAATCATCAAAGTGATTTGAGGGCTCACACCATATCATGGGAACAGCCAATGGCCTTGCCTTCCTCTTCCCATTTAACCAAGCTGTTAACATTGTGTTACATTGCGTGCAGCAAATATGAGGGGCCCAATCTTTATTCTGGTCCCCTACTTTGCATCCAAAATAGTATCTGTAGGCTTGCTTCATCGTTATCTGCTGTTTCTATTTTTCTCCGTTGTGCCACTGGTGTAAATTTCCCCAAAATATAACAAAATATGTTGGTGCTGTTTACACATCCGCGTCTAGAACTTGAAGCCAGGACAAGATTCCAAGTACTAACTTGAGCAAGCAAACGATACACAATGTGAGATCCTTATCATAAGGTTCTTATCAGGGCAAAATTTTGATAAACGTGTTATTTTCTTTACCAGTTATTAGTAGCAGAAAAGTTATCACAAATAAGTATGTATTAATCTGAAAATCTGAAAAACCCACCCAGTAATTAGAATTCACTGATATTTGAGTTTCAATATAGTCTTCTTTATATATATTAAAAACGTTAATATATATTAAATATATATATTATTATATATATTAAATATATTAAAATTTGCATATTGGTACAATATTAATCAAAAGTGTGAAATGGCTTGAAAAGGAAAATTCAAATTACACAAAAACTAGACATGATATGCAAATTATAAAGACAAATTTGTAATCAGCGCCTAAATATCATCTAGAATCACCTATTTTCTGCTCTGTAACAAAATGTCTGTTCCTTAGTGTAATCAATGAGTCAGAATTAATTGCTCACGTAACACGTATATAGGAAATGCAGTGTTGCCATTATGAATAACTAGGAGTCAACTGTTAGCAGTATTAACTCAAAAACCATCAATAGAAATGGCAACTCTGCAGCTGAATTGAATTGTTGCGAACATGTAAAAAACACTATTTCTTAATTTACCAATGGCCGAAAAATTTCTCACGGTGAGACTTGCGAGTACGTACGTAACAAACACAACATGTAAGCTACATGAAAAACTTGTTCAATCTGTATCGGATGAGAGATTTTATATAAATTCTTAATGCAATTTTTAAGTAATTTTTATATTAATATTAAAACTAACAGAAATTAGCCACAATTAGCCAAACAACTAGTGGCAACTTATGAAATTAGCCACATCTGGCAAACTGAGCGAATGGGCACCCAAAGCAAACGCGGCTGGAATCGACGTTACTTTCCGGACTGTATGTAGAAAGCGGCACGTTGTCTACCCATCTTTAACCTTTCGTCTCCGAGGACGAGAACGGACGGACCATCGAAGATTAACGAGGCGAGCGTACACAACGGGAAAGCAGTTGAGGCGACAGAAGGACAAAGGGCAAGATTGTGTCGTGGAGAAAGTTGTCCGAGAGGAAGTGACATCAGGCGGCGGACGAGTCCTAATTATCATAGTGTCAGGCCGTGGTCCGCTCCTCGGGGAAGGGATCTCGCTTCAAACCGAGGAAGAAAAGTGGTCGAATCGCTGCACTGCTCTTCTCAAAACCCCCCGGAGTCCGAAGTCAAAGGGATGGGGGGGATATTGCAGTCGGTTCTAGTTCTCTCTCGGAACGGTGTGCGTTTGGTTTCGTTGTCTGTCTATCGCATGTGTCCTCCCGCCTATGTAAAATGATGCATCCATTCCCCACAATCAATGGGACGCCATTATCATTCTTTCGTAGCGACCTCGGTAATCGGACGGGGGTGGGTGGGTGCTAGGTTAAATAGAGAGTCGTTTATCTTGGGGAGGAAACCCATTATGGGTTTGGGGATGATCGAGCACCGCCCTTCTCCTCAATGTGGAACGCACTCGCCTCTGCTGAAATGCGACTATTTCCTGTTCACCCTTCGGCTATGGCCTGAGGCATATATCCTCCCCCGCCCAAGGTGGGTGGGTGAACATACAAACAAAGGCTGCCCTTTAAGAAAGCAGTCGTCATTTTCTAGTCTAATCCTATTGATGTCGCCTCCAATGGGGAGAAAGTCCCTTATTTAGTCAACCCAAAACCACAATTGTCGGTTGAATTACAGACCGCTGATAAGCAGGTTGTGTGGCAAAAGGTGGCTAGTTACCTTTACAACCCATCAGCCTTGCCGAATGCTCCTCATCTGCGGATAGGCCTTTCTGGGCCAGCACCTCAACCCCAACAAGGAGTGGACTGTTGCGTCTGATACTTGGAGGAGCGGCACGCCCTCCTATTCCCGATAGTCTCAGCTAGGTTGAGGCTACCCAAGCTTTATTCCTTCTAGAACTTAACATTTTACCCCTTTTCTCCAATTTCTTTACAAGCATCTTCACACCTATTTTCTAGGGCGGCGGCTGATTTTGTCGGCTAGTCGCAAGGCCATGGTTCGTTTTTTGATCCCTGGCTGGGGCCAGGAGGGGGATAAAGGTTTTGTTCACCCCCCCCCCCTCTTATCTCCGTTGGGTTGGTGGGTTTTAACGTGTCTGCATGTTTCCCACAATGTCATCCTGTCCCCATCTTTGCTTTCCTTAACTATATCATTGTCCACCTGTAAAGAGAGGCCAGGTGACATCTGGAAGTCTATGTGCCCTAACTCCCTGCCCCGTGAGCCCGGGGGATGTCGAGATCACCTCCCTAATACCTTTTCCCGTGGACCTTCCTTTCAATGCCCCGTCGGCTTGTTTCTCGCTTCGCAATCGCGCTCACTCGCGGGACGCGGCGTCACTTAGTGGAACGCTCGCTCCCTTGGACTGCTTGGGGCCACATTCTGTCCAAAGCATTCTTGGATGTCCCAAGCTGAGGGAACTTGGAGCACGCATTACATGTGCCGGGACGAAAGGGGGTGGGGGGGTGCAACCGCTTGTCTATTGTACTCGGGATTGGCTCGTCATCACCGGAGTGTGGATTGATTGAAGTTTCTGGGGAGACGGACCTCCATCGGCACCTGATCGTGGCCCTGTGTTTTTTCTAAGGTGTTTGTCTTTGTTTTTTAAATTAGCAGCAATGGCTTTAATAATTTCGGTGACTCTGTACCTGTATGAAGTACCGTTTTTCAGTACCCTTAATGGGTGTCATACCTCCTTTACTTAATTTTTACATTTGATTTGCATTTATTTTTCATTATTCATTAGGTTTCTATTTTTTATAGGGAAATTTCATTTTCTTTTATATGGTATTCATTTACATATTTGTAACTTTCTGGAATCCAGTTTCCCAGTTTTATACCTTATATAGTCACTTTTCCTCTTTGCCAAGTGATTTCACCTCTAGTGTTACTTTACCTACTGCACATCGGGTAATTAAGGACACTGATTCAAAGATTCACACATTGATTCATTGACCAGTGTATTCATTATTTTCCCACCGCTAACCGAAGTAGATAGAGGCGCGAAGATCAGAAACTCGAAGTAAACCAAAGAATCAACGCAGTAGTATACCTTCTTTTAAGTAACACCTCCATGCCCCATCTGACAAATGATCCACAATGAGGCAAAAAGTGTGCCTTTCCAAACTAATTGACACCCCACCCCGTCAGGGTACAAGTCTACTTGCCCTCACCGAAGATGTCGAAAACCTGTTCGCAATGGTACGAAGAAGGAACTAGAAAAATAGGGCTCTAAGCGAGGGCAATCCCCTCTGAAATCGTTGTCCAGTGCACGATCATTTGCTTGAGATTAGACACCATCTTTAACGATTAACGCTAGAGAGTAAATCAAAGCCGAAATCGGGAAGAAACAAACGTGGGCAATAGTTACGAAGATATACAAATTCGTCCAAATAACTTTAGCATTCGCTGAAATGACTTTAAAGACAAAAGGACAAAAGCTTCTTAGTTTCTATTCAAATATCTCGCTGGTCCAAATGGAAACAGGCGACTATGTGCCGCTTAGTGTGTGCTGCAAATACTACGCCGTCGAGAGCCACAAAACCGCCGGCTGACCACAAAAATATGCTCAAAATTCACAACTGTCGGACATTGTCAGAATGAATGCCATAGCAGTTAAAAAAAAATGCAGCAATCTCGGAGGTGAGAAACGGGCATCGGCAATGAGATGCCCCACGAGGACGGAAACATTAAAGGAAAGGGTTAAACTGAATAACGGAAAAGAAGAAAACGGCATACGCAAAAATTCCTGGAAACCAATACAGCTAGAACCAGTGGTCTAACACTTTGAATGGAAAAGAGGACAAGGAGATCATGGCCAACATCGCAAATCCTGGAACGTTCGCGGATGTGCTTATCCTCTTCCTAGAAAAGTGCCAAAAAATGATATGTAGTTTCTTCCTAATCCAGCGTCCAAAGATATACTACGACTGTAATTGAGGAAGAGCAAGAAACCGAGGAAGATGAACCCGAAGACAGACCAAACCCCGCCCACATACGACGAATGTCCGCCTCCCCCAACAGAGCAGACAAAGAGAAGAAGGATAGGGGGAAAGCAGAACCACAACTGACTCACGAAAAGAGAGGGCGGCAAACTGGTTCAGAATTCAAAAGATGTCGACCAAGAAGCTGCCTCCATCTTCCGAGAAGACACCTGCTTCCGATCATCACGAACCCACTGCAAAAAATAAAACACCATTATTTAAAAATTGGAATAAGTTTGTTGCCTCTCCCATGTGCGAGTCTCTCCTCAATAATAACACCCTCATAATAATCCCCGGTCTAAGAAACAACTCTAAATGGACCTTCGACGCCAAGTACAACAACGAATAAGTTGAAAAAGGGAACTCCCACAAGGAAACATAAACGTCCCAGAAGACAAATACTACATAATGAATGTGGCCACATTTGAATAGATTAGAGGCTTCCAGCATACTAATAGCATAAAGTAAAAATGAAACAAAAACAAATGCTAACAATACAAAAGTGATAGAAATCTAATGAAAATTAATATAAGTAATAGTGAAAATTGGATAATTATTAAAAAATATTGGCGAAAAGTGGTAATTATGTTAGTAGTGTATTAAGAATGTCGGGTAAATGCCATAAAAAGGTACAAAAGTATCTACAAAAATCACAAATGATAAGAATTGTGCAAAGTTAAGAGTCTTGAAAGATAAAGTGGTTTTAATGTAATTAAATCTTTAGAATAAAATTTGGACAAAATCCGATAACTGATAGCAATAATATGTTAATGAAAATACTTGCAATAATGTAGTAAAAACTCTGACATAATAAAAATAGTAGCAAAGAATTCCTAGAGCAAAATCAAAATATAATAAATATAAAAAAATGAATGTGTACCAATAAAGATGTAAAATAATATAGCACCTGATAGGATAGAATATTTTATTTAAGTAAATAAGTATGCAATTTAGATTATCAAGAAATGAAAACTGCTTGAATCTCCAATCTCCCGGAATACTTCTTTCCAACCTATCCCTTCTCTCCCCCCCCCCACCCCCTCACTTTTGAACGATTGTATTTTTATATCTTTTTATGCTCTTTTAAAACAATAATTCATTCATTGTCGGCCAAGGCTTTTTGCACATCCAAACTTGTGAGGGAGGACTCTTAATTGAGCCCAAGGCTTCGGCATCACCAGATGGGCGCTATACCCCCCCCCCCAAAAAAAAAAAAGCGTAGCAAGAATGAAACCTTTGTCTCTGCTGTGCCTTTAATTTTCTGTGTATATTTGGAATGAATCGCGATTTTGTGTTTTCAGTGATAAAAAGTTATTTGGGCTAATTATGAAAATTTATTTATGATAAGTTCAGGGAAAGATTTTTCCATTTTTTCGAGTGGGAGAGGAAGCTTTATTATTTCTAATTCTTCTTGTTAATTTTTCTCGTTAATTAAAATTTGTGACGGAAAGTCAAACATTTTTTTTTCTTCGTGAGAGTAACAATAATACCAAGATTTCTAAGTTTGATTTGAAAATGTTTTGTATATTTTTTGCAGACGTGATCAATCTCCTCAAAAGAGAAAAGCAAGGAAATAGTTTTATTCACCCCCATATGAGGCAAAATCGATATCGGAGCCTATTTCAAGTCCATACCTTTGATCTGATTTTTACTTCGAACTTAGTTTATTCGCCTTGAATTTCTGACAAGTAAGTCCACTGTTACGGCTCTTTCCTTAAAATCATTTGATTTCTTCCGCTTATTTACGAGGCGCCAAACCTTTTCATGTAAAAAAAAGTTTTAATTCTAAAATTTCCATCGATTCACTATTATTTCAAGTTGAAGTTTGTTGTTGATGGCCCTGGTCTACTTTCCTGAGTTCTGACTCGCTGATTGAGACTTAGTCACTTAGTGACCAAATGCGTCATTGATGCTATATAATTATCGTACATACTAGTGGGTAATGTTTCACTGCATTTTTACCGTGGCAGTGTTTTGGCTGGGCTTTCGCATCCCCCTAACATGTAATAATATTAATAATCCTGTTGCATTAACCTGGGGAAGGGGGGCTTTTCTTAGTTACAATGCAATCTTAATTGTAAAAGTGTTGGAGGGAAGCCAGATTTCTCTTGAGTTTATATTGATGGTTCTTTTTATTTTCTTTTTGTTTTAGGCTTGGGCGAGGTCTGTTTTTCGTTGGTCACTTGTATCTAAAATATTTTGATCCGTAATGTATGAGTGAGAGAGATAGGGTGGGAGACTAACTGCCTTTACCTCGTAAGAAGGGTGGGTGTATTTTTAATGATTATGCCTACTTGCAGATTGGCTTCGAGAGACGTAGCAAGCAACTGTAACCATCGGTGGTTTTACCCTCCTAGTGGGTAGGATCTATGGAGAAACAGGCGGGGCTGGTGGGTGCTGCCCCTCGAATTGTACCGCCCGCTATGATGGCAAGCAAGCGTCCTCGCATAGATAATCTACGTCCGATGGCCAACGGTCCTGGTGTTCATTCTCGCCCTCTTGTGGCACTCCTAGATGGGCGCGATTGTGCCATAGAGATGCCCATCCTCAAAGACGTAGCGACCGTGGCTTTCTGCGATGCCCAATCGACGTCAGAGATTCACGAAAAGGTGAAACTGCGAGCGCCTGCTTTCCTCCCCCCCCCCCTCGTGGGTCTGGGAGGCCGGGAGGGATGAGTTATTAACTTATTCACAAATGCAATCATTTTTATCTCCCTCGCTATTAATTGTTTATCTAGTTAATTGTTAAATTAATGTATTGTAAAGTTTTCATTTTCCCCCCGGAGCTGTACCCTCGTTGGTGACCGCCGGATGAGGCGTAAAATAAAAAAACAAAACAACAAACATCGCGTATCTTTAAGCATTGTTTAATGATGTCCTTTTTTTTCAAAGGTTTTAAACGAAGCCGTGGGAGCTCTCATGTGGCACACCATCTCCTTGACCAAAGACGACCTAGAGAAATTCAAAGCCTTAAGGATCATTGTCAGAATTGGCAGCGGGATAGACAATATCGACGTGAAAGTAAGAAAAGTGTTGTCGAGGAAGATCACATGATCGAATATAGACATTCGTACATCCAGGCGAGCCACGCCGTGGCATTGCTTGGGCAGTGAAGGGAAGGCGAATTTTATGTCGACTTATTTAAACTTTAACCATAATTTTATATCTTTGAACACTGCCAAAAGGGGCAGAGTGAAAAAAAAAGGTCAGTCGACCTCTTTCTCGACTGGCGAGTTGAATGAGTATTTGGAAGTTTGAAAATAAAGTCTCAAAACTTTGAATTGGAAGACAAGTTTTGAGAAATCCTTAAATATTAAACTCGTGCGCTATTGTCCGCGCCTTTAAGAGCAGAATTCCTAAACTTTCTCTATTGGTTTCTACTTATTTTGGTTCTTTTTTCTCCCCTTCCCTCCCCTTCCCTTCCACCTTTCCCCGTTTCTTTTTCTTTGCTAAGTTGCTCAACTTTGCCCAGAAACTTTTTAATGCCTCAAGTTTACAAGTTAGGAAAAGTTGTTCCGCACCCCAGAAGTTTAGAGTTGGTGGGGGAATATAGAAAAGTTTTTAAAAACTTATTTTTCTTTCGCTTCACAGTTGCCTTGTTAACTTATTTTTTTCTTGCGAAGGCAAAGCAAAAGGTTAAGTTTAACATATTATCCAAGTTATGTGTAAATAAGTCACCCTCCCCCCCCTCTTCTTCACCGCAGCCAAAAGTGACCGGAAGTATTTAGGTGAAGACCCCACTTTGGATTTCCTTTTTTCTCTTATCCTTCTTTTTCTCTGAAGGCGCCGTTTTAACTTGTTGTTGTTCATTTCTTAAGTTTCTTTTAGCACATTGGGTCTCTTTGGAAGCTGATCACCAAGCAATTTTTTTGTACTCGTTCTCTTTTTATGGTATTCAAGCCTGCTATCCCGTGGTCCCCGGACGGTGATCTCCCTTCTTGCACAATGGCAGGGGTTAATTGTAAACACTCCTCCCCCCCTCCCACTACTCTTCTCCGTTGCATTCTTGGACAGGACATATTTTTTTTAGTTCTCCTTCTTTGGAATTATAAGGCTCCCATCGGGAGGGGGAAAAATACTACTTTAGCTCAGGGAATATTGGAAGAATATGTTCCTCTGGATCTTTCAACGGACCCTTGGGCTTTTCACGGGTCGAAGGGGCCTTTGTATTCACTACGAATTTATTCCTTCCTTGTTGCAGCCCATGTAAGGTCATGATGGCCCAAAGTTTTGACACTGCTAAATTTTTCATATAAGAAAATTACTAGAATTAATCAAGATTTTATTTTGTTTTACTATGTTTGTACCATAATTTAAAGGTCAAATATAGGAAAATATAGATCCCAAACGTTTTTATGAAATAAATACGGACAATTGATTCACGCAAGTAAATATTTAGAATTATGTCAGTTGTTCTTCAGGAGTGCTTCAATTTGTTTTGGCCTAATGGAGACACCAAAGTTGTGATGATATTTTGACTGATGTTGATCCATTTTGTTCGATAAGGACCCGCAATTGCTCACGATTGGATCGTTCTGTGAACAACTGCCAATTTGATTATCGCCCCCAAATTCTCTATTGGGTTCAAATCTGGCGAAAGTTCAAAAGGTTCGATGTTACTTTCAGCCAAGAACTTTATTGCTTTTGCTTTGTGACAAGGTGCGCCATCATGCTGAAAAATATGTAGTTATCCTCCCAAATTGGTCCTGAACTGTGGGAAAGGGTGCTGATGAAGCACTTCTTGAAAAGCAACCCAAGACGTGGAAAATGTCCAGATGCTTCGCCCTGGCACGACACAGGACTCACTCGTGAAAGCGCTCCTCCCCCTTTTCCCTCCTAACGAAGGTTCTTCCAAAATCTCCCAACAAGGAGCAGAGAACTTCATCAGAGAACATCACTTTACCACAGTCTTCATCAGTCAATTCTTTATATTTGCTAAAAAAAGTGGAGCCTATCCGTAAGGTTCTTCTAGGTGAGAAGAGGCTTCTTCGCAGCCTTTTTCGAAATCTCTCGGCTTCACTGGGCGCGCTGAAGCGTTCACACCTGCCTCTTTGCAATCGTGAGCGAGCTTGGCACTGGAGGCAACTCGATCCATGAGCTGGGACTTTACCAAGCGGTGATCTTGGCATTCATTTGAAGCTCTTGGGTGGCCAGAAGACTCCCCTTCACGGGAGTATAGCTAGTGCTCCCTTTGCATTTAGGCCCACATTTCTTTGGAAAGGACCATTTCTGCTATCGAAAAGGATACAAACATTTATTTTTAGCAAAAAATATTACGAAATGGATTATAATTATTATTATAGAAACCACTTAAGCTCCCAAACAGGGCGAAAGTCACACATGGCAACTCCTCAAAACACCCAAGGCACTGTAAAGGACCATTCGTAGCATAAGGAATGACTAGAATACACAAAGTTAAGACACAAAAATTCACTATAAAATATAATAAAAACATTTTTTAAAAAATTAAACTAAAAATATAATTACAAAACTTCATTAATTTAACCCATATTTGCCATCATTCTACTATTTTGATCGAATAGCGCGATTTGGGATTCAGCGAAGGAATGTTTTTTTCTTATTATTTTTGCAATGCTGACTTTTTAATATACCTGCATTAATTTAAATATTATAACAATTATTCCTATCATGTAAATGTTAAAAATGAATGAAAAAGATAAAAATAATTAATCTCAAAACCTTTGGCCATGACTCTAGGTTCCTTTTCATCCATCCCCAACATTTAGCGTTGGAGAGATTTGTCATTTTTCCCTTTAGCTTTATTTGATGTTTTTATGTATGTTAACCCCCAGCCTCTCTGGGATCTTTTCTTCAGGGGTTGTTCCCAGAGAGGCTCTGGCCTTCTCGTGGTGAGGGGGGTCAGCCCTGGGACCCTTAGGGGACCCATGGGCTGCCAACAAGACTTAACATACCCCTCTTTCTTTCTTCCACTGCCCTTTATTTTCCCCTCTTCCTTCACCTATCTAGTGGTCCTTATTGATATCCGACCTCTGCTCGTTTAATAGATTGATTCCGAATTGTTCTTTCATGAAGGTGAAAGAGGCTGGGCATCTCCACCGCCTTCGTCTACCGCATGCCCAAGGAGAAACCCATCGTTGGCCCCTTTTCTCCGTGCGTAGGAGAACTCGGGCAGCCTCTTAGGGTTATAAAGATGGTGTGGAGGATCCGTATCCATTCTCCAAGAGGACATACCGGACGTAACTGATTGTATAGTTGCAGTAGTGCCGGGCCCTTGTAGGCCTCCATAGTGGGGAGCCCCGAGGGAGAATGCGAAGTTGTTTTTTTTTTGCAATGGCTAGCCATAAACCAAAAACCTCCCCTTCTCGTAAGGGTTCTCGTGCCAAACGTTCCTTAGCTCCCCTTTCAGCCTCCCCTCGCTCGTTGGACCCCTATTCCAACGAAGTAGACCCAGATCTTGATTATCCTCGCTTTTAGGTCATGAATTCATCATCTGACATCCCACTTGCAAAAGTCGATGTGTTTGACGTCAATGAATCTTTTGAATCCCGCTTTGGTGTTCCCCGCGGATGTGGTCAAGAGAAAGTGGTGATGTAGTCGAGGTGTCATCCCACTCTCAACACAACCTTGTGCCAAATCTATCTTCGATAGCTGAAATTCCAATACTGCCTCGCCCCATCCGCGTCTGAATTTTGTCAAAGGTGTCGTCCATTCAAACGAACTAAAGGACTACGACCCCACCCGCCTTCAGAGTAAGCTCAGTACCCAACGTGTCACACACGTACACAGGGTAACTAAAACATTAGGCTCCACTAAAGTCCCAACCGCCACACTGAATTTATCATTTGAACGACAAGAACTGCTGCAGCATATTAAGTCCCTACATCGAACTACCCAGACGCTGCTTCAAATGCAATCAATTTGGACATGTTGGCCGTGCCTGTCGGCACCCTCGCTCCTACGTGAATTATAGCTCTGACTACCATGACCCCGAATGCACCAAAACACGCCGCTGTGCTAATTGCGGAGGTACCCACAGTGCTGCGTCAAAACTCTGCTCTATATTTTTATATGAAAAGGAAGTGCTCGCTTTGCGCGACTCCCTACGTCTAGATATAAGAGAGGCCCCCCAGCGTGCCCGAGCACAAACATCGCCACTCGGCCGGCTCTTCTCTGACGTTTTACGTGACGCTGGACGAAACGGACCATCACGCGCTAGTTCCGACCAGCCTAAAGCACTTCACCCTAGATCTACTCGCTGCATCGAAAACATTCAGAATATGCAATCGAAGCATCACTCTCACACCGAGATAATCAATTTAGCCCCCCTCTCTTCAGCAGCTCTAGCTGGGAGAGATGCTAATTGAAAGAAACCTCAACATCGACCAGTGGTAAGAGGAAGGATTCCTCACCTGGGTCATTGACCACCAATAAGCGGGCAGCCTCTGGAGCTGACTCGGCCGAACCCCGAGAATCTTCAATGAACTCCTCTCCTCCCCTATGGCTGAACATTCTATGCCCTTAAGTCCGTCCCGCCCTTCACAGGACTAAGGCCCCATCCTGATCCAAACGATGGCAGATATACACCCAGCTCCACACACCTAGCTCAGATCACATGTTCGTTCCGCTCACCCTTCAACCCAAGATCCGATGGAAGCAGTTGATACTCCAACATCACCAATCGCGGCGGTTGGACCAACTCCTCAGACACCGAAAATACCCTCGACCCATGAATCCTGACCTACCGGCCGAAAATCCCTTCTTGATCTTCCTTTTCCGCCAGGTTGTGAGCCCGAATTACAATCAAGAGCCTCGGTCGGTTCTCCAAAACCTACGAACAAAAAAACAGTTACTGCTCCATCTAGGATCTCTCCCTTTGCAAAACAGGCTCCTCAAAATCAGCTCTCCGTCTCCCAAGCTCTTTGGGACGAACCTCAAATACAATATCGGCCTCAAAAGAGAAAAAGATATCCACACCGGTATCTAATCGTCCCACATAATATCTTCCATTTTACAATGGAATTGTCACGGCGTTCTTCCAAAGTGGGAAGAACTCAAAATTCTTTTGACGACTATCCAATCCGTTGCTATTTGTCTTCAGGAGAATAAACTGGGTATACGGCCCTTTCCGCCGGTACCCGGCTTTCTCACTTTTAACTATAGCTCCTGCTAGAAGCCCTTCTCATGGGGGGGGGGCAATCAAGGTATCTTCATCCCACCATGTTTCTCCCATCTCCCTACATACTACCCTCCAAGCTGTTGCTGTGAGGGTTTTTCTTACTAAGCTTTTTACCGTTTGCTCTATTTGCCTACCCCCTTGTTTATCATTGTCAAGACCCGACCTTTTAGAACTTATAGACCAGTTGCCCTCCCCATTCTTATTACTAGGAGATTTTAACGCCCGTCACCCATACTGGAGTGACATCACTCGAAATGTCAAAGGCAGTGTTTTAGTCTCTTTTATTATCCGACTTTCTTTGTGTCTTAAATACTGGCCATTTTACCTCTTATCATGTCCAGACGGACTCTTTTAGTTGTGTTGACTTGTCTGTTTGTTCCTTCGATTGATTCACGGAATTTCGATGGTCAATTCTTGACGATCTCCATGGGAGTGACCACTTCCCTATTGTCTTGTCGGCCCTTCAAGTTAGCCCTCATACAACCATGCCCCTTAAGTGGGACTTAGGTCATGCAGATTGGGAAGGTTTCCAAGAGGCGTCCTTCACAAATGCATCCTTGGGGACCTTCAATGGAATGGACGCGGCAGTAGAATACTTTACATCGACTATTTACAATGCAGCAACACAGACCATCCCACGGAGGCGACCTCCCATGGGCCACTCAACCGTGCCCTGGTGGACCTCGATGTGTGCAACAGCTATTAAAAATTACAAGTTAGCCCATGCCCGATTCCGAAAGAACCGAACTTTGTGCAACAAGGTCGACCGAAACCGAGCTCGTGCGCTTCGTCAAAGAACCCTTCGTCAGGCTCGCCGAAATTCATGGTGCCGTTACGTTTCATCAATTTCCTCTATGACACCTACTGCTAAGATCTGGAAGAGAATTAATAAGATCAGGGGCCGTTATGCTAATCATCACACTCAACTTAGACGGTTCCTTGGAGAATGACGACCTGGCGGTCAGCAATGATTTTGCTGACCATTTCCGCGCCATCAGCAGTGTCAGCCGCTACGATAAGGCTTTTCAATCCTAAAAATCAAAGGAAGAATCTCATTCTCTCAACTTCACAACAAAATCTAACCTTCCGTATAACGCTCTATTCAGCATCTATGAGCTACATAGCGCTTTGTCCCTTTGCAGATCTACCTCCTCTGGCCTTGATGAGATCGATTTCGATATGATTCGGCACCTACATCCACACTCTACTTTCTTCTTACTTGATTTGTACAACCTTATATGGGTGAAGGGTTTTTACCCGTCATCATGGCGCATTGGGATCATCCTTCCCTTTGTCAAACCGGGCAGGGACGGGTTGGATGCAGATCACTACCGCCCTATAGCTCTCACCAGATGTTTGAGTAAGTTGCTGGAAAAATTTATATTGGAGCGCCTAAACTGGTTCCTAGAAACCAATCACCTTCTCTCTCCATTTCAATGTGGCTTCCGCAAAGGTCATAGTACCCTTGACCTACTAGTACGTTTCGAGGGATCGGTCCGGAAAGCTTTCTCATTAAAGCACCGAGTCCTAGCCATATTTTTCGATATCGAGAAAGCCTACGACACAACATGGAGATACGGCATCTTGAAGCAGCTATACGTCTGGGCGATGAGAGGCCTTTTACCTTCACTTATTCAAAGTTTCTTAGCATCTCCATCCTTCAAGGTACGTGTTGGAAACGCATACTCTGACCTGCAACCCAAAGAGGAGGGAGTTCCTCAGGGCAGTTTTTTAAGGGTCTTATGTTTTATTATTGCCATCAATGATATTACTCCGTCTCTCCCAAGGGTGTATAGGCAATTCTGTTTGTCGATGATTTAGCACTATACTGTTCCTCACCTCGACTTCCATCAGCAGCGCGTCGGCTACAACTGGCGGTCGATGTTGTATCCAAAAGAGCACAACTTCCGGGATTTCGCTTTTCCACGAACAAAACCAAAGCGATGTATTTCCACCGAGGCAGATGGGTTCTTGTTCCGCCATCTATCTCCCTACAAGGCGAAGATATAGAGTTTGTCTCCGAGTTTCGGTTCCTTGGCGTAACTCTCGATCCAAAGTTATCGTGGTTACCACACCTACGCCGACTTCGAACAGGCTGTCTGCGGGCTATAGACATTTTGAAAGTCCTCTCACACACTTCGTGGGGCAGTGACCGACAAACATTGTGGACATTATACACAGCCCTCGTCCAATCCAAATTGGATTATGGCTGTCAAATTTACTCATCGGCTTTCCCTTCAGCCCTTAAAATGCTGAACCCCATTCGAAACCTCGGAGTTCGCCTTTCTAGTGGAGCCTTCCGTACTTCTCCTGTCAACAGCCTTTACTTCGAGAGTGGGATACTCCCTTTTCCCTACCATAGACTTCAAATCTGCATGCGATACTTCTGCCGAGTACAGCAAGCCCTTGTATCAGAAGTCTACGATGCCTGTATGCTGCCGAATCAACGGCGACATATGATAAGTTGCCATCTTTATCCTGCCCTTTGAACCTTCGCATAGGAGATCATCTCTCTAACCTGGGTGCTCCAAGGGTCCTTACCCTTCAATCCTTACTGAACCCTAGGTGGCGTGCTACTCTCCCCACAGTATGTACCAACATGTGGAGCCTGGAGAAGTCCTCCATGGACCCTCGCATCATTAAGAGCCTGTTCTTAGAGCATTCGATCTCACACAAACAATGCTGCCCACTATACACGGATGGCTCTAAGTAGGACGGTGGCGTGGGTGCCGCAGCCATCTACCCAGAAGGAGAATTCCTAATTCTATCTTTGCCGCCAGCAGCATCCATTTTTACTGTTGAACTTTCAGCAATCCTTTTAGCCTTTAGACTCATCCAAATTTTACCTTTTAGTGATATTGTCATTTTTTCCGACTCAAGGAGTGTCTTACAGTCAATTAGACCTTTAAATGCGTCCCATCCCTTGATCACAGAAATTTGCAACTGGCTGATCCAAAATCCATCCCGATATAGAATTATTTTTTGCTGGGTCTCTGGGCATGTGGGGGTACTGAGCAACGAGAAGGCTGATCGACTGGCCCGCTCAGCACATTCTGTGTCCCCTGAGAACTCGGCTCTGCCTTTTAGGGACTACTTTCCTTCAATAAGAGAGTATATTTTTCAACTGTGGCAGAATGAATGGGATGACTGTTCATCATCCAAACTATAAAAAATTCTATTCGCTCTTGGCCCTCGAGTCGTCATAGAATGCGGTCGTTGGAGGTGGCCCTTTGCCGAATCGCATTGGCCACACGAGACTTACTCACGGCCATCTTGTTTCGGGTGATGCCCATATCAGCCCTTGCTGTCGTTTTTGCGGTGGGGACCAATCGGTTGCCCACCTTTTATTGGATTGTAACCATTTCGCCATTCTCCGGTTGTCCTGTTTCCCGACTCTTTTAACTATTCCTCAACACACCCGTCTTCGATTCATATTGGCGGAGGAATCTTTTATCCCGTCGTTTTTTTAAATTTTTGTCACAAAGTGGTCTCCTCCACCTTTTATAGATAATATCTCTCGTTTCACCCTAGCGGCCATATAGAATCCACTTGCATTGGGCAGCAACCCACTGGTAACTTACCTTAAACCTAAACCTTATGTATGTTAATCGACACAAAGTAGGCCCCTAAACCCAGCCCCACTCTACTTCTACAGAAGACGCCAGGTTCCTTGAGTCAATGTCAAGGTGGGA
The DNA here is from genome assembly GCA_963969495.1 of Ceratothoa steindachneri. Classification (NCBI taxonomy): domain Eukaryota; kingdom Metazoa; phylum Arthropoda; class Malacostraca; order Isopoda; family Cymothoidae; genus Ceratothoa; species Ceratothoa steindachneri. Next base: position 118,499,678 of record OZ018318.1, on the reverse strand, counting down.
GGAATTAGGAAAAATTGCAAAAGCACCGGAGACCTTGTAAAGTCGGTCGAGGCCCCACAATCTGCAATAATAGGTTTGGGGTTGCCAGGGTTTTCCAGTCTGTTTCTTTTTCTTCAGACCTGAAGAAAAAAAAGCAAATTGAGTTGAGAGTTGCGTGCCCTACTTAATTCACCTTTTTGCGTGGTTTTCTTTCTTAAAACCTATCTGGCTTGTCGAGATCTTTCCTACTGGTTTTCTCTTGTTTTGTTTTGTTTTTACAAATTTATCCACCCCCTTCCCTTCCCTTCCCTTCCCTTCCCTTCCCTTCCCTTCCCTTCCCTTCCTTTTCCCGCTCACTAAAGGATAACATCTCCACTTTGACCGACTGACCCTCTACCGTTCTCTCTCATTCGATGTTCAGTCTAAAGTTTGGAATGGAATAGCGATGGATAATTGTTTGGCGCCAATCTGTACATGGAATTCTTTGAGACCAAAATACTAAAATCCCTTGTTCTGGCTGAGGCTATGTTGATGGAAGTTTGTATGTTTGGCCTCATAATTTAAATACTAATTTATTTTTAACCTAACTTAATAAGTTGGTGCCTTCGATCAAATTTACCCTAGAAGTTGAAAAGGCCTGCGTCCTTACCTTCTTCGATATCCGTAGGATGCATCAAGGTTTCATATAGGAAGTATGCGCAAAATCTCCTGTACAAATTCCTACATAGTTTTCTTCCACCACATTAGTGTAAAACGTGTTTTTTTACCTCGATGTTTCGACTCTCCATGGAAAATAATCTCACATGAATACTTAGAAATGTAAAATTTATAACGCTGGCTCAAAATTATGTTATCCCTTATTGTTCAGAGACACTTGTAAAGACGCCGCTAAAAGATCCTCTTATCATGCCAACAATAATATTAGATTGTTTGAAGCTAAAAATATGTCCTTACCGTATAACATAGTGTTCAGGCAAATTCCTCGTCCCCTACAACTTTTTCATATAAATGTAATCTTTTAAATAAGAGTTATCTCTACATGGATAGGATGTAATGATTGCTAAGTGTTGTCATAGACAAACTGGGAAAAAGAATTCTACGTACTGTTAAAACAACACCAGATCAATCTGCCTTATATTTGACATGGTATAACTAATAATACAATCAAATGGAAGAACTTAAAGTCCATTAGTAAATGTAGCAATTATGTTTCCAGAACCTTTTTAAAATGGGTTGTTTTCATGAAGCCCGGGTTGCTTGGATTAGATCCAAATATTACCTTCTACATCATTGCTCTAATTAAGATTTTACGAGACTTTGTCTCCGTTACTTATGCTTTAGGGAAAGGAGGTCCCCTCTCTCTACTATATAAACTGATGACTTTTGTTCATTCCTCGAAAAGTTCTTTGTAAATAAAGACAAAAGCGCTCGGAAACTGCTTTCCTTTTCTTGGTTGGGTTTTTACATATTTTTTTTCTGAAATCGTGTATTTTTGTTTCAGGCGGCTGGGGACCTCAATATTGCAGTTTGCAATGTGCCGGGTTACGGCGTTGAGGAAGTTGCGGACACAACCATGTGCCTGATTCTCAACTTGTACAGGCGGACCTTTTGGCTTGCCAATATGGTCCGAGATGGCAAGAAGTTCACAGGGCCTGAGCAAGTCCGAGAAGCAGCCCAGGGATGTGCACGGATACGAGGCGACACCTTGGGGATTGTCGGACTGGGTAAGCAAGCATTGGTTTATAAGTAAATGGAGTTTGGTCTTCCAGCTCGTGTGGTGTTGATGCACACCAACACCTCTTCGTTGGAAATTAGTTGCTGATGAGGATGAAGCTTGGTCTTGAGGCAGTTTTTAAGGTGTAGCGTGGTTTGTCTTCTTGGTTTCCCCATTTCGGTCAAGTTCAGTGGGGTATTTTTTTCATATAATTTTTTTTTCCCGGCAGGGTTGTAGTGTATTTTAAATTGCGGTTCACGATTTATTGAAATATTTGAATCATTAAACCTTTTGATTTAGTCGGTTGGCAGATAATTTAAGCCAAAATAATTACAATTCTTGACTTCTTCCGCTGACGCTAGAGGCGCTTCACTCTTCTCGCCTTTGCTTTGTTTCTTGTTATTTTGCTTTTGTTTTCTTGGATTTTGTCGGGGGCTTGGGGGGGGGGGTACCTACTTCTATTTTAACGTAGCCTAATATTAGGCTTGAGTTTGAGTACGGCGACTTGTGTCCTTCGTAAGCAGTCGACAGCTTGGTGCTATAAAAAAAAATAAATAAATGGATTTCCATTGGGTCATGGTGTGGGATAGAGGCTGTGGTTATTCTGGAGGTATTGGAGTAGGAAGTTTCGCATGAAATATGCGATTATGTTTCTGCCTTCGTTCGTTTGTCTTGCCTCATATGTTTATGGCGTTGTGTTTGTTATACGATCGTGAGTTTTGATTCCTGGATGAAGGCTAGATGGTATGTTATGATTGTTGAGGATTTCTTGCTCCATTTGTTTGTTGCGTATATAGTTTGTTTAAATTGTAAGATGTTGATTGTGTATCTTGGTGTGGTGTTCTTGGCCTCGTGGTCTACTGAGTGTGTTTCGGTTTGGAGGAAGTTGTGGCACTCCTGGACTGCGGTGGGATTTGTAAGCTTGATTGTGGCTTGGCCTCTTTACAGGGCAGGCTAAAGATGGGGCATGTGTAACGTGGACCCGGGTCTGTTCTATGTCCCAGGATTTATAGCGATTCAGCCAACTGAGACTCCCGCCCCAAGGTTTTGCAATCTCCGCGCCCCCTGTGACGCCACGGCTGTCGTGAGCCAGGATGATGCCGAGATTGTTTTTTGCTGCCAGGTTCCTGGACGTGTAGGGATTGCGAGAAAGGAGCGGAGGAGGGTGCAAACAGCGTGTGATGACTGTTCGGCCCGACCAACCCTTTGCCTTTCCCTATTATAAGATCAGCCCTTCTGATTTGAATGGTAGAGAAGATGGAGACGGCCGAAGGGAAGCTAAAGTTGCGTGCTATTGCGCCGTCCTTTGGTGTGGACCTACTTCCCAATGCCCCGACGACCTTGAGTCGTTTTCTCTCTCCACGGAATCCCCCCCCCCCTCCCGGGACGCAGTACTTTTTAATGTGGCGCTCCCCTAAACATTACAGTGCCGAGTGCATGATCCCGCACACTGCCGGCCATATCTTTTTTAATGTGCCAATCTGGCGGAGCTACGCGCGCGTTACCTGTCCTGCCCTTGGACGAGCGGGACGAGCTCATACTAACACTAACCGGTGTAGAGTGATTGATCGATCGATCGGGTGTTTCGGGGAGGTGAGACTCCTCAATAGTATTTAGCTTTCGCCGTTGGATGCACACTCAGGTCCCTTGTGGAGTGGTCCTCCCTCCCTCCCTCCCTCGAGCGTGCCCTTGTAGTTTTTAGGGGGTGTCACTAGAGGGGCAGACTTGCATTTGGTTGGATGTGATAGGAGTATTCATTGTGAACTCTCCAATAATAAACAGTTAGGCCGACGTTTAATGATTGCAACGTATATATATGAACGAAAGGTCCTTAAATGATCAATCGAACGGGTTGTCGACCACCTTCATGACAAAGCCCACCCACACCTGGCCCGTTTGACCCAGGAAAAAAATAATGCGTTAGGTTGGGAACTTCTTCCATATTCACTGCCATGCACCATATAGTTACTATTTATTCATTACATCGTTTGAATTGCAAAATCTTTCCCGATATGAAAGGTGGGGGGGGGGTGTTATCGAATCATTTTTTTCTTCAAAACTGAATGAATTCCATACTAAAAGTATCATTGCTTAGTTAAAAGATGGGAGAGCATTGGCCGTAATGAGGGAAACCGCTGAATAAATGTATTTTTTGTACATTAAAATTGATTTTATTTTCCTTTTAAGAAACGAATTCCTTGCCAACCTAATACAAGTGATTTTCCCTCTGTGGTTATACTTGTAGGCGGCCGCCTCATGAGGGAGTCCACATTTTTCCTGTTTTTAATTCACTTATCCTCTTTTCTTTGTTTTGTTTTTTTAAATTCGCTTACCCCCACCGCCATGATTTGCAGGACGGATCGGGTCTGCCGTGGCTCTGCGCGCCAAAACGTTCGGATTTAATGTGACTTTCTACGACCCCTATTTACCCGATGGCATTGAGAAGTCGTTGGGTCTTACTAGAGTTTACACGTTACAGGTGGGTATATTACCGCATTCTGGTGATTTATAGCATTAATTGATCTTTTGTATGGTATTGTGAAGAGTATGCAAGTGCCCACCTGCCGGAGTGGCACCTACCTCTCGTCCCAGTGCGCCTGGTAGTCTCAAAATGGATTGAGACTACCTAAGCTGTATTTTTGTACACATCTTCCTTTGCCCGTCACTCATTACAAGCCTCTCACTTATTTTCCTCGTCCAGCATTTAATTTTTCCCGCCATTCGCCGACTACCATTCATCCTTTTGACCTTCTACTACACCCATCTTTCCATATATATATATATATTGCAATATATATATATATATATATATATATTGCACCGAATTCTCGGTGGCACACCATGCCGCAGCATATTTGGCCCCAAGGTGCTCCCTAATTGTTCCTAGCTCGGTCAACCGGCTCCTCTGCTCCTGCTCCGGAATAGGCGCCTGGGGAAGGAGTTTCCCCGTTTGCCAAGTCTAAAAATAGGTCCTTAATTCAAATTTACTCAAACTACAAATGCTGTCGAGAGTGACGGATTTCCTCTTCACCTCTATTTCCTGCAAAAGAAGTTTCCCTTTTACCTTCTCTCGGGAGCCACCCACAAGTGAGCCCCTCTCGAACGCGTGGTTGCCCCATGGAGGCCGGGAGCCAGTTTCCTGTTACCGACGCTCCCACCTCGGTACTAATTGCATACCAGTCAAAGTTGATCTCCACTGATTAACTCTCCTGGGATCCTGACACCACGAAGGGGGCTGTTCCTATGGAGACCACCCAGAAGAGAAGGTCTTATCCGGGAGGGGATCCTCAAGTCTGATCCCACTCATGAGCAGGGCCCTTCGTAGGGGACTAAGTCCCTCTTCTCCGTTTTACTGACGGACCAACGTTGTCCGATGGACAAATGCTCCACCAGCGCGTCAGCCGCGGTAAAGAACCGACGGCCTCTTTTTTCGGATGGGTCTTCTGTTCAATGCGGTCGACCCCCCCTCCCCCCATAGTGCAAAGTTTGCGGTTGCGGTTTTCCGACACTTAAAGAGCACACCTGTTTGGGTACCTTACTCAACCTTAAATTTTGTAAAAAGGGTAGTTTATGCCAGGAAGCTGCTAGGACATTAATGAAGAGCTGACCTACCAGCTATCAGTTAATGTTGAGCTTGCGGTGAGCAATTTAGAGAAGGCTTTGAACCGACACTCTTAGTCACTTCTGACCTGGTAAGGCTTCGGGCGTGCAGGCTGGTATCACTAACGCATCAAAACATCCCTGCCGTTACTGTTAAAATCTTATTATTGCTACTGCTTCAGCCATACGAGGAAATCAGAGGCAACCCCCAAACTACTTAATTTGCTCCCAAGGCCATTCAGGATAGATGTGTTTTGTGTAGAGATAAGTGCGTGATTGTGGCGGATCCTACCCTTCCTCTAAGCATTGCAAATCGTATATATTTGGAAAAAAAGTCCCTACAGTTCTGCTATATAGACTATATTTTATTTCGAGAAGCTAAGGAGATGGTCATTGTAAGGATCGGGATCGGCCGCGATCGGGCATCAATTTCCAGAGTCGAAACTTACGAGGTTTTAAAAATGCACTTAGGTGTTTCTCTTGCCTCAGGAGACGACCTTTTTCTTCTTCACATATCTTGTCCCTTAGTCCTGTTTAGCGCACACGTGTGTGGTAAAGAGACTTAAAACTGCATTAATTTTCCACAGGAGTTACTGTATCAAAGCGACTGTGTGTCGCTGCACTGTACTCTGAATGAGCACAATAGTCATCTCATCAACGAATACACAATAAAGCAAATGCGACCGGGCGCCTTCCTCGTCAATACGGCGAGGGGGGCACTTGTTGACGAGAATGCTCTTGCAATGGCCCTCAAGGACGGCCGAATACGAGCAGCCGCCCTTGATGTACACGAAAATGAACCTTTTAATCCTTTCCAAGGTAAGTCCAAAACACTTCATCTTGAAGACCTACACGGTAATGCTGAAGTACACATGTTCCCCCAGGATAAGGTTCGTCCCTTAGGGCAGACGCATCAACGGGGGTGTTCCATGGTATTTAATTTTGGGGCGAGTTGGTTGCATGCTCAAGCCCCTGAAGGCGCGGGCAGCCCTCCGGTGCTTTTGTCTTTGGCTTTGCTTTTTGCTTTTGTTTTTTTGGTATATAACTTTTTTTAACCTTTAATGTAGTTTAAAGATCAGCTACTTTGTTTTTGATACCTATGCCCTTGTTAAGCGAAATGCCGATGACTGGTGGAGGTGGGTGGGTAGTGTACTAGACTGCCGACTATACCGTTTCTAGTGTACATGCGGGGTATGTGCACGCCAGCCCAATACTTAATGGGATCAAGCCCAATGACAGTCGCCAGGTATGGCCCGCATGTTGCCGCGAGTAGTTCATTTTGGTCGTAGAAACATTAAAATATTTAATGTCACGATTGATTGGAATAAATTAATCAATATTCAATTTTGTTTGGTCAGGTTTAATTTTATTTCGAAATAGATCTTTTGAACCTGTTTGGTCATGTAGTTTTTCCCTCTATTGCTTCAAAGGAGTGTTTAAAAGGATTGCTCATTTGAATGTAAAAGACAAATGTGCCATTGCAAAGGTTTATCAAGATACATTTTAATTAATTTAAATACTCCAAATACGTCTAGTATTTACTGGTGTGCCATCGCACGATAATGCACTAAGGAGCAGTTCCATTATCAGGAGTTAGGTTAGGTTAACATCTCTTGGTTCTCTAATATAATGTTCTTATTCAGCAGGCCAGGCTGTTTTTTAAGCACTCTTCACCTTGTAGGGAAAGAGAGAACAGCAGGCCAGGCTGTTTTTTTAACACTCCACCTTGTAGGGCAAGAGAAAACAGCAGGCCAGGCTGTTTTTTAAACACTCTCCACCTTGTAGGGCAAGAGAAAACAGCAGGCCAAACTGTTTTTTAAACACACTCTCCACCTTGTAGGACAAGAGAGAACCTTGATGTATTCCACCACAGATTAAATGTTCCATGGAGCCCTAAACACAAAAGAGGGTGCTATAAAAATCCCATAGCATGCAACAGCCCCACCCCTCACTCTAACCTGCTGCCTCAGAACAGCCTCACAGAAAGCACGGACCCACTTTCTTGTGGTAACGTTGGTGGGGAGCATCCAGCACACGCTGTAGGACCAAAGGCTTTCTCCCTTAATCCCCCAGCGGTTGAAGGGAAGAGCAGGTGTCTCATCTGCTCCCGTGGAGCTATTAACAACCCGTTCTTCATTCTTTTCATCCCTTTTCCTCCATCAAATCCAATACATTTTCAGGTTCCCCAGAAAGTTGGTATCTCGAGGAGATGTATCAGAATGTTTGGAGACGAAGCTATTATAACTAAGTGTTTTAATTCCTTCCTTTCCTGTATGGAGTACTGCTCTCCTGTGTGGTCCTCAGGTGCAGATTCTCATCTTAAGCTCCTGGATAGAGTAATGGCATCAGTCAAATTTATTTTGACAAGTATTAATGTTGACCTGTGGCATAGGCGTACAGTGAGTTCTTTATGCTCGTTGCATAAAATGTACTACGGTGATAAACATCCTTTGCATTTGTCCTTAGCTGTTTGTGCTCGTAATACAAGGCAGGCAGCCACTACTAATAGTGTGACATTTTATAGTATCGGGTATAGTACTAACCAGTTTGCCAGGAGTTCTATTGTGGCTGCAACCATGATGTGGAATGGTTTGCCTAGTGCTGTTATGTAGTCTACTGATCTCCATACATTTAAGAGGGTAGCTAATTCATTCTTATCATCTGCTGATATCACTTGATTTCCAGTGTTTTGTTTTTTTTCCTCCTCATTTTTTATCTTTAGTCTAACTTTTGTCTCTATTGTATTTTTATTTTCAGGCTGATCTCCCTCTGGAGCCCCTTGGGTTTATTATCTTGACCCTTTCCATAGGGGTGGTCAGCTCAAGATTTAAAAAAAGAAAGTCGTGTGTTTTTATGGTTCACTTTTTCCATCACATTCTTCTTTCCTGTTCGTTTTCTTTCTCTTTCAATTTTTTTCTTATCCAGCATATGAGTCGGTTATTGTTGCATTGCGGCCCAAGAGCAGGTGACATCTCTGCTCCCTCCGACCCCTTGAGAGATTAAGGGATAATTATTTGATCCTACAGCCTGTGCTGCATGCCCCCCGCCAAAGCTACCAAAAGGAAGTGGGGCCGCGCCTTCTACGAGGCTGTCCTGAGGCAGCAGGTTAGAGTGAAGGCAGGCTGTTGCATGCTGTAGAATTTTTATAACGCCGCCTTCCCCCTGCTAGTAGTCCATGCAACAGTTAGGACACTGAGCTCAATTGCAGTTTAACCTCACGCGGATTACATCCAAGTTGGGTGGTCCCGTACCGGTCTCATACCCACTTGAAATCACGTGACAACTTTACAATTCTTTTTCTCTTGTCCTACAGGTGGCTAGAGTATATAAAAAAAGACTTGCCTGTTCGGCAGGTCCAACATGAACACTTTTTAAAAAGCTGCTTTTGCTATAGTTGGAGCAGCTCTACAGCTTACCCGCTATCTGTCTGCTCTAATAACTAAATTTTCCTTAAAAAAATACTTAAGATGGCATCATCGGTGCCGTCTTCAGAGTCACCACTGTTTTCACTATTTTTAAATTTGTCTTGTTGAGATTTGTTGAAGCAATGTTCATATCTAGGCGCATTTTTGCTTCCGTTTTCTGTTTGACTTCTTTCTGCAGGTCTCTTTCGAGCAGATGTTTCTCTTTCAATAGGTCCTAACTGGTTTCTTCCCCATATTGTTTAGACTGCTACATCTGGTACTTGGAGAAGCGGTGCATCCTTCTGAGTTGAGTGCCCGTAGCTACGAGGGGCGGTCAATAAGTTTTTCGAATCGGTACGGCCAAACAGAGGAAGGGGGATGGCTGTTTGTGGAGGTGTTAGGACATGTTATGACAAGTCAGGACCTGCAACCGCACGCTCCTGCCTCTCTATTTAAGAAGCAGTAGCTGATCGCAGATCGTCAGTCACAAATTTTTCAACAATGGAGAAGGTTGAGCACCGCGCAGTGATCAAATTTTTGACCAAGGAAGGCAAGAATGCAAAAGAGATCCATGAACGCATGGTTGCAGTGTACACCGACACCGCCCCTTCCTATGCAACCATTGCTCACTGGAATAGGGAGTTCCGCCATGGTCGTGAGTGCCATGAAGATGTTTCCCGTCCAGGACGCCCGCCAGACGTGACCAACGAAGACAATGTGGCCCGTGTGGAGAGGATGATTCTCGAAAATCGACGGGTGAAGGTCGAAGAAATCAAGCGAGAACTTGGAATATCACATGGAAGTGTTATCAACATCATCAACGACAATTTGGCCATGACGAAGGTCTCTGCCCGTTGGGTCCCTAGAAACGTCACGCCCCATGATCGACTTCAACGTCGTCAAGTCCACAAGGCCAGAGTTGCACAAGTTGCCCTGCGCGAGTGTAGATTCGAGGAGCTCAACCATTCCCCCTACAGTCCAGATCTGGTGCCAAACACCGAATCCGAATCCGCCCCTATGCAAGGTCCTCCTCAAACGGCTATGGTCTCTGAGGCAGTACAAGGAAGGGAGGTATCACCTCCGGATGGTGTTCCTGTGACCACCAGGACCTTCTCCATTTCCGAGAATTACCTGGCTGAGGCCGGTCCATCTGGCCTAGGGGCTTCTGCCGGCGGAGGTGAGAAGCGGGTTCATTTCCCGCCCTCCTCTCCAAAAAAGAAAAAGACTAAGAAGACTCGGGGCTCCTCTCCATCCGCGGGAGCTGTGGGGATGGATGGGTCTGCTGCCACTTTGGCAAGCGACCAAGCCAAGATCGGCACATCCGGCCCCTCTGCCCCCCCGGTTGCGGAGCCCCTGACTAAGACCAAAAGTGCACAGGGCGGAGCCTCGATGACATCGGGGCCCCTCATTCAGAGGTTACCTGGCGTTTTCGAGCCCGCTGGCTTAAAACGCTTCCTCTTTATTCGATCCACTGATGGCACCATGTTGGCCAAGGGCAACATGATCCATCAGAGGAGAGGATTAGCTAGTGCAATTGGTAGAGCGCTGAAGGTGACCCGTTTCTCGGACGGGAGCCTTCTGGCGAATGCGGCGAATCCCGCTGAGGCTGCCAAGATAAGTGCTCTTTGGATACTTCATGGCACCCCGGTGAGTGTGACGCCGCACTCTACCATGAACTTATGCGAGGGAACTCATTGACTACTCCATTGAGGACATCACCTTAGAGCTGGCCGACCATGGGGCGGTCAAGGTCGAACGTGTGATGAGAAAACAGGGAGGGGCCTCGAGACCCACCCCTACACTCTTCGTCACGTTCGACTGTGACAAGCTCCCTGAGTCGGTGCGTGCTGGTTGGTACCGCTACCGCTACCGCGTGAAGGCATTCGTGCCACTGCCGCGTAGGTGCTATTACTGTCACCGCTTCGGCCATACGAATCGATCTTGTACACGTGCAAAGTCGGGGTCACCCGAAGTCTGTGTAAATTGCTCCAAGGCCGCACACGATAAGTCTAAATCATGTGTGGCCAAGTGTGTCAATTGCGGAGAGCCGCACCCCGCTTCTTCGAAGCAATGTGGTGCATATCTCCTCGAGAAAGAAATCCTGGCCGTTCAGGCCCAGTATTGACTCTCATTCCGCGAGGCTAAGGACTTGGTCTTGGCGCGCCTGGCTCTGCCTGCGATGTCTTATGCCTCAATAGTTAGAAAGGCACCCTCTGCTCCTAGCCCATCCAGACCAACGAGCACGGTTGTTTCCGCGCCCATTCGGAGCCCTTCTGCGGGCTCTACTCAACCCGGGCGCTCCCCTGGTAAAGCTGGCGGCAAAAAGGGTTCATACCCAGCCCGGGCTAAAACCAGGGCTCCACCCTCTTTTCCCAGCGTGACCGTTTCCCGTAAGGCGAAACGGCCACGCGCCTCCACCGAGTCGTTAGACTGAAGGGGGCAACACCCCTGAAGTTGTTCGCCAGACCATCTTCCGGGGTTCCTAAAGCTGTCTCCCGAAAGGAGCACAGCAACAAAGGAGCGAGTGGCTCGGCGACGGTAGTTCCTCGAAAGGAGGGCCCCTCGCCTCCGAAGCCGCAACGCCCGCCTGGGGGTTCGAGACGGAGGGAGAAAAGACTCGCATGGCGAGCCCAACCTCCCCTCAATAAGTCCTCGAAGGTGACAGCGCTTTGTCAGGCCAACAGCGCCGGGGGTTCTGTCTCTGGGAAGCGTACGGCCATTCCCGTGAGGGTCTTCTGTTCGAGGAGGGCCCCCGCGTCTCCTTCGAGCTAGGCCTGGAGGGCATATTCCTTCAATGGAATTGCTGTGGACTCCGGGCCAACTGGGAGGAGCTGCGGAGGCTCGTCTCGTCCCGTTTCCCGTTAGCTATCTTTTTGCAGGAGACCATGCTAAGCGCGTGCCCCCTGCCCTCCCTCCCGGGTATAAGGGTCTTGCGACACACCACCACGGGATGGCCGGGCTTGGGGATGCGCGGTTTACACCCGGCATGATGTCTCCGTTCTTCCTTTCTCTTTAGATACCTCCTTTCAGGCAGTGGCTGTGCAGCTGCGCCTGGATAGGAGGTATACTATCATTTCTGCGTACATTCCACCGTCAGCTGACTTCGACGCGGGGGACTTCCGCCGCGTCGTGGGACGGTTGCCGAGGACCTTTCTCTTTCTTGAAGATCTGAACGGCAGGCATCCTCTCTGGGGAGATTACTCAATAAATCCCAGGGGACAATCCTTGCCGATCTGATCGAAGAGATTGAGATGGGTGTCCTAAACGTGGATGAGTTTACGCATCACTGTCCGAGAACCGCTTCATTTTCTTGCCTTGATCTATCTTTGTGCTCTTCGGATGCACAGCCTGATTTTGATTGGGAGGTGGTCGATGACCTCCATGGTAGTGATAACTTTCCCATTCAAATATCATTTTCAGGGCAACTCCTGCCTGAGAGCCCACCTCGGTGGTGCTTGGCGCGGGCGCGGTGGCCTGCATTTCAGGAAATGACTCAATTCTCTATCTCAGTCGAGGAGTTTAGGTCGGTAGATGAGGCCGTTGAGTTCTTCTCCGGCAACCTCATCGCCGTGGGCCTGACTAATATTCCTAGGACGTCTGGCCGTTTCGCACGCCGACCACTTCCATGGTGGTCGGCCGAGTGTGAGACGGCCCTCAAACAGAAGCTTTATGTCTACATGCGCTATAAGCGCCGCCCGAAGGATTTCACTGTCGCTGAATTTCGTTGGGCTAGGACCTTTCTCTTTCTTGAAGATCTGAACGGCAGGCATCCTCTCTGGGAAGATTACTCAATAAATCCCAGGGGACAATCCTTGCCGATCTATTCGAAGAGCTTGAGATGGGTGTCCTAAACGTGGATGAGTTTACGCATCACTGTCCGAGAACCGCTTCATTTTCTTGCCTTGATCTATCTTTTTGCTCTTCGGATGCACAGCCTGATTTTGATTGGGAAGTGGTCGATGACCTCCATGGTAGTGATCACTTTCCCATTCAAATATCATTTTCAGGGTTCCGGTATATTTCGAAGCACGCCCGCCGCTTTTCTTGGCGGGCATACGTGTCTTCACTTAACGGGAAGACCCCTTTAGCAGAGGTGTGGAAGCGAGTCAAAAGGATTTGGGGTAAGTTCTCGCAGGACCCCCCTCCCGTTCTCCAGGAGAATGGGACCTCAATCTCGGACCCCGCGTACGTGGCGGAATCCTTAGCGACCGCTTTTTCCGCATTCTCTCGCCGGGATGCTGCTCCGCCAGCATTCAATGTACGTCGTGATGTCGCGTAAGGCCTTTCGGCTGGACTTTACCTCCAGAGACGGAGAACCCTTCAACGACAAGTTTACTGTGAGTGAGTTGCGTTGCGCTCTCGCTTCGTGCGCGGACACCGCCCATGGTCCGGACGATTTCCCGTACCCCATGCACGACACCTAGGGAGCTAGTCATGGCCTTTCTGTTAGATTTGTTCAACAGGGAAGAGATCACTCTACTCCGACCGGTTTCCGCCCAATCTCTCTAACCTCTTGCGTGTGCAAGTTGATGAGATTGGTATATGTTAGATTAGCCTTTTTCCTGCACAGCGGAGGCCATCTGTCTTCTGCACAGTGCGGCTTCCGCAAGTTCCACTCCACGTCAGATGCTCTGCTCCGACTGGAAAATGCCGTTTGCGAGGCTTTCCTTCGTAGACAGCACTACGCCACGGTGTTTTTCGATTTGGAGAAGGCCTATGATACCGCATGGCGATACGGCATGATGGAGACTTTCCACACGATGGGGGCAAGGGGACGCCTCCCAATGTTTATATCTGAATTTTTGCGAGATCGTCGATTCCGCGTATGGGTGGGGGGAGCCCTCTCCGGCCCAAAGGAGCAGGAAGAGGGTGTCACGCAGGGAAGTGTCCTCAGTGTCACACTCTTTGCCCTGAGCATCAACGGCATCACCTCCGTGCTGCCGGGAGAGGTTCTCGCTACGCTCTACGTGGATTACCTTTCGATTTCTTTTGGCGCGGCCCAGATGCCAACTCTGGAGCGTCGACTCCAACAGGCATTGAACCGCGTCTCTCGCTATTGCCGAAGCGCACAGGTTTCGGTTTTCTTTGGCCAAGACTAAGGTGGTGCACTTCTGCCGCTATCCACGTTTTCACCCCGACCCAGATTTGTTTCTTACTGGGGTGCGCCTGGATGTGGTGGAATTGCACCGTTTCCTTGGTATTGTATTCGACCGACGCCTCACCTGGGAGGCTCATATTCGCAGCCTTAGGATCTCTTGTACCCGCGCCTTAGACATTCTCGTTCCGTGACGTTCATCGCTTGGGGCGCTGATAGGGCTACTGCCTTACTTTTTTATCAACCCTTGGTTCGTTCGAAGCTCGACTACGGATGCGAGTTTTATGCATCCGCAGCCGAGCGTTTATTGCGGAAGGTGGATTCGATCCACCACACCGGCCTTCGGCTTGCGACCGGTGCCTTCCGCACTTCCCCCATTGAGAGCCTTTTGGTCGATGTTGGGGAGATGCCACTCGCTCTGCACCGCGTGCAGTGCATCACTCGCCTGTACGCGCGAGCCCGGCGCCTCCCTCAGTCGCCAACAGCTTTCACTGCATCCGCAGCTGATCTCGATGGTGCCTATGCCGCCGAGAAACGCCAGTCATACCCTAAGCCCTTTAGGTTTAGGGCCAGGAAACTCCTTCGAGAGGTAGATATAGCTCTCGGGCCGGTAGCGCCCCTGGTTCTGCCCAGGACACCTCCCTAGAGGGTACCTCATTTGGCTATTTGTCGCCACGCCTCTGCTCCCAAAGCTTGTACGGCGCCGGGAGTATCTCGTTCGACCTTTTTGGAGCACACCTCGTGTCACGCTGGAACCGTGCCAGTGTATACGGATGGCTCTAAGTCTCAAGAGGTGGTCGGCTTTCACGCCGTATTCCCTCTGTTTTAAGTCAGCGGGGCTCTACCAGGCGCTGTGTCTGTCTTCACGGCCGAGCTGGTGGCAATACACCACTCGGTACGGGAGATTACGCGACGTGCCCGGTTCGGAGACCGGATTGTGATCTATAGCGACTCACAAAGCGCCCTGAGTGCTCTCGGGGCATTGGAATCTCCGCATCCCCTGGTTCGCGATATCCGTGACGCCACGGTTTTGGCGAGCCGGGCAGATGTCGAGATTATCTTCTGCTGGGTTCTTGGACATGTAGGAATTGCGGGGAATGAGGGCGCCAAAGAGTCCGCGAGGACTCTGCGACCGAACCAGCGTTTCGCTCTTCCTCACACCGACTGCATGGCAGGAATACGTGCAGCTCTCCGGGATGCTTGGCAAAGAAGATGGGAGACGTTCTGAGGGAACTTAAAGTTGCGTGCCATTGTGGCGCGACTGTTCCCATTGACCTACCCCCCAATGCCGCGAAGGCTTCAGGTTCCTCTCTGTCGTCTCCAAATTGGCCACACTCGCGGGCCGCACCGCCATTTATGGAGCGCTTGCCCGCGCCCTACTGTGAAGACTGCGTTTTCCCCCAGACTGTAAGGCACATCCTTGTTGAATATCCCAGTCTGGGCGATCTTCGCGCACGTTACCTGTCCAGGTACCGGGATGGGTGGGGTCGCTAACCCCTATCCCTTGTACTCGGGACGAGTTTGTGCACATTGACTGATGGACTACTTCCCTTTATTTAACCAGTTGTTTTTTCTGTGTTTTGTTTATTTTTGTTGGTCGCACGTTCCTGGGCCTGGGGGAGGCGTGCCTACACTACCCCTGACGCTGGAGCGCGCCTCTTCTTGTTTTATTAGTTTTCTTATTTTTTTTTCACTTGTCCTTTTAGCGTTGTTATTTGTTATTTACATAGTTATTTGTTTTCTTTTATTTGTCTCTTAATATAGCCTATTAATAGGCTGTGTCGTGTACGGCCACTTATGCCCCAGTCGCCAGATGGGCTCACTCAGAAAAAATAATAAGCCGTTCCCGGCGGTGTGGGACAAAACAGGGCCGCCGTGGGCTGAGGCAGTGATTTTTTAATAAGTTTTTTTTTGCGATGGGGGGGGGGGACCTCGCCTCTCACCACTAGCTATTGGTTCAGAGGCTTGTCCTTTACCACTTCTCGAGCCGCCCTATTGTGACGGTTTTTGGGGGGGTTACCCCGTCTGTAGAGTTTCCTCCGGTCGACTCTCCGCTTTCTCAGTGGGTCGCCAAGAAGGTGCTGCATCGGAAATGGTGCCAATTGTCGCCTGAGTTGCACAGATTGAAAGCTTATGAGTGGTGGACAGGTTGGTCATAGGTAAGTGACGGGGTGGGGGTGGGGGGCAGGGTTTCCTTCTATCACCGGTTAAGGGGTGGAGGGTACGAGTGATCGCCAGAGTAGCACCCATCGTGGAGAAAAGGGTAGAAGAGGTGGGGGAGACCTCGGGCCATATCCTGAGGATGCAAAACCTGGGGTTGATCCCGGTAAGAGATGTAGCTCACGCAATCCTCCGTCTCCTAACGATCCCTCCCTCCACCGGATAAGGAAACCAACAAATTTCAGCGTGACAATTGCTCGAGACCACCAATGGTCCATCCTCGTTTTGGGGGACGGGGTAACCCAACCAGCGTTAAGGTCACCCCACGGTAAATTGGACCCGTTCCGCCTCAGGTGTTCAGAGCCACCAGCATTTCTTAGAAGGTAGTGGAAGGGTGTATGTGTTGAACACGGGTGGAAAGACAGCGGTGTTGTGATTGGCTAAACTATGTGTAGGATCCACCGATGGATCCGAATGTCAGCACAGCGCGTCCACCGATCGGTGCCGAGACCTCTCCGTGCGCTGACTTGAACCCGACACCTCGACGCTAAAATGCCAATGCAGTGATAGTGTGAATCAGACTGTGACCGGAAGTGGTATGAGCATGTATGTATATCCGGATGGAGGCGATTGTGATGAGCGTTGGAACACCGTGTAAAGGTTGGGTTGATTACGTGAATGAGTGAGAAAGGGCTGATCAAGGAAGGATTGTATGATTGGTGTGCATGTAGGGGGCCGGCTAGGGGCCTTCTGGCTGGGCTACATGGCCCCAACCCATTCCTTGAAGGACCTTCGGCGTGGGCGAAATAAATGATGGATCATCTTGTGCTTAATCGGGGAGTGGGGGTAGTTTTAATGGCGTTGAAGATCGTCGATGTCACTTTGTGGGATGTTGTATGATGTTTCACATCGTATTGTACTCCTCGTTTCCATTGTTGATGTCAAGGCATTTCTTCTGATGGGATGCCCTCGTTGGTCGTTTTTCTACCACGACGTCATCGAAATTTTGCTTGCTCCAGGTCCGCTGAAGGAGGCGCCGAACCTCATCTGCACCCCTCACGCCGCCTACTACAGCGAGGCGTCGAGCAACGAGCTTCGGGAGATGGCCGCCACCGAAATCCGCCGCGCTATCACCGGTCGGATCCCGGAGATTTTGCGCAACTGCGTCAACAAAGAGTACTTCATTAATAATTCCTACGGCGATGGCAGCGGCGTCAATGGCACCGGGCCCTTTTTCGTGCCCGTGCACTCCACAACGCACGACACGGTTCCTCAAGGGCCTCCACCTCCAACAAGTCACGTGACCGCCGCTATCGTTGCCCCGCCGCCACCACACATTCCACCTACCGCCGCGACCGTGAGCGTAGGAAGAGTCACCCCTCCGAATGGGCCACCTCCTGCTGGCCCACCCCCAGGGCCTAGAGACACTACTACTCCTTAACACAACTCGGTCCCAACTAACCCACCCTTCCAAATGCCAACACGGCCCATTTTCAACCAGCTTTGTCGTGCCGCAACCACACAGCGTAAGTGCCGAGGATTTTCTCATCCCTCTATATGGGAATGCTTCGGTGTGCCTCCATACCTCTAGATTGGGGGTTGGGGCCTTATTGCCCCAGTTGGTTGCCGAAACATCCAAGTAAAATTTGGTTAAGACTTATCAAAGTGGGGGTGGGGGGTAATTACGTATTTGATTGGTATAGATTAGGAAAGAACCATGCTTAATGGTCTTTAAAAAAAGCACCATATTAATCGTTACTTATTATTCAAGAGTTAGTATTGCTGCTGCTTTCTTCTTTATTGACGCGTCTTAACCGCTCTGCTTGGCCATTTTTATTCTAGCTCCTATTTGTAATTTGTGCATTTTCTTATTTCAGATGGGTGAATTAAAAAAAACAACATTCAGCCAAAATCAAATAAGAAAATTGTCTAATGAGAAATTGGCAGTGTCAGTTCGATTAATGCTTGTCGAAAATAGACATATATACATTGTTGACTATTTAAGTGACAAATTAAAATGCATTATGGACTTTGAACCGATCCAATATAGTGTTGTATTAAGTGTGCGTTATACATACACGTGAATTATTGTGGGCTATGTAGCAAAACTATGTGGTGGCTATTTTGCATTTAATCGTGCAACTATGTGTACAAATGACAAAAAGTTTATCTGAGTACTCGTACTCTAGTTCATCTATACTGCACCTTTTCGTAAGGAAGGGAAATCCCTGGAATGAACAGCTTGGTGCAGCCTCAGTACTTCGCCCCAGAATAATCCCACGATCTCTGTGAACAAGCAAACATCCGACTTGCTTATCAAACCATTTTACCTTTTTTTACTCCGCATCTCCATATAGTGGTTCGGTTTTTGTGCCAAGATAAAAATCTAAGGTACATTTTATGCAAATTTACGTTGAATTCATATTGGAAGTTGTGATGATAAATAACTTATTGAGTTTTTGAAAGTGCATTTTGTCTTAATTGGAAATATGCGAACAGAAATTCAAAAATGGATGTTGAGGTCTCCTTTTTTTTATTTGGTTCTATTGTTTAGGAAGGTGTGGCTCCAGATAATACTTGTCTGAATCTCCAGGTTTGCATTAACGATCTATAAGAAGAAAGATAGATAGATAGCATCATGGGGTGCTTTTACGAGGTCTGGCTTTTCAACCCATCATCTCGGCCCGTTTGATGGATGGTTCAGGTCATATTTAGCTGCCTTTTACGACGCACTGCTGACCCTACCATTTCAGTGGTATTCGTTCTCCTCCGTTATTCTCTACCCCTTTGAGCCCGTTGTAAAAATAACAAAATTGAAAAAAGGGGGGGGGTGCCATTCAAGACTGAATAGTTTTTTTATATAAGGACTTTATCAAAAAATGTTGTCCATATTATATGCAAAATATTTTTATTGTTATTTTTATTATTGTAATTCTTATAATAAAATACGTCACTGTCTTTAAAGTCCTATTTCATTTATTATTAGCATTTAAGAACCAGATGGTAATATTAAGTCCTTATGTAAAAACTCCCACAAAAGATTTTTTTTTTGTAGTTTGTGGTTTTTCTTGTCCTTTGGATATTCGAGCGTCGATCTGGGATCACCAATTCGCGGAGGGAGGGGATGGGGGCTCGTCTATGGACCCGAACCACCCGCCACACCCCAATATATGCCCACCGCAACTAATCATGCCCATATCGATTAATTTAGCCAGCTTTCGAAGCGAATGCCCTATTTGATTACTTTGGCCGACTTTAATGAAAGTTGGGAATGGAGGAGGGTTGGACTGGGTTGCCCTCCCCTCCTCATCCCATTCGGTCTCGTCAGGTGATATTCCTCCTCCTCCTCCTCGAGCTTCCAATCGTCCCTTGGATGGTGAGGTGCAAGAGAGGGTTAAGACGAAACGCGACTTCAAGCAATTGTCCACAACGTAGAGCCGGCTCGCTCCAACCTTAGGGCACCCATTATTTATTCCACGGCAAATTGGTCCTTTCCAGGGATCCGGCACTGTAGTAAAATGAGTAAAAAGCCCCAAGAACGCCCCCTCCAACCCCATATATCCTGTTTTTTTACTCATTCACACTATCAACACGCTCTTCCAACCCTTCTCAGACCCTGACATCCACTCCCACATATTCTCTTCACCTCTTTCCAGCCATTTTTATACATGTCCATACCACCAATACTTTCAGTCGCATACTCATTTACACCATAAACAAAAAACTCTTACCCTGTCCTTCCTCACTCTCTCCCGCTAGCTCACACCGAGCATCCCTCTCAAGTTGTCCATTCGCACTGCTCTCACTCCAGATCTTTCCTCCTTCCAAACCATAGTCGCACTCCCATACACCAACGTTGGCACCAGCATACAGTACATATGTAGCTTCCTGGTACATTCAACATAAAAGTCCTTAGCATTTACTAACGCTCTAATTGCTCCAGAGTTTTCTGCCATTTGAAACGTTGTGGTCGCATTCTGCTTCATTTCTACTACTACTACACACCGTCAAAATCTACCATCAACATTTATAAATCCCTCTCTCAGCTACCAACACCAGGTCATCAATCTATACAAACGAATTTCTCACTAATCCAACACCCCTTTCACTACTCCCATAAATAAATTAAACATCTATGGCAACATCATCCAATCTTGTTTTGCATCCCCACTTATGTCGAGCCATTCACCCGGGCTATCTAGCACACTAACGTGTGCTTTACTTCCAACATAAATACTCTTTGCACCATCCTCTAGTTTACCACTCACTCAATACATTCTTCCCACCTGCCATAATAACAAAGGTTATTATTTATTTTATCGTAATCACTTTTTCTGTAATTATATTTCTTCTTCTTGAGCATTTTGTGCGCTTTGTCCAAATCTGTTCTTTTCTGGGCGGCCGAACGGCGAAATGTGACAGAACAGTTTGGATCAGATTCAACTCGATTTTGCCGCATTTTTATCTTTCGACCGCCAAAAGAGAAATTAACTACGATATTACAAGAACAAATGACCACCTAAACTTTGCTTTATGCAGTCTATATATGTAAGCTCTGTGCTTTCTGTTACCTCGCGAAACTTAAATTATACAAGAGTACAGCACGAACCATTTAAAAACTAAAATCCAGCCTCCTACCCTTAACCTTCTGCGCCGTAGTTACATCAACGTTCATATCACTGATGCTAATCGATATATCTATAATTAATATAGATGTATAACAACGCGCCTTCGATTAGTGGTGTGGCTGAAATTAGAATAATACTAAACAAAAAATCTAATGCACGTCTACGGTCCCCGTGAACCTCTTTTTACGGGACCGCAATTCACCACACAAAGCTACCAAATCCAAAATATGGAAGAAAATGTAACCATAAAATCTCGGTTGAAAATGTATCCAATGTGACGTTAATAGAGAACATAAACCGTTATAATATTAGTGACAGCTCAGTATATTATATATATATAATATATATATATATATATATATATATATATATATATATATATATATATATATATATATATATATATATATATATATATATATATATGGAGAGAGAGAGATTGATTCACAAAAATGTGCTTAACATAATAAGAACCTCCCTTTCCGAGGTCCCGGTTTCGGTTGTGACCTACCCTCGCCTTAATTTTGTTGGAATGATTCGCTCAAACGAATTATTGCAATATGATATTTGAAGCCTAAAGGATAAACTTTCGTCCCAGAGGGTTACGGACGTTTATCGGGTTCCTCCGAGTACGCTCATCGCTACCTTTGAGCGTCAGGTTCTGCCCCAGTTTGTTCGTGCTGGTTATCTTCGTGTCCCGTTATGTCGAGCTCCCCACACGTTTTAATTGCCACCAGTTTGGCCATATGAGCAGCAATTGTAGGTAGGCTCTTCGCTATGTGGCCTCTCCGTTGTCCTATCATGGCTCCTCTTGTGGGAATCATGAATGTTGCGCCAATTGTGGAGGTTACCATAGCGCGGCTTCGCGTTCTTGTCCCGTATTCCTTTTTGAGAAGGAGGTCCTGGCTCTTCGGAACTCGCTCAAGCTGGACTTCCGTGCGGCCCGTCAAAGGGTGCGGGGTCAGCTCGCCCCCTCCGGCCGTCTCTTTTCTGAAGTTCTCCAGGAGGCGGGATCCCGCTGTCCTCCTCCCGGTCGCCCCACTCTTTTTTTGTCTTCTCGCGGCCCCTCTGTTGCTCCTTCTCCCCTGCCTTTGGTTCCTCCGTCACGCCCTCTCCTTTGCCATTGGTCGCTTCTCATGTTCCTCCCTCTGTCGCGGACCGTGAGACCGACCGAGCTGAGACGCTGGAGGATATCCGGCAGTTCCTCCAGGCGTCTGCCCCCGTTATTCCTTCCGTCCCTTTCCCTCAACGCAAAGGGTTCCTCCTCACCCCGTTCGAAGTCCAAGCGCGCTGCCTCTGATGAGGCTGGTTTGGCCCTCCGAGTCGGTTTTTGAGGCGTCTTTCGTTTTTGTCTTATCCTCCCCGGTCTTCGCTGGCCTTCCCTGTTGGCATCGCCGATGTCATTGACCGGGCGGAAGTTCACCCAGTTCTGTCTTCCTTGCCTCCTACCCCGGTCCCTTCTTCCTTGCCCTTTACCTATGTGCAGTCTTCTATGTATCCTACCCCTGTTCTTTCATCTCCTGACTCTGTTCCCTCCTCTCCCTCTGACCCTGTTCCTTCTTCTCCATCTGATCCAATTCTCTCCTACCCTCTGACCTTGTTCCCTTCCTACCCTCTGTCCATGTTCCATCTTCTTCGCATCTTAGTTCTCGTCCGTCTCTGCTCGATCTCCCTTTCCCTCCGGGCTATGAGCCCTCCACGTTGAGGGTTCGGTCTGGCTCTCAGCTGTCGCCTCCCGCCGTTCACGCTGCCAAGTCCGTGACGGGTGCGTCCCCGGCTCATCGCAATGTGTCGCTTGCCCCTTCTCGGCCTTCTAGTAGCCATGGACCTTCGACGGTTTCCGTCACTAGAATCCCGAAGTTGGTGTCGAGACGACAGTAATGTCTGTCATCCTACAGTGGAATTGTCAAGGGGTTCTCCCTAAGTGGGAGGAACTACAGCTCTTGTTTTCTAGCGTTCGGCCTTTGGTGGTCTGTTTGCAAGAAAATAAGCTTTGGACTCGCTTCTTCCCGGTTCTTTCGCACTTCCGGCTGTTTAATTCCATCCACCTCGTAAGGGGCACCGCGATTTGCTCTCCTGGCCGCCGTGCTGACGGGGCTGTTGATGCGAGGGTTTTTATTTCCAAGCTTTTAACTGTTTGTTTTGTGTACATCCCCCCGGCTTTTAATTTGAGTCGGTCTGACCTTTTAGAGCTCACAAGTCAGTTACCTACCCCGTTTTTATTACTTGGTGATTTTAATGCTCGCCACTCATCTTGGGGCGATACTGCCCTTATCACCAGGGCGGAGTGGTTGAGTCCCTCTTATTATCCGATTTCCTTTGTCTTCTAAATTCCGGCGATTTTACTTCTTACCATGTTCAAACGAATTCGTTTAGTGCTGTAGACTTGTCCTTATGTTCGCCCGACTGTTTCTTCGATTTCCGGTGGTCGATTCGGGACGACCTTTCCGGGAGTGATCATTTCCCAATCGTCCTGTCGGCCGCCCTTCCTGGCCCGTGCCTTTCCCTCCCTCCTCGTTGGGATCTGCGGCGAGCAAATTGGGTTGGGTTTCGGGAGGTGTCCTTTATTGATGCCTCCCGGGTTTCCTTCGATACCGTAGATTCAGCGGTCTCATATTTTAGAGGCTGCTGAGCGCTTTGTTCTGCGGAGGTGCCCTGTTGCGGGGCGCTCCACCGTCCCCTGATGGTCGAAGGATTGCGCATCGGCTATTTCTACCTATCAGTTGGCTCATTCCCGTTATAGGCGGAACCCGACCGTCTCGAATAGGGTCGATCTGACCGGGCTCGTGCCATTCGCCAAAGGACCCTCCGTCTCCCTGCCGTGAGTCTTGGCGCCGGTACGTATCTTCCATTTCTTCGTCCACGCCACTGACTCGACTTTGCAAGCGGGTCAATAAGATCCGTGGTCGCTACGCTGCTTATGCCATCCCCACTCTGGACATCGGAGGCTCGCTTGTGGCCGATGTCCGGTTGGTCAGCGAAGCTCTGTCTGACCATTTTGCTTCGGTGAGTAGCGCTGGTAGCTATCCTCGGCGGTTTCTCGATCATAAGACCGCCATAGACTTTCGCCTTTTAGATTTTACCACGTGCGCCACCTACTCTTATAATGCTCTGTTTTACGTCTATGAGCTGGGGGATGCTTTGTCTCACTGTGGCTCCACCTCTCCCGGTGATGATTGCATCCGCTACGACTTTCTCCGTCGTCTCCATCCCCACTCATAGTTATTTTGGGTTGACCTCTACAAACTGCTTTGGGTCAAAGGAATCTATCCTTCCTCCTGGCATGTGGGGGTTGTGCTACCCTTTCTTAAGCCCGGTAGGAATGGTTTGGACCCCACTCACTATCGCCCGATTGCTCTTAGGAATTACCTCAGTAAGTTATTCGAGGAGATGGTTCAAGTTCGCTTCACTTGGTTTTTGATTCCAACTCTCTCCTCTCTCCATTCTAGTGATGTTTGCGCGGCGATCGTAGTACTCTTGACCACCTCATTTGTTTGGAGGACTCCGTTTTACGGGCTTTTACCTCCAGGCATCAGGTGTTAGCGGTGTTCTTCGACATTCAGAAGGCGTACAATACCACCTGGAGATATGGTGTTTTACGTCAGTTATATGATGGGTTACAAAGGGCTTTTTATAGGTTTTTATTCAAGAATTTTTATCGTCGCGTAATTTTAAGGTCCGTATTGGGATGCTTTCTCAGGCTTGCGGATTCAAGAGGAGGGTGTTACCCAAGGGTGTGTTTTAAGTGTGACATATTTCGCCATTGCCATTAATAGTCTGGTGTCTACTCTTGCGGAGGGGGTTTTGGCTTTCCTCTTCGTGGATGACTTGGCGTTGTTTTGTTAATCTCCCCGCTTGGCTTCTGCTGCCCGTCGATTACAGCTGGTAATTAATGCCGTGTGGGGTCGTGCTGTCTCAAAGGGTTTCCGTTTTTTGGTCACCAAAACGAAGGCCATGCATTTTTATCGGGGTCGTGGTGTCCTTGGTCCCCCTCTCCTCTTCTTGGATGGCACGGCGATTGAATATGTCTCCGTTTTTAAGTTCTTGGGTTTAACGCTTGATAGCAAGCTCACTTGGGTACCCCATTTGCGTCGCTTGAGGGCGTCCTGTTCGAAAGCTATGGATTTGCTTAGGGTTTTATCCCACACCACTTGGGGTGGTGATAGGCGCACCTTGTGTTCGCTTTATTCGGCACTGGTCCAATCCCGTCTGGACTACGGTTTCTGGGTTGACTCTTCAGCGTCTCCTTCAGCCTTGAAGATACTCGACTCTGTTCGTTCGCTTGGGGCCCGTCTTAGTAGTGGAGCCTTTCGCACCTCGCCTATCCCTAGCCTCTTTGTTGAGGATACCTTGCTTCCCTTGCGATACCATCGGCTGCAGGTGTGCCTACGATCTCCGTTTCGTGTTAAGCAATACACTTCAACCCCAGTCCATGAGTGCCTTTTTGCCCCGTCCTCTTCGTCATCTTTCGATCGGCGGCCATCTCTACCCTGACCTCTGGAGCTCCGGGTTGAGGACCATCTCGCCTCCCGGGGTGTTGGCCCTCCCATTCCCGCCGGCTCCGTGTTGGAGCGTTCACCCTCCTGAGGTCTGTACTGCTTTTTGATTTCGAGAAAGGGTCTACTGACCCTCGTCTATTAAAGTGCATGTTTCTTCAACATGCGTGTTCTCATGTTCACCAGCGTCCCATCTATACTGATGGCTCGAAGTCGGACCTCTGTGCTGAGGCGGCCGCGGTGTCCTCTACGACGGAGTCTCTTCGGTCCGCCCTCCTTCCAGTAGCATCCGTTTTTACCGTAGAGTTGACGGCCATTCTTTTGGCCTTTAATTTGATTTTATCCCTCAATTCTTCATATTTTATTATTTTTATCGACTCCCGGCCTGCTATTGAGGCGGTTCGTTCTTTTACGTCCACACACCCTTTGGTTTTACGGATTCGCTCCTGGCTGGTTAGAAATGCCTCCCGTTACAGGGTGGTGTTCTGTTGGGTTGCGGCCAATGTTGGGGTCCTGGGCAACGAGGCGGCCGCCCTCGAGTGGCCGGATGCAGCCCCTCTGCCCTTTAGGGATTCCTACCCAGTAATCAGGGCGTATGTCTTTAGTTTGTGGCAGAGAGAGTGGGATTCGTTCCCCTCTTCTAAGCTGTCCCTTATTAAACACTATCCGTTCCTGGTCCTCTTGCTCTCAGCGACTCCGGTTTTGGGAGGTTGCTTTTTGCCGATTGCGAATTGGGCACACACAACTCACCCATGGCTATTTAGTTTCGAGTGGAGACCAAGTTTGCCTGGTTGTCCCTTTTGCGGTGGCGAGCTTTCTGTGGCTCACATTTTAGTAGTTTGTTGCCGCCTTACTTCTCTTCAAAATTTTTGCTTCCCTACCTTTTCTGGCGTCGCCTTCCCTGCTCCCTTCGGTCGTTCTCCCTCCTTACATGCCTATCGCGAAGTGGCGTTTTATCCCTTTTATAAATTCTTTCCATTTTTGTGTTTAGGTTTATTGTTTTATCTTATATCCTGTGCCCTCATCTGCGGATGCTGCATCTCATTTGTCTTTTGCCCCAGTCGCCCTTGTTTTTAGAATGCGTGTTGTATGGTAATTTAAGCGTGTGTTGTACTGTTTTCTTCTAATCCTTTGCTTTTCCCCATTTTTATTAAGTCTCTCCCACGCCTCTTCTGACTTTTTTCAGGCGACTCCGTTTTAACAGTGCTGCCATTAAGAACACCTTAGGATTGGGCGGCTGCCACCTTGTTTTCACTTAAACTAAACTAAACATAATAAAAATTAAATGTTTATAATTGATACGGGTTTCGAAATATTAACATATCATAACAATAGAAGAGTTAGAAAGTTATAGGGAAAAACCGAATTAAGGTGTACGCAGATGGCAGAACATACAGAGATTGTTCATTAAACATTCTCCATTCATACTCAGACTTATTACACTACGATGACCAATACAACAGAGCCCGCATCCACATCCTACACAAGGTGACCCACATCGCGGATGATGCTCGCGCTCGCTGCACTTACCCTTCCTTTTTCTGGCGGCGGGTAAAGAGAATGTTGGCCACGGACCAACAAAAACCAGTTACCCTTTTACACAATAACAGCACACTAATGACATCCTTGACGTTTTTAGGTCCCACTGTGACATGTTGCATACTTACAACGAACCCAACCACACGCTCAAGAGCACTTCCAGAAGGTCAGGGAATGGTGGCGTCTCGACGCTGGCGAGCCTGTGCCCGCCAACCGAATCACCGTCGAACAAACAAAACACTAAACCAAGACGCACTCCCAGTCACAATAATACACCACCTTCGAGAAAACATTTTCCCTACACTTAAACACCTATTCAACGCTTCACTCGCGTCTGAAAATTTCTCACGACCTTTTAAAAAATCAAACAACATACTAATATAAAAAACAAAACCTCAAACTCGCAAACAATTATAGGCCTATTTCACTATTTGAGCAACTAGGGAAAATACTTGACGCTGTGTAACCGAACTAGCGCCTGTTTGATCCTAGCGATATTGATTTCCCTACAGTAAGCAAGCAAGCGTGAGGAGCAAAGGAAATGGTTGAACACCTACATTTGATAAAGCTGCCCAAGTTGCGTCTTGAGATAGAATTATCAAAGACGGATATTTAAGGAGGAGTCCGAGTAAACATAGCTGTTGACCGTAAGATATGGTGCAGCGACAATCGTATTAAATTATACAAATATGAGTTTATCATGTAAATGTACACACCGCGTGCACAGGCTTCCTAACATTGCTCAGAGGGTTGAGAAATGACCATAACGGAGGTAGGCTGTCCCAAGGTCATCTTTAGGCCACATCCTCTGCACCAAGAGCGCACAGATAAATAAGAAAAGAATGAGGAAGACAAAACAGAGAGAATAGTAACGAATTCATTCGCTTTCACGCTCCCGCCTAAATCCACTAAGTCTTGTCTCGTACTTGCGTTGATAATATATATATACTACTAGTCTCCCGCATAGTACGCTCCGTGTCACGCTGCTTGTATCATAATATTCCGTTATTAGAATAAACAGTTTATTTTCGTATGTCTATCTTTGCTTTGCACCTTCGATAAGCCCAGTCAAGTAGAAGAACACTGTAAAATCATTTATCATTGGGGTCAGATATATAATTTGCCGTAAAATGGAACTAGTCGCTCCCCCATAAGGTGGTGATTTAAGGAAACATCTTTCATTCACCGTCGTCAGGACCTATGTAAATGGTAACCTTGTCGTATGCAATACCTTTTACCTAACTCCCCATAACTGGTGACCAATCGTTCGACTTGACAGATAAGGCATAAAATAAAGAATGGACTCGTCATGCAATCGTCAGACAAGACAAGGTGAAGGGGATTTAGCGAGCGCTCTGAACATCGAGCCGCTCATCTTCAATGAAACAGCAGTCTTGGGTTGGTTCCAAATTGTGGAGGCCCAATTTTACACCTCCGGGATAAAGAAGGAGGAGACTTTTTTTGATATATAGATTTTGGCCTCATTACCTCCCGAGACTGTTAATCGTCTTTCGGCAAACATTATAGCAGTCCGTAACTACTAGTGTTTAAAATAGGAAGTAATTGGTCTATTGGAGAGGACCAAGCCCGAGCTTTTTGAGAAGCTTATCGAATCCTCCCAGCTCACAGAGCGACCCTCAACTAACCTGGAAAAGTTACGGAAGACAGCCATTCAGGTAGGAGTGGTTGAAGGGCTTGTGTGTGTCACAAGTTTTCCAATCATTACCACCCAATATCGCGCCGATAATCGCCACTCAGAACGAATTAAGCCTAGCACAATTAGGAAAACTTGCGGATGAACTTATAACATTCAATTGAGTTCAGTGTCATAATATAAATACACATAGCGAGTCGAGAGGACACAGTGCCGTTTCAAACGCGTTTACGCCCCATAATAATACGAGTGATAACTTTAGAGATAATTCGGCAAGAAATGCGCCATCAATGGCCGAAAGTAATTAGTGTGCATAATCCACCGGGGGGATTGCGGCCCTTCCTTAAAGCCCCAAAGCCTGTAGTTTGTCGCTCGCATATATATTTCGGCGAAGAGGTTAAATTCTGCAAACCCTGGTGTGGGTGGCCAAAAGAAGAAGGATCTGTGCAAATGCAATCATCCTCGAGGCCATCTTCGCCAGCACCGACGGAAAACTAGGAGGGCATGCCATAGTAAACGCAACCGCGGGCGTTCTATCTATTTACACCGTTGCCGCTAAAGTATATAACACTAAATGTAAGTTCTTAATTGACATGAAGGCAAGTGTTTCGATTATTCCGGCTAAACTGGTGAAGTCAAGTGATGTACGCCATTATGGCATTAACATTTCAACAGCTAATGGCGGAAAAATTAAAGTCCACGTCGAAATTCATACGGAAATAGTGATCCCCACTCTTCGCCGATCATTTAGGTGGTCGTTCGTTGTACCAGATATCACCTCTCCGTTATCAGGCATTGACTTTTTGAAACATTATAATCTTCTAATATACTGTGCGCGCGACATGCTAATAAATAATCGAACTAAACTCGTGTCGAAAGTGAAGTTGTCTGAAGAACCAGCGGGAGCGTTAATAATCGATGACCTACAGCTCTTACCGCTCCATTGCAGTGCTATAATTGAAAAATATGAGTCTCTGTACGCATCCCCACCCGCTCAGCCCTCGCCTGTCATCGCCGAACTCAGTGAAACCTACAATCGAAACTGGTAGTGCTCCACCGACATTTGCACGGCCAAGACCAGTGTGAGGGAATTCCCTCGAATGACAAGCGTGAGAGGAAGCCCTTTCAGAATATCCCTTTCAACCTCTTCGTTCTAAACCACGTGCTCTTTAGCGTGGGAGTTTAAAATCTTCGAGAAGGAGACAGTCCCACGCTGAGTCACCCGACCCAGCTGTATTTGCTTTCGGACGCTCCTAGCCCCCCTTCCCCACGATAACGCCGAGCGCAGCCGTACTATCCCTACCCATGCTTCCCAGGCATGTCTATTCCCCCGCAAGGGCAGCCATACTAACCCTACCCCCATATCATGAGGCATGCTTCAATATCCGATCCGACTCGTTATCTCGAAGTAGGTTTACATATACTGACGTCGAGAATCCTCTATGGACGGACCAGCCACCCGGATATTTAACCCGCAGTCTGCCATTTCTCGAGGAGATTGAGAGTCCGCCAGTCCATACGCTCAGATTGTTTGTCTGTTCCCCAGCGAAGTCCCGCAACCACTGTTCGAGTCGTACCTCGTCGTAAGATCTCACCAGCAGATCTCCCTTCGTGAAGTTTTAGCCCCTGTTCAGCGGAAAGCTATCGAGCCCCCTTCTTCCCGGAGAATTGTGCGGCCCCTCATCTTGGACTCCTTTCAAGATTCCCGTTTCTTCGAGTCTGAAACTCCCGGCCGATCCGCAGAATCGTCTCGAGTTGAGATTACATCTCTCTGGAACAGAGAAAATCTCATTCTTCAACAAGTAATTAAAACCTCCATCTACGTGTCATCCTAGTTAGTATTCCCCGAAGTATTTTCTCGAAGACCTGTGCTGTTGGTCTTCCCCCTCTCAGATCACCACCACACTTCAAAGTAAAGCGATCTTGTGTTGTAATCCCCTGAATACACCCCACCCATCATCACCCGCATCCACTTTTGAATTGACTTCCCGTTCAATCGTAATTAATATCTCTTGTTCGAGTTAACGTTAACTTTGCTCCTCCCGTTTAACTTTGTCATATTAAAAATTGTCACAATTAACTATCTTTATCAAGTAATTTGTTCCCCTTTTTTGTATATATATATATATATATATATATATATATATATATATATATATATATATATATATATATATATATGCCTCATTTATTATATATATATTAAAATTATATTTTGGTGTCTTGTTCTTCATAATCCCTTGAACTGCAACTGGGCAAGCCGTAAGATAAATCCCGTCAGCCGTAAATCGCACTCTGTATAAATTGTCACAAAGTATATCACAGGCGGCCTAGGGTCGGCTATCTGCCCGTGCATGTGTATGCGACCTTGCACTGAACGAGTCTTCACAGGTATACCTGGACAACCTCTTTCGATGGGGGAAGCTGCGGACTCTAATGAAGGAGGGGCTCGTCAAGATCCCTATGGGCTTAGTCTATTCGCATGGTGCCCAAGAAGTCGCCCGGTGAGTACAGGGTGGTCGGCGATTTCCGAGCGTTAAATGCTGTTACAAAGCTCGAAAGGTATCCGCTGCCGCGGAAACAAAGCACCACGGACAACCTCCATGGCAAAAGGATATTTTCGAGGTTGGACCTGGTTCGTACTTACCACCAAATCCCTATGAACCAGGCAGACATAGAGAAAACCGCGGTCACGACTCCATTTGATTTGTGGGAGTACGTTAAGCTCCCATTTGGCTCCGAAACGCCAGCTTCCAGAGGCACATGGACACCCTGTCTCAAGGATTAGGGCTCGTTTTTATGTACATAGATGACATCCTGGTGTATTCAGACAATATGGACGACCACCTGAAGCACTTGGAACAGGTCTTTGAAATCCTGGTCAAAAATGGTCTAAGAATATCACTGGAAAAGTGTGAGTTGGAGAAGGAAGAAATAGATTTTTTAAGGCACCACGTTTCGGTGGAAGGTAATTCCCACCGGCGAAGAAGATGGAAAAAATTGAAAACATGCCTCTACCAAAAGACTACAAGAAGCTTCGGAGATATTTGGGGATGGTAGGATATTACCACAGGATTATCCCCAAATTTGCCGCGATTGTAGCCCCGCTGACTGAGCTTGTTCGCCTGCAACAAAAGGCTCAAAAGCTCGTGTGGAATGAAGAGGCAAGTAAGGCATTTGAGAGTACCAAGTAAGCTTAATCGGCTTCGCAAATTCGCTGCCCAGTGATTCCCCATACTGGCTGGTGACGGATTGTTCCCAGTACGCGGCAGGTGCTGCCCTACACCAGATGGTTGACAGATCTGCAAAACTAGTGGCATTCTTTTTGTGCAAACTAAGCCGTACACAGCAAGCATGCTCCACCTACGACAGAGAGCTCCTAGCGGCGTATCTTGCTGTCATGCACTTCAGGTACATAATTAAAGCGCTACCGATCTTGGGGATAAGTGCAGCAACGGTTGCGTTAGCTTTCCTGGACGTGTAGATTTCCAGATTTGGAGTCCCGCTTTATGTGGTAACTGTCAGAGGCGCCCAATTTGAATCATAAGTATTCAAAGAGCTGTCTGCCCTCGTTGGTTTCCATCGTCTTCGTACCACGGCTACAGACCGCCCACGAACGGAACGACTCTGAAGTGCTCAATAATAGCCCGTAAACAAGGTTGGCTGGTGGCACTCCCAATTGTCCTGTTAGTAATTCGCTCCTTGCCAAATGATTCGGGATTCTCATCGTTTACAGCAGTCACGGGAACCACACTCTTGTGCCCAAAACCTCTGGTGGTATCATCTTCATCGAAGACCGACTCCGAATTCATAAAAAACTGGCATCCATCATGGCGCAAATTGACTTCGCACAAGCATCGTTAGGACACCTGAAATCGGTGCCTAAGACTTTCATGCCCCACGATCTCTGCGATGCAACTCATGTGTGGGGTCCAAATAGACAGCGTAAGAAAACTACTTGAAGCGCCCTATACTGGCCCTTTACCGGTTATCGAACGCGGTAATAAAGTTTGGATTTTGGTATTCCTCGATGGAAGACGGGACACTGTCCTAATAGACAGGTTAAAACCGGCGAAATTACTTCCTCCTCAAAATGGTGACGCGCCAAGCAATCAGCGACGCCTTCGGACTCAGGCTGAAGAAAGGAGGAGGGCCAGGTGCACTTCGCCTCGAAGAGTGCAGAACATGCAAGGGGACGAAGCAACGGGAATTCACACGGACACGTCTACAGGCACGAGAAAGGAACGGCGAGACGAACGTGTTAACACGCTCCGGGAGACCCGTCACGTTTGCTAGAAATCCGTCGTTTATATATTTTTAAGTCTGTGTGTCAGTATTATAAAGAAATATGGTAATAAGAGAAGAAAGGGCATATAGATATATACAAGCCTCGTCGCCTCTATAGCCTTAGTACATGCATTACCATGTATTTGTTAGGTGTCGGTATTATGTGTATGTAGGAACCTAACGCGAGATACCCCAGTGGTGAATGATTATATATATATATATATATATATATATATATATATATATATATATATATATATATATATATATATATATATATATATATATATATATATATATATATATATATATATATATATATATATATATATATATATATATGTATTCGGTATCAATTGATTATTGTAATACGATATGGCAGAAATCGGCAATTTGGATATAAGGATGCGCACATGTGAATGTCGATGCCCTGTGCGTTATTGTTGATATTGCGGATATTAGGAGTGCCAGAAATAAATTCACATGTATATCTAGCTAGTGATGTTATACGACTTATTAGTGATTCTATCACTGGCGAGGGAGTACCTGTAGTAATCAACCTACGCAATAGGTAGACCTCTGGCACCCAAATTGCTGGATTCAATAGGCTCAAAAAATACCTCCACAAAATGGACGCGAATTGGTCCTATTAAATCCAGGCATGCTTTATTAAATATATAGAATGTAAATATTCAATATTGTATGATAAATAGAATGGGATTTTTAAATGTACATATATGTAAGCAAACAAGCGTGAGACACAGAGAGGAGCGAAGGAAATGGTTGAACAACTGCGTTTAATAAAGCTGCCCAAGTTGTGTCTCGAGATAGAATTATTAAAGACGGATATTTAAGGAGGAGCTCAAGTAAACACAACTGTTAACCGCAAGATATGGCTCAGTGAAAATCGTATCAAATTATAAAAATAAGAGTTTATCATGTAAAAGTACACACTGCGTGCACAACTTCCTAGCCCCTCTGAGAGGGTGGAGAAATTACCACACCTTCTGCATGAGTAGCACACATATAAAAAAATAAAGAAAGAGGAAGACAAAGCAAAGAGAATAGTAACGATTTTATTCTCGTTCACGTTCCCGCCTAAATCCACTGTCTTGTCTCACCCTTAACTCGTACTCGCGTCGATAATATATAAACTACTAGTCTACCGCATTGTATGCTCCTTGTCGCGCTGCTTGCATCATAATATTCCGTTATTAGAATAAAGAGTTTATTTTAGTATGTCCATCTTTGATTCGAACCTTCGATAAGCCCAGCCAAGTAGAAGAACACCGTAAAATCATTTATCATTAGAGTCAGATAAATAATTCGCCGTATCGCCATCCTTCACCTATTCACTAGAACTAGTCGCTCCCTCATAATGTGGTGGTTTACGGAAACATCTTTCCTTCACTGTCGTCAGGACTTATATAAATTGTAACCTTATCGCCTGAAATACCATTTACCTAACTCCCCATAACTGGCGACACCTCCTATAGAACTCCCTCTCTACACCAGAAGGTTTCTCTCACACTACCTTACCGACAAGAGATTTCACAGTAAATACAATAACACATCACATCCATTTGCACCACACGCTGGTGTACCTCAGGGCACTGTACTGTCACCTAAACTAATCATAATATACACCAATGACACTCCATGTCCACCCAAAAACTACACACACTGCCCTATGCTGACGACGATACTATTCTCGCCTCTGGCCAGGGCCCTGACAGGATCCCGCGCCGTGCACAAATGATACTAAACGAGAGGACAGAATGTGATGACTAGTGGCTCAGTGCCATGAATCCTCTGAAGACACAGACTGTGGCGCGGGTGATCAATACATGCAAGAGATTCAAATATACAAACACACATCAGACCT
Organism: Ceratothoa steindachneri; assembly: GCA_963969495.1. Classification (NCBI taxonomy): domain Eukaryota; kingdom Metazoa; phylum Arthropoda; class Malacostraca; order Isopoda; family Cymothoidae; genus Ceratothoa; species Ceratothoa steindachneri. Next base: position 118,465,237 of record OZ018318.1, on the reverse strand, counting down.
TAACTATCTAACCCATGCATGATTTACATACATATAGACCTCACACGAAAATACTCGGGGGTTACATTTGACAAAAACCTACGTTTCAATATACACCAGAACATCATACAAGCACGAGCTAAAAACATAGACAAATTTCTGCACAGGTTTTACCCTGCCAGCCTTAAACTACAATTACGAATACAAAACACTACCTCGTCCACTCCTGACATACGCTCCAATTACACTAATAGCCGCAAGTCACACATGAAGGATGAAAGCACAATGCATTTAGAACTCCGCTATGAAACGAGCATGTCGCTCTCCTCGTTGCACACTCATGTCTACAATATATGAAGACAACTAACTCACCACTCAACAAATAGACCCATACCCGTTTAACACGTCAGCTGGCGAAACTCGCGAGAGACCCCACATACACCTAAATACATATGCCAGACAACATGCTGCGCTGTCACTAACATACCCAGCAGCCCTAGACCACTTAACACCAACACCTATCTGTACATGAAGTTAGCTGCATCATGAGTATTGCTCTCTCCTCCCCGCCTTCACAGTCAAACTCAATACCACTACCTTAAATACACAATAACACCACGCACCAGTATCTAGCCACCGACCTTTCAACTCTATCCTCAAAAGTTTTTCCAAACCTGTCCCTCTTCCTGTGATCTTCCCTGTTCTTTCTATTCACAAATCGTAATCGGGAGATATTTTGCCTGGGATAACTTAATCAGATACCTGCAATGAATAAAAAGGGATATAAAGTTAATTAAAAAATATTTTATTGTCGAGAAATAACGGGAATTCAAGTGGCCGAATTAAATAATATTACTTCAAGTAAAACAGTAGTCATTGGTAAACAATACTGACTAAATTAAAGTCTCGTTGACGTCGTTGTTGTTATTATTCATTCTTGACAAGTCCATGGTTAAACTAATTCTAGTTTATCCATGGACTTGTCAACAACAACGGCGTCAGCGAGAGCAATGATCAACAGAGAACTGCTGTCGCGCCCGGCTATTGAGCTCATGAACGGCAGGCGAACCCTGTCCGTCATCGAGTGACTGTCAGCAAAAAAAAATAAAAAATGAAGGATTGCAACATGAAATGTGAAAACAATGTATCAAGCAGGAAAGTTAGCAAATGTACATCAAGAAATGAACAAACTGAATACAAGTATCCTATGAATTAGTGAAGTATGATGGACGGGGCGTGGAGAAGTGCAATATGAAAAATGCAAATTTATTTATTCTTGAGAAGAAAGAATTGAGAGACGTGTCGGAGTTATGTTGTCTAAAGAAGCAGCTGGTATTCTCAAAGAAAACTGGGCGGTTTCGGACAGATTAATGTTAGTAAAACTATATGCAACCCCTATGGATACTAATGTTATACAAGTGGATGCCCCATTTACAGAAGCTGAGGAGGAAGAAATAAAACAATTTTATGAAAGTGTTGATATAGTTCTGAGACAATGCGAGAATCAAGAGTTTAATATAGTTATTGGTGATCTCAATGTTAAAGTTAGAAAAAGGAGAGTAGGTCAGGTGGTGGGACCATTTAGATTGGGTGAAAGGAATGACAGAATAGACATATTTGTGGAGTGGTGTTTGGAAAACATGCACGTTGTGACGAACACGTGGTTTAGACACCATACGCGCCATTTGTGAACTTGTAACTCACCTGGAGAGGTAGTACGAAATCAGATTGATTACATCACAGTAAATGAACGCTTCCGAAACTCAGTCACACAGGTAAAAATTTCCCCAGCGTGGATGTGAATAGTGGTCACGTACCAGTAGCGGCCACTAATAAGTTAAAACTCAAACAATTGAGAAAACCAAAGTTTAATCCAAAGAAGAATATTGATTTATTAGGAAAAGATGAAAACATAACTGAAAGATATAGGGCAGAAGTCCAAAACAGATACACGTTATTAGAAGAGGATGCAGCTAGGGGCAGTGCTGAAGAGCAGTGGAATATTTTGTCATGAGCTCTGCAGGGAGGTGTGTAAGAAGTTATTCCAGATGTCACACGACGTAAGAAGAAGCCGTGGATGACGGAAGAAATATTAGATATAATGTAGCAAAGAAGGCAATTAAAAGGCCGGGATGAAATGCAATACAGAATCAAAAACAGCGAAATTCACCGATAATGCCATAGAGGAAATGAACAGTGGCTGAATGAACAATGTGAAGAGGTATAACAGCTGTATAGAACACATCAAAACTCAAGATTTGGGAAGATAACAGAACTTACACAGAAAAAGAAATGTAATAAGGCCAGTGCTGTAAAGAGGAAAGATGGGACAGTGGTGATTGAAACAGAAGAAGTGAAACAAACATCGAGCGATAACATGGGAGAATTATTCCATGATGAGAGAAATAGGAGATGTAATGAAAGATACGAAGAGAGGAAAGCTTGCAGGAAATGATGAAGTTTGATAGAAATGCTACGAGCTGCCAGCATCACGGGAGTAAGGAATATAACTGAAATAGCAAACAAAGTTTACAACTCAGGTCAGATAACAGAACAAATGTGCAAATCAGTTTTCATTACAATTCCCAAAGTAAGTGGAACACTTGAAGGAGAACAGCACAGAACAATCAGCATAATAAGCCAAATAACAAAAATCATACTGAAAGTAATACTAAAAAGAATAAGAAGAAAAATAAAGAGAGAATTATCTGGTGAACAATGTGGTTTAGTGGAAGGAAAAGGCACAAGCAATGCAATATTTATGTTGAGAGTAATGGCAGACAGAATAATAGAGAAACAGAGAGATCTATATCTTTATTTTATTGAGTATGAGAAGGCTTTTGATAAAGTTAGACACGTGGATTTAATAGAAGTTTTGAAAAGTATAGATGGAAATGAATAAAAAGTGATTAAGAACATATACTGGGCACATATGTTATGTGTAAAAATAGATGGTGAAGAAACAGACTTCCAAGCAATTAAGTAGAAGAGGAGTAAGACAAGGCTGTGTGTTGTCACCACACCTGTTCTCACTATATAGTGAGGTAATAATGAGGAATATTGAAGGATACGAGGGATAAGAATAGGAGGATGTAATATCAATTATAATTTAAGATACGCAGACGACACAGTACTAATAGCTCATTCAAGGCAACAGTTGCAACTAATATTCAATAAATTAAAAGAAGAAAGTGAGAACAAAGGGCTAAAAATTAATGTAAGAAAGACGAAGTGTGTGGCTATATCGAAGAATACACCAGTGCTAAGATTTGAATTACGTTTTAGAGACCAGACAGTGAGTCCGGTGGAGCCGTTCAAATACCTAGGAAGTGTGGTGATGGAGGATGCAAGAAGCGACACTGAAATAGTGGGAAGAATGAAAATAGCAAAGATGGCATTCGGGAATATTAGAAATATATTAGCGAACAGGAAGTTATCGATAAAAGCGAGGAAAAGTTTAATAAAGACGCATCTGTGGTCAACTTTGTTGTATGGAGTGGAGAGCTGGACATTGCCAGTGGCAATGGTGAAGAGACTGGAGGCGATGGAGATGTGGTGCTGGAGAAGAATGATGGAGATCCCGTGGACAGCAAGAAGAACGAACGAAGCAGTTTTGCAAATGATAGGAGAGAAGAGAGAATTGATGAAGATGTTAAGAGGGAAACAGTTGAGATTCTTAGCTCACGTGATGAGAAGAGAAGGGATGAAAAATTTGGTTGTAACTGGAATGGTGAAGGGAAGGAAGGGAAGAATAAGGCCAAGAGAAAAATACATGGATGTACTGGTGAAGTTGATGGGAAGAGGAACGTCGCGCGAGCAGTTCATCAGAGCTACGCGGGACAAAAGAAGATGGAAGTCCTTGGTTGCCGACGTCCCGGAGGATATGGTACAGCGGTAAGGTAAGGTAAAGTCTTCCATCCAAGAACTAACAAGGCCCAATTTTGCTTAACTTGTAGACAATAAAGAATAGGTTCCGCTATATGGAATACACAGCTACATTGTAAATTGGAATCACATCATATTGTATTATATATCATTTCGAGGGGATTTTTTCTGAAGTAAAATATGATATAGACATTTTATATTACTCAATATTAAAGGAAATATGATTGATTTAGTTAGCTTTCGGGGGCGGGGCTTATTGGTCTGAAGTTAAGAAGCATGTATTACGACTGGTATGGAAGGTTATGCCAGTTAACGGCTGCTAACGTCGTCTGTTACGACTGGAGGAGGCAAGATGTTCGGAACATTGTCTGTTGCGACTGGAGAAGGCACGATGCTCGACGCAGGAGGAGACTACCAGTCGCTTGAAGATATGAATGGGTTATGTCGATTTTATGTCGCACCCCGCGTCTCTTTTCTCTCACAAGAAGTTTTATAATTTCTTACATGATGATTTCAGTGGGTGTGGTTACATAAAATATTAAACATAGTAGGAGTGGTTTTATATTAATGGTTCAGTTATATTTGATTTAGTTACTAAGTTTTTTAGATTTTTACAATTGAGCTAATGGTTATATACATTTTGAAAATAGGGGATACTCTTACCTTAGTATTAACCAATAGTATATAATTCAAGGTGATTAGAGGTGGAGCCCGACAGGGTTTATCTAAGAATGTCTTTTGTAGAAAAAAAACAGTGAAACCACATGAAATTAGTCGTCGGTATGGGAGGTTTGGTGAGCAAGAAGGGGGTTGGGAAAATGGAAGGCCTGCGTCATCCTCTGCACTTTTAGCTTCGGAAGATAATGTACATTTGTGTGAATATCTAAGCGCTTCTTTCATGCCTATCTGATAATCTTTTAATTATTATTATTACTTATATTATTATTATTATGACTATCATTACCATTATAATTATTATTACTATTATCATTATTATTTTAATTATCATCATTATTACTATTATCATTATTATTTTAATTATCATCATTATTATTAATATAATAATTATTGTTATCATGATTATTATTATTATTATCATCATCATCATTATTATTATTATTATCATCATTATTATTATTAGTATAACAGTGCAGTTGGAGTTTGATCATATGTAAGGATGTAATCCTAAAACTGCTCCCCTTTTAAACAAAATGAATATTTAGAGTCAAAAGGGAAACTAAAAAAATAACGAAAGTAAAAACTGGATAAAAAATGATAATGTTTAGATGTAACAACTCAAAATACAAAATTTAAAGCATTTGAATTTATCATATAATAAACAAAAACACACATAAAATACTACATTACTAAAATGCAACCACATTGCTTAACCTAAAGTAAATATGTTGGAACAAAAAAATTAAGTAGAAATCTTAAGTCTACATCAATCTCGTCTAATCCTATATGGGCTTCTTCGGAAAAGAAATCATAATTTTCACTCTGTGAAAGATCGTGGTTTAGCATATATACAGGTGCGGCTGCGTATATATTATTAGACTTTCTTTTCGACCTTGTACATAGGATGCCAATGGCACATATAAACATGGTACATAATGTGGCAGTGGAAAAAGTAATTTGGGACTATAATTTTTGTTACATATCATCGATCATTGTGATAAGTATTTAAGTGATCATCCCAAGTGGTTGCATGTAACGCGGGAAGGATGGTTACTTGAGGGGCAGATATATTCAACACTTTAAATTAATGGGTTTGGCTTCAAGGTTGAGGAGAGGAAAAGTCTGATTAATTAAGTTATTCTGTGAGGGTTATGGATTTCCACAAATTCAATGCGAATGGAGCAACCACAAGGGATTAAAAAATGTGATTCAATTTTAAACACAAAATGATTTCCAAACCAGGTGTATGTGGTTTGTTGGGTTCCTTCAAATGAAACCCGAATATGGCTGCCAATTTTAGGTTGAATTATCTGATCTGATTTTAATAGGAAGTATGGACATGTTGGTGTGGGTTGATGTGTGATTTCGTGAGTGAACAGAAACGAGGGTATATTTGCATGTCCTCTCAGTAGTTTTCCTCTACCTAAATTTTCTATTAATACTCCAGGGAAGATGAAGATTTGATTTTTTTAACTAGAATATGGATATTCTCAATAAAGTGCGCAAGCTCGTTCTCAATAATTTAGTGAGGTGATAAATAAAGTCTCCAAAAACATTCGCCAGGCGTTTGATCTATATGCAGGCCAAATAAGATATTAGGTTGAGGAAAAAGTTCTTGCGGTTTTTTTTTAATGTTGTGTTGATTTAAGTTTTGTTGACGTGATTTGTGCACACATTAAGAAACAATAGATTATTAGGCTTTTGCCTAGGCTACGTCTTGAAGTTGAGTACTAAGTCATTGCAGTTTATTTACAAGTTGTGTTAATTTAATTTTTGTTCTGTACCCTCAAAATGGAATGTCAACACTTGTTGTTATTCATTTTCAATCGAGACGGGAACACTGCCAAAGCTCGTCACGATATTTGTGCTGTGTACAGAGAAAATGCTTTATCAGAAAGGACAGCTCAATGGTGGTTTTCACGTTTCTAAAACGGTCATTTCAATCTTAATGTCGAAGAACGTTCTGGTCGTCCCATTAAGTTGGATGAAGATCGATTGAACGACCTTCTTCATGAATATCCTCGTCAATCGAATAGATAATTGGCTGTACAATTGGCATGTGATCAGAAAACTGTAGTGAATCACCTTCATTCGATGGGGGAAAGTTCAAAAACTCGGTGCATGGGTTCCGCACGCTTTGGGCGAAAGCAACAAACTTCACCGCTCCACGATTGCCGCAGGCTTACTTGCTCGTCACAAGGCTACTCGTGGGTATAAGGACAGATTTCTTCACCGCATAAACACTGGCGAAAAAACTAATGTGTTTATGTCAACATGAACCATCGAAAACAATGGCTTAGCCCCAATAAAAAAAAAAATCACTTCCGCAATTAATGTAAGGACTTCATCCACGAAAGACGATGCTGTGTGTGTGGTGGGATTGTGAAGGCATCATTCTTTATGAGCTCCTTGCGAACAACGAGATTGTCAATGCAGAAATCTACGTTCAACAAATGTATCGACTCGCCGAAGCTATTCGTGAGCTATTCGTGAAAAGCGACCTCATCGACGTTATGGAGTCCTTCTGCAACACGATAATGCTCGTCCTCACATTGCCAATATGAAAAAAACGCAATCCAAACGCTTAATTGGGAAATCCTGCCGCATCCTCCATATTCACCAGACTTGGCTCCATCGGATTTCCATCTGTTCCGATCGCTCTCCAACAATTTGTGCGGCGTTTCGTTCAATACTGATATGGAATTAAGAACCTGGTTAGACGAATTCTTTGAGTCAAAATCCAGAGATTTTTATTGCAGAGGCATCGAAAAACTAGTTGAACGTTGGGAATAAGTCGTAAATAACAACGGAGAATACATTATTGATTAAATTGCATATTGTATCAATTAAAAATGAAGTATTTCTAAAATTGTTAATGGTAATGAATAAATTTGATAAAACTGCAAGAGGGAAGGTTGTGTAATCTAATCGAGGAAGAGAATTCGCATAATTCTTCCGAGAAAAGTTACATTAATGAAATAATTATTTAGTGAAGCCAAATAACAAAACTAAAGTTGAAATGTTGTTATATATAAAATAATTAATTTATTAAAGATAATAGACAAATAGTAGATATGAAGGTAGGAGACAGGTTTTCGCCAAATAAATTGAATTAAATCCTATAGAGGGAGAAAATAAAGATATAAAACAGATAAAAGAAATTGACAAACACGTATTTGTTATTGAGGGTGGAAAATGTCATAATAAGCAAACAGTAAAAGCGGTTCGAAGTCAACGAACGCTTTGAATCGAGAAATTCGATAACATAAATATTAAAACAAAGAATCCTTAACTAAAATTTAAGAAAATCGAACGAACTTAGTGGGAAAAAGAACGCTTCATACTCGCTAAGCTGCTGAGTTGAGGAAAAAAATGGATTCGCGGTTAACAACAAACTTTCGCTTTTGTAGTGGATAAAACAGACGAAATGGAACGGTGGTAATATATTTCGAATGTAATTAAGAGTTTCTATCTAAGCAACTAGATAAAGATGATTTTTTTTTTAAACGAGTGGAAAATAAATGAATGCTAAATGATATGGGAGTGAGGCAGGTCTGTATGTACCATGTCTCCACAACTTTTTAATCTATTAATTGATGAACTACTAAAAAGATTGAAGTGTATCAGAGGAGGAATGGGGATAGGTGATATAAATATGAGCTGTCTAGGATTTACAGATGATGGGATTATAATGAACAAAAATAAGAGATCTGCAAGAATAGCTTGATGATGTCCAGGCAGATTATGACACTGAATCGAAGATAAAGTTTATTGAGAGCAAGTGCGAGGTATGAGTGATGGATGGGTCTTAGGAAATGAGGCATCAGAATTTGCAACATATTAAATGTGCTTGCAAACATAAAAGAAGGCAATTAGAGGCGCTAAGAAAGATTGGAATGTTGAGGTAGGGAAAATGAGTCATACCTATAAAAGTGCGTCTTATAACTAGAATAGAAGAATAGTTTGAAAAATACATAGAATGTGAATACTAAACAACGAACGGACAGGCAAAAACAATAAACGAAACAGATGTGAATGGAAGATACAAAACTAAGATAATATATATTTTTTGAACAACGAATAGTCAGTCACGGATAATGTTGGTAAAAGACAGGAAAGGGAATTAACTCAGGTAGAAAGACGTAAATTGGAATTATAGCGAAGAAGAACAGACGGATGGAGTCGAGTGAATGAGTCAGTGTCAAGGTCACGAGACCTAAGTCGAGGAATAAAACAAAGCGAAAAGGAATACGCGAATAAAAACCTAAGGGAGTAAGCGGATACATGGAGAATATTCCTCGAAGTAAGGGTATATAATTGAATTAGGAACAATAAAGAAAATGGAGGATAAATTTATGGCACAAGAAAGATTACTTAGCCTAGCCAAAACTATGAGAATGTGGAGCAAATAGAAAAGTAAACAGTCACAAACGTCTACATTTTCCGGAAAACAATTTATTTTGTATTGTTGTAAAGTTCCGGTATGTATAAAATGACAGGTGCCTAAAATTTCTCACGCAAGCTATCAATAGAAAATGAACGAAAGGGGTTTAATCATATATGATTTGGAGGGTAAACGATCAGGGACAGTAATTTGATTTAAACGTCGGGAGTCTATGCATGGGCTTGTGGTGTGGCCCCATTTTTGTTTGATATGAAAATCAAAGGAGCTGACCAGGGGCTGATCGAGGACTGAATGACTCCACACTCAAGTATCTCCTCAACATGTCCTTCTACAAATTTTAATTGAGAATGGGGAGTGCGATAGGGAGATATGTAAATGGGTTTTGCACCAGGTTCTATTTTAATTTCTAAGTTAAGGGTAAAAATAAAGTAACCCTGCAAAAGACAACTGATCCTCACACACAGGCGCGCAGAAAAACAGCAATCAAATAAAGACAGCGGCGTACACAACAAACGTTAGTTAGGGACCGATTTGACTGTCGCCTGTACTGTACTCTTGACAAGAGATGCCAGTTAGTCTTTTACACCTACCAGGCTCGTTCGTATTAGCCCGAGTTGCTGGATAATTTTTCGTTTCTTTAAGAATATTGTAGAACGGAAACCTTTCATAGATTGGAATTTAAATCTTAAGCTCTATAGAAATCTACTATTTCAAGAAAATAGACAATTTTAATTACTTTTCATTTTTACGATTATAGATAACAACTGGGGTTGTAACTTCTGAGCCCGAGTCAAGCGCGTGTGAACGATGTCGAAAGAACGTCTGCTACGAATGATATTTTTTGACACAGGGCACCTCTAAGACGACCGCCAGATCCTGAACGAAAATATATGAATTGCGACCAGACTCAATAAAAGGAGCCCGAGTTATTGGCCACAATTACTTACTTGAAGTCAGTGTTGGCAGAAATTAAATCAGCTTCCACTTTTGGTCTTGTCTTAACCCGTGGATTAGTTCCCCCAAATTCAATAGAAATTCGTGACGCACGAGGGCAGAAAACTGGTTCACTACGCAAACCGAAATTCTTTATTAGCCTGACCCGTTTCGATATATACAAATATAACTTTCAAAGGCGAAACAGTTGTGACAAGGGAATAAGATACAGAGCTGTATATATATATATATATATATATATATATATATATATATATATATATATATATATATGTGTGATTAGTTGTTTCAACATTTATACGAACATATATATTTTGAAATGGAATTTCTTTAAACACGTGAAGGTACATGCAAATGGTTGAGACTCTATAATGGTCACAAGATTAAGATGGGGAGGGATAACTATTAGTGGCAGGTGGATGGGAAGAAGGCAAGATGAATTGTGCATTTGTTTGAATATTGAATTTCGGCTGTTTTTCCTTTATGTAAATGGCCTCTAATATAGGCAACTGTCGTCGGTTTGAAGCGTGTGTTAAGATTTCGGTGTTCTCTTCAAGTGACTTCCGGTCCAGTTATTTTCCATGTTTTCCCAACGTATCTGTCCTGGGGGCACCGTTGCTTAAGTGATAGGTCCATTCTTCGTGTTAGCTTTGTTTCGGTCATTCTGATTTATGAATGAGGCTGAAGTTCAAAGTCTCCCATTTTACAAGTATATTTATATATCTAGTGACTTCTCTGCTTAGCTGTTAGGTGAGGACCTGGGTTGTTTCTCATTATGAGATTGGAGATGCGTTTGTTATTGTAGTAAATTATGAGGGATACATTATTCTCATTTTGTGTTGCGTTAACTCCTCTGTTTATGATTTCCTTTATAGCTCTTTCATCTGTTTTGTAGGCTGTGCTCATGATGTTTTGTAAGAGAGTTTATCGTTGTATTGCAAGGACCGAGTGGTGGTGTACGTACGTATAGGTTTGTTACGTACTTCAAAAACTCATTGATTACGTTTTCTCTAAGAGTGCTATATTACTATTATTATTATTATTATTATTATTACAGTATTTTATTCTTTGAGGTTTTCTAGTGCCATGCTCAGCGTTTCGAGGATTGAATTAAATACTTATAAGAAAATAGATCTTTAATTACAACATGAAAAAAGTAAAAAAGTGAAATCTAACAAAACAAATTATACAGCTATGAATTAAACGAGTTTAAGTGAGTCTTACTTATTTAAACAAATGAATATACAGTAATCGTTGACCCAAAGCTCACTTTAATATTGAATGCTAATTGACCTTAAAAAAAATAATGGAATTTATTTACCTTTAAAACAACCACACGTGAGTCCTGCTGGTGACTGACCTTGGCCTCAATTTTTATGTGGACAACGCCAGAATGTTTTTTTTTTGCGTCTAGATGCGTGGACGCGTTCACATACACTCCAGATGTTTGGCTGGCACGGGGACAGGCTTGAAGAAACAGGTGATTTTGGTGCGGGCGACGGATGGCGCTAAACACGTTGTCTCAGTCAGGTGATTTTAACAACGGGACCAGGGAAGCATGCTTCTTCCAATATTCTGGTTAATCTTGGAATGATTCGCACTGACAAGTGATGAGCAAACGAGTAAATCCTTTGACGAATGGGGAGTGTTTAAGGAAGTTTACTTTGGGGTATTCCTCAATGGCGAGGACTATCTCGGAGTTTTGTTGTAAAGCGGGATAGGGGTTTTCTCTGACGAGAGATGATTGAGCTTGTTTCTCAATACAAGCTAAACTAAATTTCGGTGTGACCACCAGGAACTGGCTCAGCATGAGCTTCTTCTGTGTTCCTTTCGTTGGGTTGCCGGGTACTCTAGCCGGACTTCGTCGTCTCGATCGCTAACTCGATCTTCCTCGAGACAAGATGCTAAATTTTGGTGTGACCACCAAGAACTGGCATAGGAGAGCTTCTTCTCTATCCCTTTCTTTGGGTTGCCGGGCACTTTAGCCGGACTTCGTCGTCTCGATGACTAACTCGATCTTCCTCGTTCTTCTACAGTTATCCGCCTATATAATTCACCACCCCACTGGGGGTAGGGGAAAGAGTAGGGGAGGATGAGCTCTTAGGAATTAAGCTTCTTCCTCTAACGGCGCTTCTCCGAGCGTCTTTCACTTAGCCCTAAAGGCATCTTCTGGCTTTTGGTCGACGCTCCTCTAATTTCGTTTATGAAGTGAAATTAAATCCCAACTCTTAAGGGAAATATTGCCGGTTTAACCAATTTTAGGCTCGCCGGACCCCAAATCTGATGATTAGTGCATGTCGTGGTTGTGCGAGGCCTTTCTGGTGATCCGCGAAGCGACGTGAGGGGGCGGGGGTAAGTAATCGGGTTACGCCGCCAAATGCCAGGACGTCGCGGTTACCGAAGAACAGGGCCTCTGTTTTTAGGGTGGGATATCGATTTCCCTACAGAGTTTAATGATGTTCTTTTCTGCTTGTTAATTGATACTGTCTTTACGTGACATATACCATTTTTACATTTGTTTGCGAATGGCGGCGTGTATGTCTCCATTTGTGAAACCATTGTTTATGAGTACTTGTGTAGCCCGCTCGAGTTCTTCGTGTGTATCTTTTCATGTTGAGCAATGGGTGAACACACGGTTGATGTATGAATTTATTACGCTTTTATGGTAAAGTTCGGGACATTCGCTTTTTGCATTCATGCACAGACCTGGATTTGCAATTTTTGACGTAAACGCTGGCAGTTATTTTATCTTTATGTTTAGTGGTAAGAGCATCTAGAAATAGGAGTTAATTATTTTGGCTATTTTCGAACCTATAATTAAGAGAAAAGCAGTTTTTGAATGTTTCTAGTAATTCCTACCATTCTTCTTTTGTTTCTATATTTATGTATATGTCGTCTATATATCTGCAGTAAATATGTGGTTTTGGTAACCCTGAAAAAACTCGTTTTCACTGTTCCCATGTAAAAGTTTGCAAGCAATACTCCAAAGAACTCATTGCAACGCCATTGGCTTGAATGTACTGATCGCCGTTTGGTCCATGGAAGGGGGCTTCTGTAGTGCAGGTTTAGAGGAAACTATCGATTTAATCCTAAAAATCAGTATACAACCAAAACGATCTTAGCATACCAAGAGATGCCTTGAAAGAACTCCACTTAACCTGAACTACGGAAGCCCCCTTCTATGGAACAAAGTGACTATGCCTACGTGAACTACAGTCTCATCGTTTAACATTCGATTCGTAAAAAAGAAACTGCTTAATATTTATTGAGTTTAAATTACATATTGTGTGTTACTCTATACAGTAGTAACTAATCTTTATTCATTTTTTTTCTTCGTGAATAATAATATCTGCCAATTCAGTAATTAAACATGGTGATTTTCACTTTATCGCACAAACAGCCAATCATAGATCAGTTAAATTCTTGCCAGGCTGAATTAAATCTTGGACCAACCTAGGTTATCAACCACCACCCTTTTTTTTAGTTCTGTCTAAACATTATAATGTGCCTATGATCTTATGAGTTCACGCACATTAAACATAAAAACAAACAAAAACATTATCATCGCTAAAATGAGCAGGCAACAACGACCGCTGGTTTAAAGAGGAAAAATTGTTGTTGTTCGGGATTCTGGGCTTTTCGTACGGCAAATGGCAGAACAGTTTGGTCTGTTACTTCCAAACGCCCTAAAATGGATCAGAAGAAATGAAGAGCCATGAAATTGAGCTGATTTACATAAGTATTACAATTTTTTTTTCATTCGTCACGTTATAAGGTAAAAAAAATTATAATATTTACTCCTGGTCACGACTGGCATGATGAAGAATCCCATTTCAACCTATGTGGCCTAGTTACCAGGTGATGAAGGCGAGTAAAATGAAAATTCGATTTAGTTCGTGGGTCTAGAGTGTGTCTTAAGTAGGGATGTGTGGGTGGATCCAATTCCTATACCCGATGCCACTCATGTTGTAATTATTAGCTCTCAAGACCCCCTCTTATTGCCCTAAGCAGGTGATCAAGGTCACAGTAAGCTTTTTCAGGTTCTTCTTTCTTTTTAAAGGTTAATTTGTTCCGGGGTCTCCCATTATAAGGCCCCGACCGCCACATTATATCAGGAATATGAAGCTGCTACAGACTATTGGAACCAAGAAGTACAAAGTGAGAAATACGGAGAAGAGAGGAAAGAACTCTCTTCCAAGGCTGATGTTTGTATTAGCCGAATCACCAGGTACGATTATTTCTCGCCGTCGGTATGATTACCTGTTACCGACGACTTAATTTCGCTAATCGTCCTTATCCCAGTGGATTCCCGGTATTATTGCGGGTGGGCCATCGCTTCGTTGACCGTAAAGGGGGTTAGAGATAGTACCTGGAGGAGCAGCATGTCCTCCCATCCAGAGGCAAAATAGGGAAAGCCCCTTTACTGGGGTGACTTGAGGGAAAGGCTGATGAGTCCTCCATTTCCCCTTGGGACACACACTTTTATCTATGACTATCCCCGACCACATTTCCTCCCAAACTATTTAGGATTAAGTTACTTTGAGGGATTACACGTGTTCCCGGTCTGCCCCAATGTCGGGGTATGATAATAATAGGGGATCACCCACCTTACTCCTACTGGACCCGCCCATCTCTATTCCTCTTTATTAAATACGCTTGTCTAACCCTTTCCTTATCCAGAACCTGACTGGATAGTTATCCAGTCAGGTTCTGGCAGATCTGCGCACTCTCGTCCTCTGGCTATAACCTAGCCTAGTAGCACGAATCACCGGCCTGCTGTGAGGGCAGAAAGCTAGAGGGCTAGGGGAGGTATTAGGTACAGGGTGCGCTGGGTGGCTACAGGGACACATCCTTATGTAGTTCAAAGCCCTAGGGGGGTCTGGTTGTCAAGGCCAATCTTGGCTCGAATATGCACAGTCCGTGTATGTGTAATTGATCCAATTATGGATGTTTATGATCCTATGGGGGCGTTATAGTATCTACCTACGAGTACCATGAACTATTTAATTTTCAAAACTGTTATATGGCTACAAACAAGGAAATAGAGGAATTTGCTCACGTGCGAAAGGAGAGACCCCTCTAATCGCGCCCTTGTCCCTCCTAGGTGCTAGAAAGGATGAGGCAACTTGAGGTCTACTTTGACCGATGAAGGTGATCCCTTCCACACATCATGGAACTGCTCTAGAACAGCTCAACTTCTCAAATGGAGACCCCCTCCTCCCTACTCTTTCTCAGGGGGCGCTCCCAAATTCTCGTGGAGGAGAAGAGGTTTCCCTCCCTCCCATTTCAATAGATGAGGGGCCACTCACTCATCCAGGGGTCTACCAGTAATAAAAAACTACCTGGCGAAAGCATCACAGGGGTAGTGCTCCCGTTGGGCACTTAACAACCAGCATAACCTTCTTAGAGGAAAAGGGTGTTGGGGTCCATTGGCCTCTCGCAGCACACTTACAAGACCCGAGCCTTGTGACCTTGCTGTGGGCCTATGCCGTCCCCAAGACATCACTCAGACAGCTCTTAGGCCTTTTCAGGCCCCGATCGGGATCATCGACACCGTGAGGGAGAGGGGGAAATGGAGGTTCCCTGATGTGGACACGAATTCGGAAGGTACCCCCGCCAAAGGTGGTAGGGTCTTCCCTGGAGGAGGAGACTGACTCTGTGAGAGATACTGCCAGAGTCTAAGTCCGCTCCTGTTTAAGATCCTCCTGAGGTGGACAGGCCCCTGAGAATCCGAGAACCCAAGAAGACAGGACCCCCTCCCTCAAGTGGGAACCCCAAGAGAGACGAATCCTTCCCTATCTTGAATAAGGATAAGACTGGCTATCCGGCCTTGGTGTCTCTCCTCCTCATGGGGAGAGAAGAACTGCTCACTCCCCTCAGATGGAGAAAAATAAGGGTTCCTCTCCTTCCGGTGATTCCGTAAGGACAGGCCCTCCACAGATTCGGCAAGAGACTAGGCCAAAGATGGCAAGTTCAACTTCGGACTGCCCTTCGGTTAGGAAGGCCAAGTCTCGGAGCAAAAGTAAGGTGAGTGGAACATGGGAGATACCGGGACCCCTCATTAAGTTGTTACCCGATATTTACGAGCTGCCAACTTTAAGCGATTCCTTGTTATTTGCTTGAATGATAGAGAGATGTTGTCCAAAGGATACGTGTCCGTCAGCGTCAGGCTCTTGCTAGGATACTTGGTATAGAACTAAAGGTCACCCGTTTCTCGGACGTGGCCGTTCTGCTAAATGAGGCTGACCGAGTGCAGGCGGCTAGGATAATTGCTCTCCTGACACTTAAATAGATCGCTTGTGATGGCACCACCGCACTCTACACTATGGCTGATAAAAAGAGTAAATTACCAAAGGAAAATCATGGACTACTCAGGAGTGGACACACCGTGCTAACGGAACTCAGCGCCTCTTCCGGCCGACACTTAGCCTCTCTTCCCAACTTCGCTAACCCTTAACCTTCAAATCCTGTACCAACTCACCCTCATTTTGCCCCTGGTTTTCTTTCGTCCCTTTACAATCACCTTTTCTCTACCCTTTTGTTGGCCTCTTCTTCTCCTGTCCATTAACCTATTCGATCCCGACCCGGCGCTCATTTGGATCGCGGAACCGAACACTCCTACACCCATATTAGGCGTGGTGACCCTCACCGCTCATAAGCCGGTCACCAATCCGGATCCTTCATCCCGACCTGCCTACCACGCCACGTGTAGGATTTGGTTCGGGTTTTCCCAGGGGGGAGGGAGAAGGCGTATACCAACACACCCAGTGATAGCAGCCGGGGCCAATCAAAGGCGCCCAGTAGTGCCGTTTCCTTGCTGGGTCAGTGTTAGCCGTCACAGGCAGGGGTAGTGAAATGTTCCTGAAATGGACAAGTAAAAAAAAACAATAATTTATCCCCTTTACCATAGTTAGAGCCGCTCTCGGCAGCTTCAAATAAAAAAAGGTGGTCCATCCCCCTGTTCTTTCTCAGGAGCCCCTCTTACCCTCTTCTAACGGAGAGGAGTATTATTAGTCTCCTAGACCTACGGATGGGGTGGAGTCCCATCAATCCCTTCTCTGGAGGCGCGTTTAGGCGACTACATATTATTTACAGCGGAAGTCCCTCCTTTACTTTCACAGGGGACTGTCAAGAGAGCAGACAAGCGGCCTAATATTGACCGCTCCCGGTGGGAGTGGGAGCGGCTCAATAATGACAACCCCCTTATTTAGGCAAGGGTTAGCAGGGCCCGCCGGTCTTTTCTCACTACAATCTTGCGCTTCTATATCTTCAGTATACAGGGGGCCGGGGGGCATTTCCCCCTCTCTTCCTCGATGAAGGTAGGTCTGTGATGTCGTGGGGGGAAGGCCACATGGAGCCCCCACACCACTGAGATGGACACCGTCCCGGGTCGAACCCGGGCTCAGTGCCAAGCACCAAACCTAAATCCGGCCCATGTGCAAGCTTCTCCTCAGACTACTTGGTTTCCCAAGAACTCACAAGGAGATGAAAGACCTCGTCCCCCGGGTGGTGCCACTTCGATCGTCAACTCCTCCTCCATTTCCGAGAAGAATCTTGCTAAGTCCGGTCCATCCAGCCAAAAGGCTCTTTCCTGTGGTGGAAAGAAGCGGATTCATTCCCTATCCTCATCTCATAAAAGAAATATGAAAAGGACTAAGAAGACTAAGGGTTCCTCTCCCTTCGCAAGACCTGCGGAAACGAACGGGTCCGCTGTCGTTTCCGCCAGCAACCAGTCCAAAATCGTTACTCCATAGATGACATAACCTCAGTGTTGGCCGGTAAGGTCGAAGTGTGATGAGGAAACACACCTAGACTATTCATCGCGTTCGACTGTGAAAGGCTCCCTGAGTTGGTGCGTGTCGGTTGGTATCTCTATCGCGTGAAGACATTCGGGCTACTCCCGTTAAGATGCTACTACAGCCACCACCTCGTTTTTATGAATCTCTCCTGTAAACATGCAAAGTCGGGCTCTGTAAGTTGCTCCAAGACCGCACACGATAAGTGTCTATTGTGATGCGCGTCTCATGGAGAACGAAATCCTGGCCGTTCAGGCTACGGATCGTCTCATTTCGCGAGGCTAAGGACTTGCTCCTGACTGGCTGAGCGCTTCCTGGGTCGTCTTATGCTCCTGGTCCCTCCAGGCCTACGAGCACGGTAGTTTCTGCCCTCATTTGGAAACCTTTGCCGGTTGCACAAAAGGTTCACACTCAACCTAGGCTAAAACCAGGGTGACTTTCCTCCCTTAGGGTGACTGTTTCCAGTAAGTTGAAACGGCCGCGCACCTTCACCGAGTCGATATACTCATACAAAGCAAAACCCCTGAAGGTGGAAGTGAGGCCGTCTTCCGGGATTCCTAATGCTGTCTCCAAAATGAAGACAGTATCAGAGGAGCTTTAGCCCCAACGCCCAAACCCACGACTGAACTGGAATCCTCCGGGGCGGTGGATTCTCCAAAGGAGATATCTCCCGCCTACGAAGCAGCATGGCCTGCCTAAGGTTTCGAGGGGAATGGAGGAAAAGACTCCCATAGTCAGCCCACCCTCCCCCGATAAGTCCTGCCACAGCGCCTTTAGCGTATTGTTCAGCCTGTAGCGTCCAACGTTCTGTCTCCAGGAAGCGTAAGGCTATTCTCGTGTGGGTATTCTCTTCGAAGAGGGATCGCATCTCCTTCATGCTACGACTGAGAGACTATTCCTCCAATGGAATTGTCGCAGGCTCCGGGAAAACTTCTTACATTCCACCCTCAGCAGACTTAGACGCGGGAAACTCCCGACTCGTCTCGGCACGGTTGCCGAGGTCCTTTGTCTTGCTCGGGGATTTTTACGTTAGCCACCTCCTCTGGGGAGCTTACTCGATCTATCACACGGTCACGTCCTTGCCGACCTGATCGACGAGCTAGAGATAGGTGCACGAAGTGTGGATGATTTTACGTATCAATGCCCGAGAACCGCTTCATTTTCCTGTCTTGGTCTATCCTAGTGCTCTCCAAATGCACAACCTGATTTTGACTGAGGGTAGTCGATCATCCCCATGGTAGTGATCAAGTTCCATTTCAAATAGGATTTTCTGTAACACTGCCGCCTGAAAGCTCCCCTTTCCCCGTAGTGCTTGGTGCTTGGCGCGGACGTGGTGCTCCGTTTTTATGAAAATGACTGATTTCTCAGTCCCACTTGGGGGTTTTAGATTGGTAGATGAGGCCGTTGAGTTCTCCGGAAAACTCATCCCCGTGGGCATAACTACTATTCCTAGAACGTCTGACCGGTCTAAACGCCGACCGCTTCCATGGTTGTCTGCTGATTTTGAGCCGGCCCTCAAACAGTAGCGTTGTGCCTAAATGCGCTACAAGCACAGCCCGAACGAGTTCACTGTCGGTGAATTTCGTCGAGATAGGGCTAGGTTCTAGTATCTTTCGAAGCACTCCCGCCACTCTTCCTGGCGGGCATACGTGTCTTCACTTAACAGGGAGATACCTCCAAGCAGAGGTGTGGAAAAATAAGGAGAATTTGACCGCAATCTCGCAGCCTTTGTCCGTGGTGGAGTCTTTCGTGACCGTTTTCTCCGCTTTCTCTCGCCGGGATGCTGCATCGCCAGCATTCAATGCACATCGTGATCGCATAGAAGGCCCCTGACTAGACTTTACCTACAAGACGGAGAACCTTTCAACGACAGGTTTATATATTATTGAGTTGCGTTCCGCCCTCACTTCATGCGCGGATACCGCTCCTGGTCAGGACGAGGTCCCGTAAGCCATGCTTCGACACCTGGGTGTTCAACAGGATCTTGGCAGAGGGTATCCTCCCATACTCCTGGTGAATGGGTACTGTGCTCAGTTTTCACAACCCGGGCAGACACCACTCTACCCCAGCTGGTTTCCACCCAATCTATCTAACCTCATGCGTGTGCAATTTGATGGAGAAATAGATAAATGTTAGACTAGCATTTCTTCTGAACAGCGGAGGGCACCTGTCTTATGTATAGTGCGGCTTCTGCAAGTTCTACTCCATTTCGGACGCTATGCTCCAACGCAAAAACGCCGTCTGCGAGGCCTTCCTTCTTAGACAGCACTACGCCGCGGCTTCTCTTCGATCGGAGAAGAACTATGATACTGCCTTGCGATATGACGCATGAAGACTTTCCACATGATAGCGGCAAGGGGATGCCTCTCAATCTTTATATCTGAATATTGCGAGATCGGCCTTTTCTGGTCCAATGAAGCAGGGAGAAGATTTCCCGCACTGAAGTGTTCTGGGTGTCACACTCTTAGCCTTGAGCCTCAAAGGTATAAAATCTTTGCTGCCGGAAGATGTCCGCGATACGCTCTCCGTGGACAACCTTTTGATATCCTTTGGTGTTACCCAGATACTAACTCTGGAGCATCGACTCCAACAGGTATTAAACCACGTTTGTTTTGTTGGAGGTGAACTCGATCTAGCACAGCGGCCTCCGCCTGGCCACCGGTGCTTTCGGTACATCCTCCATTGAGATCCTAGTTCTCGATGGTGCGGAGATGCCACTCGCTCTGCGCCGTGCATAGTGCACTATTCGCCTGTACTTGCGAGCCCACCGCTCCCCTCAGTCTCCAACCGTTCTCGCTGCGTTCGCAGCCGATCTCGACGGTTCATATGCAGCCGAGAGAGGCCAGTAATTCCCTAAAGCCTTTAGGTTTAGGATTAGGAAACACCTTCAATAGCTCTCTGTAGCTCTTAGGCTGGTGGCACCCCTGGTTATGCCCAAGACAACACCACCCTGAAGGGTACCATCTTTGATATTTGTCGCCACGCCTCTGTTCCCAAAGCTTCTACAGCGCCGTGACTATTGCGTTTGGCCTTCTTGAGCACACTTCGTGTCACACTGGATACGTTCCAGTGTATACGATGGCTCTAAATCACATGAGGGGGTCAGTTAGCCTCCTATATCCTCTTTGTTTGAAGTCAGCGGGGCCCTGCTAGTCGTCGCTATGTCTGTCTTCCCCTCAGAGTTGGTTGCAATATACCGCTCGTTACGGGAAATAACACGTCGTGCCCGGTTCGGAGACCAGACTGTGATCTATACTGATTCCCTAACGCCTTAAGTGCTTTCGGGGCCTTAGAAACTCCACATTACCACGATTTCCGCAAGCTGGGTGGATGTCAAGATTATCTTACTCTGGGTTCCTTGACATGTGAGAATTGCTGGGAATGATCGCACAGATGACGGCGCCAAAGAGCCCGCTAGGACTGAGTGACAAGACCAGATTTTCGCCCTTCCTTACACTGATTACATGCCAGGAATCCGGGCAGCCATCCAGTCTGCTTGGCAAAGAAGATGGGAGATGGCCGAGGAGAATAAAATGTTGCGTGCCATTGCGCCGCGACTGTTCCCATGGACCTACACCTCAATGCCGCGACTGCTTCAAGTTGCCTTTTGTTGTCTTTGAATTGGAGACACTCGCGGGACGCACCTCATTACGACGACTGCGTTTTTTCCCAGACTGTTCGGCACATTCTTGTTGAATGTCCCAGTCTCGGTGATCTATATGCGTTCGTTATCTGTCCTGGTCTCGAGACGAGCGGGGTCGCTACGTCTCGTCCCTGATACGCAGGACGGTTTAATATACAGTCATGTTGACTATATGACTTTTGGGGTACGCTGGCCTCCTCCATTTAATTTGACTCTATTTGTTATAAGGCGCATGTTTCTACCCCTAAGGGGAAAGGGGCTCTACTCCCGATGCCGGAGGGCGCTTCTTTCTTGTTGCTTTTCCCTTACCTGTTTTTTAGCCTTTGTTTGGTTTTTTATCTTTGCTGTTTGTTTTTTGCATGTTTTTACTTCTTTTTTAATCTAGCCTACTATTAGGCTGTAGCATGATTGCGGCGAATTTTGTTCAATGTTGGGCAGACTGCAGATGGACTCCTCAAATTAGGAAAAAAAATCAGTGGTAGACACCACAGTAGAGCTGACCGATCAGGGAGCGTTTGATGAGGAAATTGGCAGGGTCCTCTCGACCTAACCATACACTTTTCCTCAGGTTCGACCGTGACATGGCTTTCTGAATCGGTGCGTTATGCGTATTATCGCTACCGCGTCAAGGAATGCGTGTGGTTTCTGGATAGGTGCGATTACTACCAATGCTTCGGCCATACGAATCGCCTTTGTAGAGGTGCAAAGTAGGAAAAATCAGAAATAAGTGCAATTTGCGCAAGGGCCAAACATGACGAGTTTCTGTCGTTTACACCCAAGTGTTTACATTACGACAACCCTCCTGCGATCCTTGGGGTTAGGTCTGGGGATGATTTTACCACCTCCGACCATTTTTTTCACTCAGTTGCTCAAAAAGCTTCTACAACGAGGGAAGTATTGCGTTCGAAACTTTTGGACTCCAGGTTAACTGTGAGTAGCTGTAGAGCCTTGTCTCTTCCCGCTTCCCATTTGCTCCTTGTCCTCAGGAGACCATATTGGGTGCGTGCCATTTGCCCACCCTTCTGGGGTATAAGTGTTTCACAACCCCGCCACCTCGGGCTGGCAGTCAGAGAAGCTTATGCGTGATTTACACCGACGTAATGCCTTCGTTTTTCTTCTTGCTTCAAATGCCTTCTTTCAGGCAGTGTCAGTGCAGCAACAATTGCATAGGATATATAATTCTATTTTAGTGTACGTTTCACCGTCATCTGAATCCGGCTCTTCGGACTTTCGCCGCGTCGTAGCAGGGTTGCCGAGGCCCTTTATTCTCCTCGGAGATTTGAACGATATGCACCACTTTTGGGAGCATTACACGTTTAATCTCATTGGTTAGATCCTTGCTGACCTGATCGAAGTGTTGGAGATAGGTATCCTTAATGTGAATGAGTTTACTAATCGCTCCTCGAGAACCGCTTCATTTTCTTGTTTCGATCTTGCCCGTGCTATCCGGGTAAATATCATTTTTAGTGCAGCAGCAGCCCGAAACCTAGCTAAGTGGTGCTAGGAACGAGTGCGGTGGCCTGCTTTTCAAGAAATTATTTCTCTATCTCAATCGAGGAGTTTAAGTCGGTTGATGAGGCCGTTAATTTCTCCGGCAAACAAATCATCGGGAGTTTTCCTACCATTACTAGAACCTATGGCTGTTTTGCAAGCCATCTGCTTCGTTAGTGATCAGCATAGTGTGAGAAGGCCCTAAGACAGAAGTAATACACCTATATGCGAAATAAGAGCCGCCCTAAAGATTTCACCCTAGGTGAATTTCGTCAGGCGAGGGCTAGGTTCCAGTATGTTTCGAAGCACGCACGCCGATATTCTTGGCAGGCCTATGTATCTTATCTTACTCAACTGGAAGACTCTTCTTACATGGAGGGGGTAGATATGCTTTAAAAGGATTAGGGGTATGATTTTGCAGGAACCTCCTCCCTCATTCAAGAGGATGGGACTACGGCCATAGCGGAGTCGTTCGCGACCGCTTTTTCCACATTTTCTAGCAAGGACATTTGCACGTTGTTGGCTCGCTGAAGACTGCTAACTGGATTTTACCTCGAAAGGCGGCGAACACTTCAACCACCTGTTCACTCCAAATGACCCCCATTTCCCACCACTCGCTTCATGCGCAAATACCGCCCCTGGTGCGGACATTATCACGTAGGGCATGATCAGAAACCTGGGTGAGAGAGGTATGGCTTTTCTGTAAATCCGCTAAACAGAATCTAGACTGAGATTACCATCGCCGACATCTGGCGAATAAGTACCGTTCTTTCTTTTCGCAAGTTGGGTATAGATTACTCTACCCTCGCCAGTTTCTATCCAATTTCCCCCTCAACCTGCGTGAGCAATTTGATGGATAAATTGATATTAGTTTAGCTTACTTCCTGGAAATGGGGGTTGAGGTAGCTCTCTCTGGCCCAATAGGAAAAGAGGAGTGTCCTGAGTTTCTCACTCTTTGCCGTGACCTTTCTAACTCTTTTGGCGCTGCCCATATGCCAACTATGGAGCATAAACTCTAACAGGCATTGAACGACTTCTCTCTCTTCGCCGAAGCGGGCGGAGTTCGGTTTTCCTAGTCAAGACTAAGGTAGTGTCCTTTTGTCACCATCCCCGGTTCCACCCCGAAACGCACTTATTCCAAAATCGGACTCGCCTGTAAAACGTAAAGTTGCAGTTTCCTTGGTCTTGTTTTCCATTGACCTGGGAGGCCCATATTCACAACCTTTAGGTTTCCGATAACCTTCCCATGGACATTCCCCCCACCTGACGTTCAGCACGTGGAGTACTGATAGGGATATCGCTCTACTCTTCTACCGCTATTTTATTCGCTCAAACTCATATTATGGAGGAGAGTTTTATGTATCCGTAGCCGCGAATGAATTGATTAAGGTGGACGCGATCAAGCAGACTGGTCTTTATTGGGCAACTGGTTCTTTCCGCACGTCCTCTTTTAAGAGTATGCTTGTCGATTTGGAGCAGATGGCTCTTGCTCTGCGTCGAACACAGTGCACAATGCGTTTGTATTTGTTGTTTCGACGTCCCTCCCCCCCCCCCTAGTTGCTAACTGCTCCCATTGAATCCGCAGCCGATCTCGACGGTGTATATGCCACCAAGATACGCTTAGTATGCCCTGAGCCTTTAGAATTTAGTGATAAGCAAGCAATTCTTGCGAGAGTTCTTGTAGCTCTCATGTGAGTGGCGCCCCTGATTCTGCCCAGGACACCACCCTGGATAGTACCACGTGTGACCATTTTTCGCCACGCAGTTGATCCCAAAGCTTCTACAAAGAGGGAAGTATTTCGTTCAAACTTTTTGGAGCAGAGTTAGTGTCATATTAGAGCCGTACCAGTGTACAGGGATGGTTCAGAATCCCAAGTGGGAGTATATCTTCACGGCCGAGTTAGCTGCAATACTCCGCTCAGTGCGGTAATTTATGTGCCGTTCCCAGTCGCAGTCGAAATTCTGATTTATAGACACTCGCAAAGCGGCTTGAGTGCTTTTGGGGCATGGGAATCTCCGCACCCTTTGATGCGCCCATGTTCGTGACGCTACGGCTGCCACGAGCCGGTGGAATATCGAAATCCTTTTATGACGATCCATGGGCATGTGAAGATTTCGGGAAATAACGCGCCGATAGGGCCAACAAAGCGTGAGCAAGGACTATGTAAGTCTATATAAATCTCAATTTCGTCTCGGAATGGGCACGGCAAATCGCTGCGCCCCTTACGGGGTGGCAGCAAAGATAGAGTTAGGAATTCTCCTCCTCGGTAGATGGCTGTGGCACCCACGCCACCGTCCGACTTAGAGCCATCCGTGTATAGTGGGCAGCATTGTTTGTGTGAGATCGAATGCTCTAAGAACAGGCTCTTAATGATGCGAGGGTCCATGGATGACTTCTCCAGGCTCCACCTGTTGGTAAATACTGTGGGGAGAGGAGCACGCCAACTAGGTGTCAGGATCGATGGAAGGGTAAGGATCCTTGGATCACCCAGGTTAGAGAGATGATCTCCTATGCGAAGTTTCAAAGGGTAGGGTAAAGATGGCAACTTATCATATGTCGCCGTTGATTCGACAGCAATGAGGCATCTGTAGACCTCTGATACAAGGGCTTGCTGTACTCGGCAGAGGTATTGCATGCAGATTTGAAGTCTATGGTAGGGCAAAGGGAGTACCCCACTCTCGAAGTAAAGGCTTTTGACAGGAGAAGTACGGAAGGCTCCACTAGAAAGGTGAACTCCGAGGTTTCGAATGGGGTTCAGCCTTTTAAGGGCTGAAGGGGGAGCCGATGATTAAATTAGACAGCCATAATCCAATTTGGATTGGACGAGGGCTGTGTATAATGTCCACAATGTTTGTCGGTCACTGCCCCACGAAGTGTGTGAGAGGACTTTCAAAATGTCTATAGCCCGCAGACAGCCTGTTCGAAGTCGGCGTAGGTGTGGTAACCAGGATAACTTTGGATCGAGAGTTACGCCAAGGAACCGAAACTCGGAGACAAACTCTATATCTTCGCCTTGTAGGGAGATAGATGGCGGAACAAGAACCCATCTGCCTCGGTGGAAATACATTGCTTTGGTTTTGTTTGTGGAAAAGCGGAATCCCGGAAGTTGTGGTCTTTTGGATACAGCATCACCTGCCAGTTATAGCCGACGCGCTGCTGATGGAAGGCGAGGTGAGGAACAGTATAGTGATAAATCATCGCCAACAGAGTTGCCGATACACCCTCCTCTGGTAGAGATGAAATAATATCATTGATGGCAATTATAAAACATAAGACCCTTAAAACACTGCCCTGAGGAACTCCCTCCTCTTGGGGTTGCAGGTCAGAGTATGCGTTTCCAACACGTACCTTGAAGGATGGAGATGCTAAGAAACTTTGAATAAGTGAAGGTAAAAGGCCTCTCATCGCCCAGACGTATAGCTGCTTCAAGATGCCGTATCTCCATGTTGTGTCGTAGGCTTTCTCAATATCGAAAAATATGGCCAGGACTCGGTGCTTTAATGAGAAAGCTTTCCGGACCGATCCCTCGAAACGTACTAGTAGGTCAAGGGTACTATGACCTTTGCGGAAGCCACATTGAAATGGAGAGAGAAGGTGATTGGTTTCTAGGAACCAGTTTAGGCGCTCCAATATCATTTTTTCCAGCAACTTACTCAAACAGCTGGTGAGAGCTATAGGTCAGTAGTGATCTGCATCCAACCCGTCCCTGCCCGGTTTGACAAAGGAAAGGATGATCCCAATGCGCCATGATGACGGGTAGAAACCATTCACCCATATAAGGTTGTACAAATCAAGTAAGAAGAGAGTATATTGTGGATGTAGGTGCCAACCATATCGAAATGGATCTCATCAAGGCCAGGGAAAGTAGATCTGCAAAGGAAAAAAGCTCTATGCAGCTCATTGATGCTGAATAGAGAGTTATAAGGAAGGCTAGATTTTGTTGTGAAGTTGAGAGAATGAGATTCTTCTTTTGATTTGTAAGATTAAAAAGCCTTCTTGTAATGGCTGACACTGCTGACGGCGCGGAAATGGTCAGCAAAATCATTGCTGACCGCCAGGCCGTCATTCTCCAAGGAACCGTCTAAGTTGAGTGTGGGTGTATGATGATTAGCATAACGGCCCCTGATCTTATTAATCCTCTTCCAGATCTTAGCAGTAGGTGTCATAGAGGAAATCGATGAAACGTATCTGGGCCATGAATTTCGGCGAGCCTGACGAAGGGTTCTTTGACGAAGCGCACGAGCTCGGTTTCGGTCGACCTTGTTGCACAAAGTTGGGTTCTTTTGGAATCGGGCATGAGCTAACTTGTAATTTTTGATAACTGTTGTACACGTTGAGGTCCACCAGGGCACAGTTGAGCGGCCCGTGACAGGTCGCCTCCGTGGGATGGTCCTTGTTGCTGCATTGTAGATAGTCGATGTAAAGTATTCTACTGCTGCATCCACTCCATTGAAGGTCCCCAAGGATGCATTTGTGAAGGACGCCTCTTGGAAACCTTCCCAATCTGCATGACCTAAGTCCCACTTAAGGGGCATGGTTGTATGACGGCTAACTTGAAGAACCAACAAGACAATAGGGAAGTGGTCACTCCCATGGAGATCGTAAAGAATTGACCATCGAAATTCCGTGAAGCAATCAGGGGAACAAACAGACAGGTCAAAACAGCTAAAAGAGTCCGTCTGGACATGATAAGAGGTAAAATCACCAGTATTTAAAACACAAAGAAGGTCAGATAATAAAAGAGACTCTAAAACACTGCCTTTTGGCATTTCGAGTGATGTCGCCCCAGTATGGGTGACGGGTGGCAAAAATCTCCTAGTAATAAGAATGGGGAGGGCAACTGGTCTATAAGTTCTAAAAGGTCGGGTCTTGACAATGATAAACAAGGAGGTAGGCAAATAGAGCAAACGGTAAAAAGCTTAGTAAGAAAAACCCTCACGGCAAACAGCTTGGAGGGGAGTATGTAGGGAGATGGGAGAAACATGGTGGGATGAAGATACCATGATTGACACCCCCCTCCCCATGAGAGGGGCTCCCAGCAGGAGCAATATAGTTGAAAATTAGAAGGCCGGGTACCGGCAGAAAGGGCCGTATCCCCAGTTTATTCTCCTGAAGACAAATAACAGCGGGGTGGATAGTCGTCAAAAGAATTTTGAGTTCTTCCCACTTTGGAAGAACTCCTTGACAATTCCATTGTAAAATGGAAGATATTATGTGTGACGATTAGATACCACTGAGGATATCTTTTCCTCTTTTGAGGCCAATGTTGTATTTGAGGTTCGTCCCAAAGAGCTTGGGAGAAGGAGAGCTGATTTTGAGGAGCGTGCTTTTGCAGGGAGAGAGATCCTAGATAGAGCAGTAACTGAGTCTTTTTTTTCGTAGGTTTTGCAGAACCGACCGAGGCCCTTGATTGTAATTCGGGCTCATAACCTGGCGGAAAAGGAAGATCAAGAAGGGATTTTCGGCCGGTAGATCCGGATTCATGGGTCGAGGGTATTTTCGGTGTCTGACGAGTTGGTCCAACCGCCGCGATTGGTGATGTTGGAGTATCAACTGCTTCCATCGAATCTTAGGTTGAAGGGTGAGCGGAACGATCAGGTAATCTGAGCGAGGTGTGTGGAGCTGGGTGTATATCTGCCATCGTTTAGATCAGGATGGGGCCTAAGTCCTGTGAAGGGTGGGACAGACTTTAGGGCATAGAATGTTTAGCCATAGGGGAGGAGTCCATTGAAGATTCTCGGGGTTCGGCCGAGTCAGCTACAGAGGCTGCCCCCTTATTGGTGGTCGATGACCCAGGTGAGGAATCCTTCCTCTTACTACTGGGCTTTGGGTCTCGGGGCTGGGTGGATGAACCTTCACTGGGTGATGTTGAGGATTCTTTCAAATAGCGTCTGATGTCTTCAAGTGTCTCACCCTGAGTGTCTTCCCCAGCTAGAGCTGCTGAAGAGAGGGGGGCTACATTGGTTATCTCGGTGTGAGAGCGATACTTCGACTGCATATTCTGAATGTTTTCGATGCTGCGAGTAGATCTAGAGTGAAGTGCTTCAGGCTGGTCGGAACTCGCGCGTGATGGTCGGTTTCGTCCGGCGTCACGTAAAACGTCAGAGAAGAGCCGGCCGAGTAGCGAGGTTTGTGCTCGAGCACGCTGGCGGGTCTCTCTTATATCTAGACGTACGGAGTCGCGCAAAGCGAGAACTTCCTTTTCATATAAAAATATAGAGCAGAGTTTCGACGCAGCACTGTTGGTACCTCCGCAGTTGGCACAACGGGGTGTTTTGATGCATTCGAGGCATGGTAGTCAGAGCTACAATTCACGCAGGAGCGAGGGTGCCGACAGGCACGGCCAACATGTCCAAATTGATTGCATTTGAAGCAGCGCCCGGGTAGTTCAATGTAGGGACTTAATATGCTGCGGCAGTTCTTGTCGTTCGAATGTTAAAATCAGTGTGGCGGTTGTGACTCTAGTGGAGCCTAATGTTTTAGTTACCCTGTGTACGTGTGTGACACGTTGGGTACTAAGTTTACTCTGGAGGCGGGTGGGATCGTAGTCCCTTAGTTTGTTTGAACGGACGACATCTTCGACAAAATTGAGACGCGGATGGGGCGAGGCAGTATTGGAATTTCAGCTATCGAAGATAGATTTCGCACAAGGTTGTGTTGAGAGTGGGATGACACCTCGACTACGACATCACCACTTCATCTTGACCACATCCGGCGGGGTTCACCACAGCGGGACTCAAACACCGACTTTTGCAAGTGGGATGTCGGATGATGAATTCATGACAAGAAAGCGAGGATAATCTAGATCTGGGTCTACTTCGTTGGAATAGGGGTCCCACGAGCGAGGGAAGGCTAAAAGGGAAGCTAAGGAACGTTTGGCACGAGAACCCGTACGAGAAGGGGAGGTTTTTGGTTTATGGCTAGCCATTGCAAAAAGAAAAAAAACTTCGCATTCTCCCTTGGGGCTCCCCACCATGGAGGCCTACAAGGGCCCGGCACTACTGCAACTATACAATCAGTTACGTCCGGTATGTCCTCTTGGAGAATGGATACGGATCGACCACACCATCTTTTGGAACCTAAGAGGCTGCCCGAGTTCTCCTACGCACGGAGAAAAGGGGCCAACGATGGGGTTCTCCTTGGGCATTCGGTAGACGAAGGCTGTGGAGATGCTTAGCCTCTTTCACCTTCATGAAAGAACAATTCTGAATCAATCCATTGAATGAGCAGAGGTCGGGTATCGATAAGGACCACTAGATAGGTTAAGGAAGAGGGGAAATAAAGGGCAGTTGAAGAGAGCAATAGAGGAAGGAAGAAAAAGGGGCATGTTAAAAGTCTTGTTGGCAGCACCATGGGTCTCCTAAGGGGCCCAGGGCTGACCCTCCTCGCCACGAGAAGGCCAGAGCCTCTCTGGGAACAACCCCTTAAGAAAAGATCCCAGAGAGGGAGGGGGGAAGGGGCATTAAAGTCCTTTGGGAACCCCGTGCCCAGCCTGCCCATGAAAGAGCGCCGACAGACGAGTAGGTGTTGGATATACTTACATAGTATTTTAAGTAAATTAAGAGAAATTATGTGGCCAGATACCTCATAATTACAAGAATTATGTTTATTCGCCAGACAAAACTTTGTATACAATCCTGTAAAAACTCGCATCATACACGGTACTGTCTCCCATTATCTTTTCTCATTATTATTGGCGTGTCTGCAACGAATTCAGTAAAAATGAAATAAGGATTAAGAAAGAAAGGAACTCTTGTTTATTGAGCTGACTCATCTTTAGCGTGGGTGCCTTAATTAAAATGGTGAAAAGTGGTAGCTAGCTTTAATTAGCCCATAGTGTAATGTTTATATCTTCTAAACTTTAAAATGTTACATAATACAATTTCATGGGAATAATACGTAGTAATTATGATTTAAAATTTGGAAATTAACGTTTACCAAATGGAGACAAACAATGCTTCATTGCTGTTTGACTAGTGCATAAAAATGCAGAGATTAATATTCATTCATTACTATGATATTTTTGAGAAAGGAAACTAGTGCAACCAACGAAGGCATGTCCACTTAATAAGCAGTGTATTTTTCTTGGGAACTTGTCGGCACCTATTAACCCTAGAAGGCCTTCCGTAGAGAAGAAGGTTTGGAAGTGGAACATGGGAAGGGGAAAACTAGATGAAGACTAGGAAAAGCGTTCGATAAGAGAGAGTTTTTCTTTTAATTGTATGGTCCCTTCTGGTTTCGGCCAGCAAAGGTGCAGCATCCGAAAGAGGGCATGTGGAGAGACCATTGGCCAAAATTGACAAAGTTTTGGTATGGGCGTAGGGGCAGTGTGTGGTCGAGAATGATCTGCGTAGGGGTGTAGTTGTGGTGGTGAGAGTGGGACAAGAGAAAAGAAGAAAGTAGATGGCAATGGCGAGTAAAGAAAAACCTACCAGGACGGGGGATGCATATTTTAAAAGTCTAGACTGAAGGAGCAGAGGCATTCGAAATGTTTGAACTTGAACAAAAATTCATTGTCTAACGTCTGATGAGATTATTATTATGATTATTACAAAACGAATGTTACATCCTTACAAACCATTATGATAAAATGACCATAGCGTTGGGAGCTTAAGCTTTTCTGTTGACTCTAGGAAGGTTCTAGAGAACAGGTTTATGCTTCAAAATTCAAAATCTTAAAAAAATAAATATCTTACTAGAAATAGCTACAGGATAAAGATATAAAGAAATAAAGAAACGATAAAATTCAGAAATGGAAACTATACAAGATATCGCAATAATAAAGAACTAACAAAAATACTCCATACAACGGCTATGGTCTACGGTAGCTTCAGTAGCAGAGGCTTGTTACAACAAGCCCTGCCTGAAGCTCAATACTTGGTTGTAATATTATTTTTAAATATTTATTTCTGGAGACTAATCGCTCGTTATTCGAGCTCAGTTTTCACAGTCATTGCATTTTAGCGAACTTAATAAAGGACAAATTTATTGCATATATATTATATATTGCTATTTGAAAAATATTTTCTTCATCGATATTTACACAAAAAACTGAATATTAAAACAAAGACAACAGAAAAACTTCGAATAAAAATATTGCATACAATATCACTCCAAATTTTTATGGGTTATTTGGGTGATAATAACGACCATAACACTGGTTGTCCCTAGGTCATTCGGGTGCTGTCAACTGAACCATGACACTACTCTCTCTTGTTACCAAGAAAATGAGAGCCAAAGACATACTAAGCACGCAGCCAATTTCTTTTTTCAACGATTTTTTTTTATTTCTGTATCACAAAAAAAAAAAAATCAATCCTGGCTCTTAGTGGAAGGGTCATTTATGGCTTCTATTTTTTTTGTCCATTTTCCTTTCTCTTCTAAGAAGGCGTCATAAGAACCCTTTTGGGTGAACAACTGCTTGTAGTGCGTTGTGCAGTACATAACATCTCCCCCTCCGAAGGAAAACGAACCCATGCTATCAAAAGGAAAAATAAAAGTTGATACAATTATTTGAACAACAATATAACAATTAATGGCTAAACCCAGGTTAATAATAGCCCAAAGAGCGAATAGATAAATTGTTATTAATTTCTTGCTTTTAGACCCCCCGCCCACCCTCCATTTTATAGCGGGTATGAATGCATACCTATGTTGGTTCTTGCGGGTTGTATTTTAAGTGGATACTTGGGCAAATACAGCTAATAGAAATCAATCTTAAGTCCGTTCGTTATGGAAAGTACCAGAAGTGGACAGATTTTGCACGATTCCCAGAATCGACGTTCCTTTGCAATAATTGGGGCACGTGACTAAAGAATGACTCAACTGAGGTTTCCTTCCGAGTTTCACAGCCGCCACGACACAAAATAAATTCTGCTGACACCAGAGTTTTTGGAAGATATGATTCAACAAATCTAAATTTTCTGTCAATACGGGAGTTTCCGAACCTCTAAAGTTGAGTCTACACAGCCGTTTCCTAACCCCTAAAGTCGAGTCTCGGATATCTGACTTACCATCCCTATTTGTTCCCATTTCCTTAACTCCTAATCCCAATTTCTTCTTCCCCATCCAATGAATTCTCAATGACCATGAAATATTACTCAAGGGTGTCTTCTTGACGACTCCCCGATTTGTGCCAAGTTTTCGCTTTGGTTTCGTCCAATGTCGTGTCTCTTGTAAACTTCATTAAAAAATGTCTAGAATTTAAATTTTTTCTCTTCTTATTTTCCATGTACGTTTCTAATGAAAATAAGGCAATTTTTTATATGAAACTACCCAAAGAATGGCTAACTCCTGATTGGTAATGTCGATTGACGCATATGCGCCATACTAATCGAGGCTTTTCATTTTCAAGGGGGTAAGGGAGGAGGAGTAAGTAGAGACAGAAAAATAGGAGAACGAGTAGGCAATTATGTCAAGTGGAGAATTCTAGTGGCAAAGAAGAAGAAGAGATTTAGTTAGGGTGGACAAGTAAAGGCAAAAACCTACAAAACAAAAGTCGTGTTAGGTGTGGGAGGGAGGACGCCTGCTTCCTCCGACACCCGAGCATGCATTCAACACCAAATTTTACTATTATTATTTCCTAGCGCACATCGGGCGAATGTCTCGAAGATCAAAAGACACCGTAAATATTTAACAGCGTAATGCTTGGCTAGATTAAAAACACAAAAAAGCAAAGCAAGACAAGATGCTAAAAGAAGCAAGCTCAGTCGTCGACGAGGAGGGGGAGGCTCCACCCGGTCCTGAAGCAGGCGACTAACACCACAGTCAAATAAAATCGAAGAGGCCACCCTCCTCGAAGAATTCAAAGAATCCACATCTCGGTGTGCACTGGGTCGTTCCGAGTACAAGCGACAAGCTGTAGCGACCCCGCTGGTCCCGGTACCAGGACATGTAACGTACGCAAAGATCACCCAACTGGAATATTCAACAAGAATGCGCCAAACAGTCTGGGGTCCAATGCAGTCCTCGCAGTACGGCGCAGGCGAGCAATCCATCAAATGGCGGTGCGCCCCGCGAGTGTATCCAATTCGGAAACGACAGAAAGCAACCTGAAGCCGTCGCAGCATTGGGGGGTAGTTCCATGGGAATGGTCGCGGAGTAATGGCACGTAAATTTAAGTTCCCTTGGCCGTCTCCCATCTTTCTTGTCACCGGGCTGCCCGGATTCCTGCCATCAAGACAGACGTAGCGCCTGGCAGAGCCCCGGTGACTTCAAACAGAGGGGATACAGCATAGAAACCGACCCCCTCTTGGGAATTGGAGCCATGTGTATATACTGGCAAGATTCAAGTGTGACACGAAGTGTGCTCCAGTTCCTGAATCAAATCGGCAAAGACCTGACCCCTGGGATTGATCGAGTACTCTTCCCAGAGAGCGTGTCTACCGTTCAATCCCCCAGCAAGAGAAACAACCTCGGCCACCGTACCATGACGCGGCGGAAGTCCAGCGCGTTGAAGTCGGCTGACGGTGAAATGTACGTGGAAATAACAGTATATCTCCAATCCAGGTGCAGATGCACAGCTACTGCCTGAAAGGAGGTATATAAAGCGAAGAGATTATTATTATTATATTAGGTGTGTTACCACCGTAGACAAAGCGAAGAGAAGAAAAGTCATCATGCCGGGTGTAAATCGCGCATCATTCTACCCGTAAAACCCTTATACCCCTGAAGAGTGGGCAGTCGGCACGCGCCCAGCATGCTTTCCTGCAAAAAGATGGCTAACGGGAGTGGAAGGAAACGAACCTCCACAGCTCCTCCCAGTTGGCCGGAGTCCGCGGCAATTCCATTGAAGGAATATCCCCTCCAGGCCTAGCTTCGAGAAGATGCGGGGGCCGTCTTCGAAGAGAAGACCCTCACAAGAATGGCTGTACGCTTCCAGGATGCAGAACTTCGGGCGCTGTGTGCCGGACATAGCACTGAAAGCGCTTTCGCCTTCGAGGGCTTATGGGAAGGAGGTTGGTCTGCGAGTCTTTTCATTCCACTCCCTTGAAACCTTTGAGTCACCCAGACTAGTACTCGATGTGGGCATAAGAGCCGAGGCTACATTAGTCCTATCCTCGTTTCGCGGAGCAGCTTTAGGAACCCCAGAAGATGCCCACACGACCAACTTCAGGGGTGTTTCCTCATGTGAGTCTCAGGACTAGGTAGAGGCACGCGGTCGTTTCACCTTACGGGAAATGGTCACGATGGAGGAAAGGGAAGAGCCCTGGATTTAGCCGGGACTAGGTGTGAACCAGTTTTTCCGCCAGTTCTACAAGGAGTGCGCACAGGGTCGGTAGAACTTGCAGAATGGTTCCGAATAGGGGCGGAAATGAACATGCTCATAGGCCTGTATGGGTCAGGAACAGATGGTGACTTTTTTTGACATTGAGACATAAAACGACCGGGGCAGCGCCGGGCAGGCCAAGACCAAGTCGAAAATGAGAGAAGATCCTGGTCCTGAACGGCTAGGACTTCCTTCTCAAGGAGATAAGCACTATCTCGCTTCGAAGACGCTGGATGCGGCTCTCCACAATTCACACACTTGGTCACACACGATTTAGACTTATCGTGTGCGGCCTTGGAACATCTTATACAGATACCGGGTGACGCGGACTTTGCACGTCGAAAGGACGATTAGTATGGCCGAAGCGGTAAGAGTAATTTAAATTTTAGGAGCTCATCTGGCGACTGCCTACTTGGGCATTAGTCGCCATATTCAACACTGCCTAATACTAGGCATCTTTAAAATAAGATGCACAAAATAAAAAACAAACAAAAAAACAACAATAAAAATAAAAAAGGAAAAAGGCAAGAAGAAAGCTCCGGAGTCGGGGGGAGGTTCGCCTCCCCCCGGCGCAGCCACGTGCGACCTACTGAAATAAAAAAAAAACAGTACAAAACCCCAACTAGTTAAATAAAGGGGAGAAGGCCAGCCTCCCCCCACCCCAAAGTGAATAAGAACACCAGTCAATGTGCACGAACTCGTCCCGAGTACAAGGGACAGGCGGTAGTGACCCCGCCCATCCAGGTACCGGGACAGGTAACGTGCTCGGAGATCGCCCAGACTGGGATATTCAACAAGAATGTGCGGAACAGTCTGGGGAAGACGCAGTCTTCACAGTAGGGCACTGGCTAGCGCTCCATCAAATGGCGGTGGGTCCTGTGAGTGCGTCCAATTCGGAGATGACAGAGGGCAACCTGAAGCCTTCGCGGCATTGTGGGGTAGGTCCATGGGAACAGTCGCGGAGCAATGGAATGCAACTTTAAGTTCCCCTCGACCGTCTCCGATCTTATTTTCCAAGCAGTCCGAAGAGCTGCTATGTAGTTGTTGTGAGGCAGAGAGAAACGCTGGTCAGGTCGCAGAGTCTTTGGGGCCCTCACCGGCGCGCTCACTCCCAGCAATTCCTACATGTCCAGGAATCCAGCAGAAGATAATCTCGACATCCGCCCGGCTTGCCAAAACCGAGGCGTCGCGGATAATCGTGAACCAGGGGATGCGGAGATTCCAATGCCCCGAGAGCACTCAGGGCGCTTTGTGAGTCGCTATAGATCACAATCAGGTCTCCGAACCGGGTACGTCGCGTAATCTCCCGTACCGAGAGGTG
Organism: Ceratothoa steindachneri; assembly: GCA_963969495.1. Lineage (NCBI taxonomy): Eukaryota > Metazoa > Arthropoda > Malacostraca > Isopoda > Cymothoidae > Ceratothoa > Ceratothoa steindachneri. The sequence continues at coordinate 118,428,816 of OZ018318.1, read as the reverse complement.
TATTGCCACCAGCTCGGCCGTGAAGACAGACGCAGCGGCTGCCAGAGCCCTGCTGACTTCAAACAGAGGGGATACGGCGTGGAAGCCGACCCCCTCTTGGGGCTTGGAGCCATCCGTATACACTGCCACAGTTCCAGCGTGACACGAGGTGTGCTCCAGAAAGGTCGAACGCTATACTCTCAATGCTGCACAAGCTTTGGGAGCAGAAGCGTGGCGACAAATAGCCAAATGTGGTACCCTCCAGGGTGGCACCCTGGGCAGAACCAGGGGCACTCTCGAAAGAGTTTCCAAGCCCTAAACCCAAAGGGCTTAGGGTAAGACTGGCGAACGTGACGAAGAGTGTAGAGGTGGGTCACAAGGCATCTCCCTGTTTTCTCATCACACGCTCCACCTTGACCGCCCCATGGTCGGCCAGCTTTAAGGTGATGTCATCTATAGAGTAGTCCACGAGTTTGCTCGTATAAACTACTCCTTTCACGAAGTTCATGGTAGAGTGCGCCATCACATTCACAGGCGTGTCATCAAGTGCCCTAAGGGCACTAATTATGGCCGCCTCTGAGGGATTTAACACATTCGACAAAAGGCTTCCGTCCGTGAAACGGGTCTCCTTCGGTTCTCTACTAATCACACTAGCGAGTGCTCTTCTCTAATTGATCATGTTGCCCTAAGCCATCATGCTGCCATCAGTGGAGCGAATAATAAGGAAGAGTTTGAAGCTAGCGGGCTTGAAAACGCAAAGTAGCTTCTGAATGATGGTCATCGACATAATCGAGGCTCTGCTCTGCGCAGTTCTGGTCTTCGTCTGGGACTCCCCACCCGGGGATGCAACGGGACCGGTTGTGCCGATCTTGGCTTGGTCGCTTACCGAAACGGCAGCAGACCTGTCTGTCCCCGCGGCTCCCGCAAAAGGAGAAGAGCCTCGAGTCTTTTTCGTCTTGTTCTTGTTCTTTTTTGGAGAGAAGGGCGGGGAATGAACCCGCTTCTTCCCTCCACCGGCAGGAGCCACTATTCTAGATGGACCGTCCTCGGCAAGAATCTTTATCTGAAATGGAGAAGGTTTTGCCTATCATATGAGCAACAGCCGGTGGAGGAGATCCCTTATCTCCTTGTGAGGCGTCACGGACCCGAGCCGTCTGAGGAAGAGCTTGCATAGGGGCGGACACGGGTTCTGTGTTTGGCTCCGAGCCCGTGTTCGACCCCTGGAAGATCCTAACGTCTGGGGCTGGGTCACCAAAAGAAATATGTTAATCTCAAACGGGGGGAGGCGGGGGTGCTCCATGTGTCCGATCCCGTTCCCCAGGAGGACGGGAGGAGACACCTGCGAGAACTAGCCTCGAATCTTTTTGACTCGCTTCCCCACCTCTAAGGGAGGGGGGGGGGGCTTCATGTTAAAAGAACCTGCAGAATGATTCCATATGGGTGCTGTGGTTACCTTGCCCGTAGGCCTGGAGGGGCCAGCAAGTGCTTTTATAACCTGAAAGGTGTAAAATATCTCGGGTTGCATAGGACGTGACAGGACCAACTCATTGAGTTCTCTGAAAGATATTGCCTGGAACCGGAACGACCAGGACCTCTTTCTCGAAAACATACGAGTGACGTTGCTTCGAGGAAGCAGGGTGTGACTAGACGTAATTCACACACTTGGCCTTACAAATACGGAATTATCATGCAAAGCCTTAGATAAGTTTGTGCAGATTTCGGTTTGACGGGACCCAGCACGTCTGCAGGTTCGATTTGTATGACCGAAGCGGTGGATATAGTTATTCTCCCATGCCAATATCAAGAATGCACCCGACGCGTTAAGATACCAACAAGATCGCCTCGACTAGGGGAGCCTGTCACGGTTGAATGTCCCGAAAAGTGGAGGGGTTGATCTCGAGGCTCCTCCCTCTTGCCTCATCAGACGCCCGATCTAGTTCTTCTGTGATATCATCTAAGTAGCAATCGACTAGTTCCCTCGCATACTTCTTTCACGAAGTTTATGGTAGAGTGCGATGTGTCACCTGCACTGGTGAGCCATCGAGTGTCCGAACAGCACTCACATTGGCCGCCTGGGTAGGGTCCACCGCATTATAGTTTCTTTAACCAATACTTAACATTTCACATTTGTGACAGGGAAAATATATTGGTGGCAACGAGTTTTGTTAAAGCGTAACAGGTCCACTTAGGTGAATATATTTTACTTATCCAATCTACTTTCGTAAAAATAAATAATTGAATAATCTTATCAACTCGACAGATTGAAGAACGAATATGTTATAACTTAATGGAGTCAAAAGCAATGAAGCGATTAACATAAATATCTTGTAATGGTGTCTGTATTGGTCAGAATAGGTGGATCAAATAAAGATAAGCCAACTCTAAATTGAGCCGGTATTTTTTTTTTTTTTAATTTTATGGAGCCCATCTGGCAACTACCCACTTGAGCATAAGTCGCCGAAAAACACGAGAGCCTAGAACTAGGCTACTTTAAAGTAAAAATAGGAAAACTTAACAATGATATAATGTGGAAAAACTTAACAATCGAAGCAATCTCCGGCAGCGGGGGGAGGTCCCCCTCACCCCGGTGCAGGAGAGTGCAACCTACAAACAAAACAATAACAAAAAAAGGAACCTTAAATAAAGGGGAGAAGGCCGGCCTCCCCCAAAAAGTCAATAAGTCCACCAGTCATGGTGCACGCACTCGTCCCGAGTACAAGGGACAGGCGGTAGCGACCCCGCCCATCCCGGTACCGAGACAGGTATCGTGCGCGAAGATCACCCAGACTGGGACATTTGACAAGAATATGCCGAACAGTCTGGGGGACGACGCAGTCGTTGCAATAGGGCGCATGCGAGCGCTCCATCAAGTAGCGATGCGTCACACGAGAGTGTCCGATTCGAAGACGACAGAAAGCAACCTGAAGCCGCCGCGGCATTGGGGGATAGGTCCATGGGAACAGTCGCGGCGCAATGGCACGCAACTTTAAGTTCCCTTCGACCGTCTCCCATCTTCTTTGCCAAGCAGTCCGAAGAGCTGCCCGTATTCCTGCCATGTAGTCGGTGTGAGAAAGAGCGAAACGCTGGTCCGGTCGCAGAGTCCTCGCGGACTCTTTGGCGCCCTCATCGGCGCGCTCATTCCCCGCAATTCCTACATGTCAAGGAACCCAGCAGAAGATAATCTCGACATCTGCCCGGCTCGCCAAAACCGTGGCGTCACGGATATCGAGAACCAGGGGATGCGCAGATTCCAATGCCCCGATAGCACTCAGGGCGCTTTGTGAGTCGCTATAGATCACAATCCGGTCTCCGAACCGGGCACGTCGCGTAATCTCCCGTACCGAGTGGTGTATTGCCACCAGCTTGGCCGTGAAGACAGACGCAGCGCCTGGTAGAGCCCCGCTGACTTCAAACAGAGGGGATACGGCGTGGAAGCCGACCTCCTCTTGGGACTTGGAGCCATCCGTATACACTGGCACGGTTCCAGCGTGACACGATGTGTGCTCCAAAAAGGTCGAACGCAATACTCCCGGCGCAGTACAAGCTTTGGGAGCAGAGGCGTGGCGACAAATAGCCAAATGTGGTACCCTCCAGGGTGGTGTCCTGGGCAAAACCAGGGGCGCTACCGGCCCGAGAGCGATATCTACCTCTCGAAGGAGTTTTCTGGCCCTAAACCCAAAAGGCTTAGGGTATGACTGGCGTCTCTCGACGGCATAGGCACCATCGAGATCAGCTGCGGATGCAGTGAGAGCTGTTGGCGACTGAGGGAGGCGCCGGGCTCGCGCGTACAGTCGAGTGATACACTGCACGCGGCGCAGAGCGAGTGGCATCTCCCCAGCATCGACTAACAGGCTCTCAATGGGGGAAGTGCGGAAGGAACCGGTCGCAAGGCGAAGGCCGGTGTGGTGGATCGAATCCACCTTCCGCAATAAACGCTCGGCTGCGGATGCATAAAACTCGCATCCGTAGTCGAGCTTCGAACGAACAAAGGATCGATAAAAAAGTAAGGCAGTAGCCCTATCAGCGCCCCAAGCGCTGAACGTCACGGAACGGAGAATGTCCATGGCGCGGGTACAAGAGACCCTAAGGCTGCGAATATGAGCCTCCCAGGTGAGGCGTCGGTCGAATACAAGACCAAGGAAACGGTGCGACTCAACCACATCCAGGCGCACCCCATTAAGAAACAAATCTGGGTCGGGGTGATTTTTTTTTTTTTTTTTATTTAAGGGGCTATCTGGCGACTGCCGACTTAGGCATAAGTCGCCGTAAACAAACAGCCTAGTTCTAGGCTACTTCAAAAAATGGAACAGGGAACAACAAAAAAGAAATAACAATAACAAAACAATAACAAAAACAACAACAACAAAAACAACAACAACAAAAATTAAGCCTGGTTAAAAAAAAGGGAGAAGGCCGGCCTCCCCCAAAAAGTTAGCAAGTCCACCAGTCAAAGTGCACGCACTCGTCCCAAGTACAAGGGACAGGCGGTAGCGACCCCGCCCATCCCGGTACCGGGACAGGTGTCGTGCGCGAAGATCACCCAGACTGGGACATTCGACAAGAATGTGCCGAACAGTCTGGGGGACGACGCAGTCGTTGCAATAGGGCGCAGGCGAGCGCTCCACCAGATAGCGATGCGTCACACGAGTGTGTCCGATTCGGAGACGACAGAAAGCAACCTGAAGCCGCCGCGGCATTGGGGGATAGGTCCATGGGAACAGTCGCGGCGCAATGGCACGCAACTTTAAGTTCCCTTCGACCGTCTCCCATCTTCTTTGCTAAGCAGTCCGAAGAGCTGCCCGTATTCCTGCCATGTAGTCGGTGTGAGGAAGAGCGAAACGCTGGTCCGGTCGCAGAGTCCTCGCGGACTCTTTGGCGCCCTCATCGGCGCGCTCATTCCCCGCAATTCCCACATGTCCAGGAACCCAGCAGAAGATAATCTCGACATCTGCCCGGCTCGCCAAAACCGTGGCGTCACGGATATCGCGAACCAGGGGATGCGGAGATTCCAATGCCCCGAGAGCACCCAGGGCGCTTTGTGAGTCGCTATAGATCACAATCCGGTCTCCGAACCGGGCACGTCGCGTAATCTCCCGTACCGAGTGGTGTATTGCCACCAGCTCGGGCGTGAAGACAGACGCAGCGCCTGGTAGAGCCCCGCTGACTTCAAACAGAGGGGATACGGCGTGGAAGCCGACCCCCTCTTGGGACTTGGAGCCATCCGTATACACTGGCACGGTTCCAGCGTGACACGATGTGTGCTCCAAAAAGGTCGAACGCAATACTCCCGGCGCAGTACAAGCTTTGGGAGCAGAGGCGTGGCGACAAATAGCCAAATGTGGTACCCTCCAGGGTGGCGTCCTGGGCAGAACCAGGGGCGCCACCGGCCCGAGAGCTATATCTACCTCTCGAAGGAGTTTCCTGGCCCTAAACCCAAAGGGCTTAGGGTATGACTGGCGTCTCTCGGCGGCATAGGCACCATCGAGATCAGCTGCGGATGCAGTGAGAGCTGTTGGCGACTGAGGGAGGCGCCGGGCTCGCGCGTACAGGCGAGTGATGCACTGCACGCGGCGCAGAGCGAGTGGCATCTCCCCAGCATCGACCAACAGGCTCTCAATGGGGGAAGTGCGGAAGGCACCGGTCGCAAGGCGAAGGCCGGTGTGGTGGATCGAATCCACCTTCCGCAATAAACGCTCGGCTGCGGATGCATAAAACTCGCATCCGTAGTCGAGCTTGGAGCGAACAAAGGATCGATAAAAAAGTAAGGCGGTAGCCCTATCAGCGCCCCAAGCGCTGAACGTCACGGAACGGAGAATGTCCATGGCGCGGGTACAAGAGACCCTAAGGCTGCGAATATGAGCCTCCCAGGTGAGGCGTCGGTCGAATACAAGACCAAGGAAACGGTGCGACTCAACCACATCCAGGCGCACCCCATTAAGAAACAAATCTGGGTCGGGGTGAAGCCGTGGATGGCGGCAGAAGTGCACCACCTTAGTCTTGGCCAAAGAAAACCGAAACCTGTGCGCTTCGGCATAGCGAGAGACGCGGTTCAATGCCTGTTGGAGTCGACGCTCCAGAGTTGGCATCTGGGCCGCGCCAAAAGAGATCGAAAGGTCGTCCACGTAGAGTATTGCGAGAACATCTTCCGGCAGCACCGAGGTGATGCCGTTGATGCTCAGGGCAAAGAGTGTGACACTGAGGACACTTCCCTGCGGGACACCCTCTTCCTGCTCCTTTGGGCCGGAGAGAGCTCCCCCCCCCGTACGCGGAATCGACGATCTCGCAAAAATTCAGATATAAACATTGGGAGGCGTCCCCTCGCCCCCATCGTGTAGAGAGTCTCCATGATACCGTATCGCCATGCGGTATCATAGGCCTTCTCCAGATCGAAAAACACCGTGGCGTAGTGCTGTCTACGAAGGAAACCCTCGCAGACGGCATTTTCCAGTCGGAGCAGAGCATCCGACGTGGAGTGGAACTTGCGGAAGCCGCACTGTGCGGAAGACAGATGGCCTCCGCTGTCCAGGAAAAAAGCTAATCTAACGTTTACCAATTTCTCCATCAACTTGCACACGCAAGAGGTTAGAGAGATTGGGCGGAAACCGGTCGGAGTAGAGTAATCTCTCCCCGGTTTGCGAAAGGCAAGAACAGTAGCGATTCGCCAGGAGTCTGGGAGAAGACCTTCCACCCAGATCCTGTTGAACAAATCTAACAGAAAGGCCATGCCTCGCTCACCTAGATGTCGAAGCATGGCGTACGGGACATCGTCCGGACCATGGGCGGTGTCCGCACACGAAGCGAGAGCGGAACGCAACTCGCTTACAGTAAACTTGTCGTTGAAGGGTTCTCCGCCTCTGGAGGTAAAGTCCAGCCGGCAGCCTTCCGCGACATCACGACGTGCATTGAATGCTGGCGGAGCAGCATCACGGCTAGAGAATGCAGAAAAAGCGGTCGCGAAGGATTTCGCCACGGACGTGGGGTCCGAGATTGCGGTCCCATTCTCCTGGAGAACGGGAGGGGGGTCCTGCGAGAACTTGCCCCGAATCCTTTTGACTCGCTTCCACACCTCAGCTGAAGGGGTCTTCCCGTTAAGTGAAGACACGTATGCCCGGCAAGAAGAGCGGCGGGCGTGCTTCGAAATATACCGGAACCTAGCCCTAGCCCGACGAAATTCAGCGACAGTGAAATCGTTCGGGCGGCGCTTATAGCGCATGTAGGCATAACGCTTCTGTTTGAGGGCCGTCTCACACTCGGCCGACCACCATGGGAGTGGTGGGCGTGCAAAACGGCCAGACGTCCTAGGAATAGTAGTCAGGCCGACGGCGATAAGGTTGCCGGAGAAGAACTCAACGGCCTCATCTACCGACCTAAACTCCTCGACTGAGATAGAGAATTGAGTCATTTCCTGAAATGCAGGCCACCGCGCCCGCGCCAAGCACCACCGAGGTGGTCTCTCAGGCGGCAGTTGCCCTGAAAATGATATTTGAATGGGAAAGTGATCACTACCATGGAGGTCATCGACCACCCCCCAATCAAAATCAGGCTGTGCATCCGAAGAGCACAAAGATAGGTCAAGGCAAGAAAATGAAGCGGTTCTCGGACAGTGATGCGTAAACTCATCCACGTTTAGGACACCCATCTCAAGCTCTTCAATTGAGCCGGTAAATATAAGGCTACAGTAATGTGACGTGAAAAGGGATAAAATGACCGAGTAAAGAGAAGTCATCTCAAAATTGAGCAAGTAAAGATAAACCGTCTTTAAATGTAGCCATCTATAAGCTGACCGAGTAAATCTTTAGACTTTAATTAGAATAAAGATGACAAATCACCACCGAAAGGGAGCAAGAATAGGTTAGGGGTTTTTTTTTGCCTACTTCATATGTAAATTTTTATTATACCAGTTTATAGATGGCTCATCTTTTCTGTGTCATCTCAAAGCTGGCTTATCTACGCTGGATCATCTTAGACATGGTTCATCTTTGTTGGCTCCTTTTAGAGATGATTCATCTTTACTAACCTAGCCTAATTTTTTAAAGACCAAATAATATTATAAGGGCACTGAAACAAAGCACCATGAAACAAATAACCGAGCTCACAACCACTAGTAAAGAAAAGCCACCTCTAACTTGATGTATTAAAGAAGAGGCATCAAAATTCCTTTTTAAGATGGCTTAACTTTGCAAATTCTTCTCATAAATTTCTTTCAAAAGTAATAATTTATTAGAAATGATGGACAATTTCTGACATGAGACTAGGCCATACTGCTCAGTATAAATGTTATTTTGAAGCATTTTACTTTGTATACACGGTTCAACTTTAAATACTGGGGACGGAAGGGCTCATTCATATCTTTAAGGCACGAGTTGACACAAATATCTCTGATATTGACGGTCCCTTTAATATCTTGAAGATGATAGTGCGGGAATCGTGGTTGCAGTTCCATGATGGAGGGAGATGAACTGTTACCATGACGACC
>OZ018318.1:118309579-118420161 GCA_963969495.1 Ceratothoa steindachneri | reverse complement strand
CATCAACGCAGAATGAGTGAAAACTTTAAAAAACAAACAACCTAATTCATGCTCCAAGCGTGTCACGTCATGTTATTGTTTACATAGAGGAAATTGCCACTGCCTAACTGACAGTAGATGCCATATGGTAGCGCAACTTAGGTCTGCCATGAAACGGTTTCGACAAGGCAACGAAGTATTAATCAAAACAAGTCTCACAATAAAAGAGCTTACTACTCGATCATGCTTGTTAACGGTATTACGGCACTGTGGAATGGAAAGGACAAAATATTAACACACTCATTTCTATATGCATTAGAAGTGCATTAAAAAAATGTCTTTTTATTAAACGAACAACTACATATAAAACACTGCATCCATTAAGAGCATTTCCTTTGGATTAAAATTATAATCATAATTCATTTCATTTTATATTCCCCCCCACCCCATTACCCGACTCAACTGCCACCAGGTTAAAATTTGCATTCAAGCACGAAATGAAAACTTGTAAACTAAAAAATTAAAAATACCAAAAATTAATAAATTCGGGAATAAATTCACACAAGCTGAAGAGGAATCAAATTCTTATACAACACTTACCGATAGAAAAGTTTAATGCATTTTAATTTTAGCTGCGAAGGTCACACTCGCCATCTTTAATTATAGCAACGCAGTCAAAATATGTTTACCCAAGAACCTCTGCAATAACGGGCTGAGCTCTTTGGAATTATAAAGGTTAAACAAAACTAGAAGTGGACATAACGCGACACTATAAAGATTTTGAGAAAGATGGCGAGTATATTTGACGGGTTGTAGGATAGTTGAAGGAAATTACAAATTTTTGGATTATAATTTCAAAATACTTTATTTTGAGATTCAGAATATTAATCAATGACATAAAAAGTACCACGCAAGCAGTCTGGAAAAAAATAAAGTAGAAAAGTTGACATTCCCTCTGACAAGAGCAGAATTATTATTGTAGACACGTTACGTTAAAAATAGATACAAAACTATGACAATTTACTCCTAATAGTTGAAATACAACCAAATTAAGTGCTTTTTACCCTACAGCTCTTTTAAGAACCACCAATCAGCTTGATTACTAGCACAAAACATTGAAAAAAAACTTTAATACGAAATGAGAAGTTTTTTTAAACTAAAAATTTTAAAAATAAATTAGAACTAGAAAAGTTAAGTTTATGAATATGCTTTTAACTTGAGGAAGAAGGAGCTGACAACTATATTATATTGAGAGCAAACTTTTAAGAATTATCAAAGGCGAAGTCGAAGTATCACTGAATTGTAAAATACGACTAAATGTATATCATAAATTTTTGTATAACTCTTGGCTTTTGCAAGTCGGGAGAATCTGTAGGACGGCTTCGTAAATCTTGAGTCACTGGGCGTAATGGAAAATATATTTTAATAACGGACTTCTCTTGGAATTATTAATTATAGTTAATATTGAATGTGTGTGTACGTATGTGTGTATATGGCGTGTCAAAAACTAGTCAATCAAGAAGGTCTATAAAGGCTACATATGTCTGGTGGTAGGGAAAATAATCGGACTACTGCAATCTACTTTACTGTATCAAAGTATCAACTTATTTTCAAATTAAGTCTATTAAAATAACCATACATTGTTCTACCTCTGGGGGGGGGGGGAGGGGTCACAAACGTATGACACATCTTTCTATTTTTCAAATTTATCACCTTTAATCGTCCTAAAAACTTAAGAGTTTTTTTTTCTCATTTTTGGAAAGAAAATTGCTGCGACCAAAAGGGCATCAGTGAGACAATGAGACGAATGGGGATTGTACCAGATGAAAGAATGCGGGTCTTCTATTGCCTTATAGGCGGCGCCCTCACCCCGCCAGCATTTAGGTCACTTTTCTGCACTTGAAACTTTTTTAATTTACAGTTTACTTCCTTTTCTATTCATTTCATTCTTCTCATTTCATCAGGTATGGATAAATCCAACGTCACTCGACGCAAGAAATTCTTCTGTGGAAGATTTAAATATCATCACGGCCCTAGCAATTACGACTGGACTAGTTTGCCTTTTCCATCCTCAGTTTTCACCACGACTGGAGAGTTAAAAGAGCTTTACCCCCCCCCCCTATACCCTCCCCCAAATGATAAAAATAGCGTTCTTTAGTAAATAAAAAAAAAACTAGTGGAAAAGTAACCAAAAACACGCATGAAAAAGAAATGAAAAATACTTCGAATATAATGACATCGATTTCAGAAAAATGATAAATCAAATTAGCTTATTTTTCTGGTATAGTCTTTGCATCAATTTATTATAAATACAAAAGTCCAAAAGTAGAGAACAAAATATTAAAATCTACATTTTCTTGAGAATACTCGTTTATTTTGCCTCCGATAGAGTCCAAGTTTCATTTAATAGAACAACGGCTAAAAAAAGAATGAGGAAAGTAATGTGAAATGGAAGAAAGAATGCGTCTCAAACTAGAGAAAGGTAATAACTGTTTACAAATAAAAAATTAAACGTATGTATGACAACATATGTTGAATTGCAAGTTTTCAACGTCACTGATATTTAGCCCTAGTACCAGGTTTCGGGTGATTAGCAAATTTTGAAATTTTGCACTATAAATCGGTTTAAAAAAACCAACGGTCCGAGAATGGATCCTTAGGAACGCCGCTAGTGACTCATGACCATGATGAACATGAACTTCTCTATGCCTACGGTTTTCCAGCCAATCCAATCCATTTTAGTACATATCCCGCAATTCCGGCCAATTATAGCTTTATTAAGTGATGTGGAACAGTGTCCAAAACATTTTTTTAATCGATAAACTAAATGGAACAGCTTTATCTTATTCATACGTTGTAATAATTAATTGAAAAAAATCAAGCAAATTTGTTAGGGACAATCGTCTGTATGGACGACATCCATGCTATGTGTCATTTATCAATATATTTATCTCCAAATGCTCCATGATTCTATCCCTAGCAATGGACTCCCGAGAGTTAACCAACGACCGAAGTAAGGCAACTAATTGGGACGATATTTTCCAGGATTAGTCTCGAGGCTTTTGGAAAATTGGTGTTACATTTGCCTCTTTGAAATCCTTCAGAACTATTCCATCGCTAATATTCTTTTAGAAAATTGTACAAAGGGATTTTAGCAGGTCATTTTTTAATTCTTTAAGGTGGATTGGGTGGATTTTATCTGAACCCGGCGCTTTGAGAAAAAAAATCTTAATATAAAAACTAATTTCATTTTAGGTTTTGTCAATATTTTATATATTAGTGTCTTAGCTAAAATTGATTACGTCTTATATCGTAGTAAGTTATTTGTATCTTCGGCGGTAACAAAATATTTTTCTTCTACGCGTAGTCCGGATCATCAGTAAGACCACCCTCGGTATCTTGAAGGAGCTCCGACTCTCTCTACTTAGGTTACGATTTAAAGTTACGAATGAGATGAGAGCTCTCGTGAACATTTTGTCAGTCATTATCGCGACTAGTTCGCCTTTGATGTATAAAATAACGCTTCGAGACCTCCCTCTAGACATATCGTTATTGAAAATTTTATGGGCAGGTAGGTAGGTTAAATTTTCCAATAAGGTCCTTTGTAGCACTTTCGAGATATATTTCAGTAACCGCGATAATATGAAAAAATTCTGTCACAACTAAGCCTTTCAATTTGGATCGGATGGGAGCAGCATAAATGTTAGGCTTCGTACAGCTGAAAGTTTGAATCTCATAAGCACCTTTTCAAGGGGTGGAGTCTGTCCGCTACTCTGTTTAGGCGGTAAATTAAACATTGCGGTATACACGAATCTGCTTCAGGAAAATGTAATTGATCTTCTTCGAACATCAGGAGTAGGTGAGCTAGCTTATTATCATGCAGGGCAATACTTCGTGCCACACATCAAAGATTGCGATGCAGTGCTTGTATGCTGAAAATATCGACGTGATGAGCTGGCCTGTGCAGATCTCTATTTCAAATTCGATAGAATATATATATATATATATATATATATATATATATATATATGCAAGAAAACCACTATTATTGCAACATAAAGTTTATTATTATTATTAAAACGGGACCAGTTGCGATATGTAGTTTACCATATCATCTTCAGCCGTTAACCAAGAGAAATTAACGGCTGAAGATGATATGGTAAACTACATATCGCAACTGGTCCCGTTTTAATAATAATAATAAACTTTATGTTCCAATAATAGTGATTTTCTTGCATATTTATTTTCTCGTTATTGAGTGAAACAGTGTTTATATATATATATATATATATATATATATATATATATATATATATATATATATATATATATATATATATATATATATATATACGTAGGTGAGTCAAAAAGTTCTCAGACAAATGGCATAAAATTTTTATTTGTAATAATACTGTAATCATTTTTCTACATAAGCTCCATTAACATCTATACACTTTCTTAATCTATGAATCCAACGGTAAAGACCATCTTTGTAGAATTCACGGGGTTGTCTCTGGCACCAAGTAATGACCTGCTTTTTTGCTTCATCTAATGATTGAAACCGGGTTCCTTTTAGGTGTCCCTTTAAATTTGGTTAGGTTAGGTTAGGTTAGGTTAGGTTACCTAACCTAACCAAATTTAAAGGGACACCTAAAAGGAACCCGGTTTCAATCATTAGATGAAGCAAAAAAGCAGGTCATTACTTGGTGCCAGAGACAACCCCGTGAATTCTACAAAGATGGTCTTTACCGTTGGATTCATAGATTAAGAAAGTGTATAGATGTTAATGGAGCTTATGTAGAAAAATGATTACAGTATTATTACAAATAAAAATTTTATGCCATTTATCTGAGAACTTTTTGACTCCCCCTCGTATATATATATATATATATATATATATATATATATATATATATATATATGCTGGTTATTCTACGACACTCATCCATATTTAGGACAGAATGGCCCCGTCCGAGAAACGGTCGACCTTTGGTTCCCTACCAAGAACCCTGGCTAATGCGCAACGCTGATGGAACAAGTGTCATTTGGTTACCATGCCACTGAAAGTAGAACGGCTGATCAAAAAAGTCTGAAGTCGATAGGGTCTAAAGTACCGGGTAGTCTTCCAATGAGAGGCGCCGACATCGCCGAGACTCCGCAGGTTTATTTTTTTAGGGTTTACTTCCTCTCTACTAGGGTATTTTGATGCCCCAGATGGCCTTCCTTTGCCTAGCACCTGCCGATTCGGCAGAGGACACATTCGTCCCATAAACTCGCCAGGGAGAAGAACCTCATTTATTTATATTTTTTTCTTCTGGAGAAAAGGGCGGGCAAAACATCCTCTTCTCTTCTACACCAGAAAAAATTGGCAGTCCCAGACAAGACAGCCTCAGCTATATCATTCTCAGATATGAGAAAGGAATTTGCTGTCTTATGGGAACACTTCGAAGGAAGGAGGTCTCTCCTCTCCGCCTGTCTTCGGGAGCTCATGTCCCGCTGGGAGGACTTTGCTTAGCAGCGGGCACTGGCTAGGAGATGGTTCACACCGAATCACTGCCTTCCTCCAGGGAAGACTCTGCCGTGTGGAGTGAGGGCACCATAAGGTCCCCCCTAGCTTCGAAAGGGGTCACCTTTCGGTCAACGCCTAGGGTCGCGTCGTGTGTCATGTCATGGGACTTATCAGATCGGTGGGCCGCTGCTGAACTATACGAGAAACTGGGGCCGGCGAAACTGTCTTCAGCGGTAAAATTTTGGGGGCGTTCATGCTGGCCATTATCAGGGTGACAAGTTGCGGGTTCGTTACTTGAGGGCGTTTTCAGTGGTCTTCGCCACCCATTTTCTGTCTAAGTGGGTTCGCCCAAATGAGACGCTTCCAATGGGAGCAGTCGATAATAGGTCGTATGTTTGCTGCCTTATTGGCGAGCCTATGCGAAAAGGATAGGAGGCCATCGCTGGTATAGAAGTATAGCCATCCAAGGGCCATTCCAAGGGAAGCTGGAAAGAGAAGACCGCTTCGCCAATAGAGATAGAAAGGGAAACCTCTTTTTCACTAAAAGAAAGGTGGAAAGTTCCTCAAAAATTAAAGGAGTGAAGAAATTATTTTAAGAGGTGTAGCTGTGCGAGGGCGGATTCAAAAGTGGTAAAGGGTATTCTACTTTGTCAAGGGAGAGCCTCTCAACCTGTCAGTGTTGTAATCATAGGCCTCGCTCACTCCAAAACAAAGGTTGGGTTATGTTTTATTAAAAGGAATCATCTCTGATATATCTTTGAAAGTTTACCAACATACAAAAATTCAGTAAGTTCATTGCCATATAAGAAAATGGAGAAAACTTGGTGGGCCATATCGCGCTTCCAGTCCCTTTGGTCTATCGCGTCTCGGGTTTTCGGAATTTTTACGGTTCAAACACTGAAATGTGTGGTATACGCACCTGAACAATGACACAATTGGAACCGAAGTTGCTCAGTAGACAGTGCTTCCCAAGGGGTGCAGGTCCAAACCTAGCTTCCAAAGGGGGAGGGTGACAAAGTCGATGCCTTATTAGGTCGTAGTAATTGACAACAAAACAGTTAGGCTCTGAAGATTATCATATGACAGACCCAAGACATTTAGTTGGCCTGGAGGTCAACAGAGTAACAAGGAGTAACAAGGAAAGTAAGTACCCTAGGAGACCTTACGGTCCATTCAAAGAGGGTACCTTTGGACTATCAATCGAGCAGGCACATGACTGCTCAATTGTTTTGCGTCCCTAAACGGCCACTTTTCAAGACTTTGTCTAGTCTTGACTTGAACTGGTCAACAGATTCACTGTTGACAACTTCCACTGGAAGTGCGTTCCACTTACCGCAGATACTGTAGGTGAAAGAATTTCCACACAGATTGCGGTTGTAACGCTTCAGTTCAAGTTTGAAGCCGTGATTGCGCGTTCTGTTCTCACTCAGTGTGAAAATATCCCGGTAGTCAACATTGTCGAACCCTCGAAGCATTTTGAAAACTTCGATGAGCTGACCACGCAGTCTACGGGTTTCCAGCGAGAACAGATTTAATTCCCCTAGTCTATCCTCATAACTTTTATGTCGGATAGAGGGAATCAGTTTGGTTGCCCTAGCTTGTACGCGTTCCAACCTTGCGATGTCCTTTCGAAACGAAGGACTCCAAAATTGTACGGCATACTCCAGGTGCGGCCGAACCAGGGAGTTGTACAGACAAAGTACTATCTCCTTGTTACGGTATCCAAACTGGCGCTTTATGTAGCCTAACATCCTTTGGGCTTTCTTCTCTGCCTCGATGCACTGTTTCGAGAACTTGAGGTCGCTAGTGATAGTAACACCCAAGTCCTTCTCAGTTTCACTCGATTCAAGAGCAGTGCCCTTAAGGATATAATGAGATTGGGGGTTTCTGTGGCCGATATGCATTACTTTGCATTTGTTCACGTTAAAAGGCATTTGCCACGTGTCCGACCACTCCCCAATCTTCACAAGATCTTCCTGCAGGCGGGCAGTATTTCCATACTTTGCAACGTTCATACCAAGCTTGGTATCGTCGGCAAATTTGGAAATCTTCGCAACCATGTCACCGTCCATGTCGTTGACGTAGATGATGAATAGTAGTGGTCCCAGGACAGAACCTTGAGGCACCCCGCTAAATACGCATATCCATACCATCAGGACCAAAATTATATTGATCAATTAACAATTTCTTCTATTCAACTACCCACTATGCAATGCTTAATATCTATGGCACCATAATGAGAGATGAGGATAAAAGAAAAGTCAGAGCTGTAATGAAGTTCTTTGACGTTTCCTTCGTCCTGAGATTCTTCAGAATGACAAAAAATAGGAAAAACAGAAAGTTTATTAAATTCTTCATTTCGTTTTCCTTTGTTTATTTTTCGACTTGTGAAATGCTTCATGGCGTTTAGTTAGGATAAAAGGAGAAAATGGAAGGTTAAATGGCGGGGGCCTACCGCCTGTGGCACTTTCAAGAGCTTGTGTTGTAGCATTAGTACTGGCTATGAAGGCGGTTACCATTCACCTTCTCCTCCTTCTGCTGGTTCCATGTGCAACTACAGTTGCCACTCCCCAGTAGAGGTGGTGTTCTGCATCTCACAGGTGCTCTTTGAGCGCGTTAATAAACTGCAGTGCGCAAACTTCCTTCATGCTCACTTTACCCTGGTTTCCAGGTCTGTGTGTGTCTAGCCAAAGTAAGCCAGGGCAGATTCCCCACATGGCACCCTGGATATCACGAAGGTCTTGTTATTATTTTCAGCTGGTTTGGAGCGGAAATTGTCGCCGATTAGGACGCTCGCTTGAAGTGGGACTTTGCTGCATGGAGTCATCTTTCTGCCCATTTCGAGCAGCAAAAGGCCTGGTGGGAGTGGAGCTGAAGATGTAGTGGGTCCAGTAAGAGAAGTACTAGGGCTACACGTAAATGCGCACAAGTATGGAAAAGACAAGCTCACGATCGCTCCCCGATCCCCGCCGCCATAATCATGAAAGAATAGTCGGGGGAATCAATGAGCTCCACCCTAGGACGGACGAAGGATTGAGATTCTCCGATTACCAGAAATCAACCAACAAAGATGACTTTGTCCACTACTTGTCACCCATGACCATCGGTCCCCAAATGGGCATTACTGTCGAATTCTTTCTGCGTGCGCGAGAAATGTGCAACACGTACATAGTCCCTCGTGCAGGAGGAACATTACATAAAGGACACCTTGCAAAATTGTGGGTCCCTGTGGCAATCGTCAGAAAGTCCAGAAGCAAAGCTGTCAACACATGCGACAATTGACGAAGTGAGAGGCAGCATGAACTTTCATCTCAACACCTCACAAGCCTTTTGCTGCTGAAGTATGTTGAAGGATGGTCCCATCCACCAAAGTCGCCCTCAACAGGCGTCACAATCGGTGGCATTTTCCACTTGATAACAGGTAAAATGAAGAAAAAAAAACACCGTGGTATTCAGGGTATCCTGTGATGAATGTGCCCTGGCTTACTTTGGCTGGCCATACATGGGCATGGAAACTTGCACGCTGCGTTTCATCAACGGGTACACGGAACACCTGCGAAATGCAATCACCACATCAACTGGAAGCAGCAACCGTGGTTGCACATACAACCAGCAGAAGGAAGAGGAAGGTAATAGAAGCTGTCTTTATAGCCACATGCATTTAAAAGACTATAAACACGAAAATGAAAACATATCTCAAATAACCGATCAAAACTACCGATTAGACGCATAACGAGACCAAACCTTACGACAGCCCCTTGCGAGGGAGACAAAGGAAAATAACCCCACGGGACTACCTGAAATGGATATGCTTAAACAGAAACCGGAACGAGTCGCTGATTTAAATTAACTATCTCGATGGCGAAGATTGTCTAAGGAAAAAAAATCTAAGTTATAATAAAATATTAATAAAAATAAAAAAGTGCATGATACAAACGCTAAAATTAGTTTAAACGTCTAATCTAAAACATGTACTTAAAGTGACAAGGACAGAAAGGCCCGACCCACAGGCTCATCTTTACTACGCGTTCAAAACTCAGACTTAATCAAACGGCTTTGACATCCAGACAACCTACCAATCCCATGCAAGCCTCTTACTTCTCTCCGTTTTCTTCTTGCTGATTTCAATCTGTCATTCCGCACACACGGGGTCTACAAAAGGAACTCGAGGGACAACGGAAAAGAAATAATGAAAGGAAAAAATGTAAAAAGACTACACAGCTGGATTCAGACTAAACCTTCAGGTTCAATGATCGTCTAGGGGAACTTTCACACCTCCATTATTAACGTTTGTTGTTTCTACACTTTATTATTCCTCTCATTACTCCACCTCATACTTTATCCCCTGAACACATTAAACTCTGAAGAGAAACGTAAGGAGGACTAACGGAAGGGTTTTTTGGGGGGGAGGAGGGGGAGCCAATCTGGCGACTGCCTACTTGGGTATAAGTCGCTGTACACAACACAGCCTACTATTAGGCTATATTAAAAAAAAAAATAGCAAAAAAATTAACATGTAAATAACAACGATAAAAAGAAGAAAGGCTAAAAAGATAACAAGAAAAAGCAAAAAAAGCAAGATGGAACCGCGTTCCGGCGTCGGGGGTAGGCCCGCCTCCCCACGGCACAGGAACATGCGACCTACAAAAAACAAAACAAATCAGTCAAATAAAGGGGAGGAGGCCAACGTTCCAAAAGGTCGCAAAGTCCACAAGTATGTGTGCATGAACCCGTCCCGAGTACAAGGGACAAGCGGTAGCGATCCCGCTGGTCCCGGTACTGGGACAGGTGACGTGCACGAAGTTCGCTCAGACTGGGACATTCAACAAGAATGTGCCGAACAGTCTTGGGAACAAGATTGTCTTCACAGTAAGGCGCAGGCGAGCGCTCCACCAAAGGGCGGTGCGTCCTGCAAGTGTATCCAATTCAGAGACGACAGAAAGCAACGAGAAGCCTTCGCAGCATTGGGGTGTAGGTCCATGGAAACAGTCGCGGCGCAATGGCAAGCAACTTTAAGTTCCCCCTAGACCGTCTCTTATCTTCTTTTTTAAGAAGCCAGGAGAGCTGCCTGTATTACTAACATGTAATCGGTGTGGGGAAGAACGAAAAGCTGGTATAGTCGCCCAGTCCTCGAGGACTCTTTGGCACCTTCTTTGGCGCGCTCATTCCCCGCCAAACCTACGTAGACAGGAACCCAGGAGAAGATAATCCCGACATCACTCGGCTCGCTAAAACCGTGGCGTCACGGATATTGCGAACCAATCAGTGCTGAGATTCTAATGCTCAGGGCGCTTTGTGAGTCGCAATAAGTCACAATCCGGTCGTCGAACCGAGCACGTCGCATTATCTGCGCTACCGAGTAGTGTATTGCAACCAGCTCGGCCTTTAAAGACAGACCCAGCGCCTGACAGACACCCGCTCACTTCAAAAAGAGGGTACACGACGTAAAAACTGAACCCCTTTTGGGACTTGGAACCATCAGTATACACTGGCACGGTTCCAGCGTACGAAGGAGTGTGCTCTAAAAAAGCCGAACGCAATACTCCCGGCGCTGTACAAGCTTTGGGAGCAGAGGCGTGGTGATAAATAGTCACACGGGGTACCCTCCAGAGTGGCATCTTGGGTAGAACCATGGGCGCCACCGGCCCGAGAGCTATACCCAGCTCTCCAAGGAGTTTCCTAGCCATGAACCCACAGAGATTAGGGTATGACTGGCCTCTCTCGGCGGCATAGGCACCGTCGAGATCAGCTCCGGATGCAGTGAGAGCTATTGGCGACAGAGGGAGGCGCCGGGCTCGCGCATACAGGCGAATAATCCACTGTGCACGGCGCAGAGCGAGTAGCATCGCCATAGCTTGGACATGTAGGATCTCAATGGGAGAAGTGCGATAGGGACCGGTCACCAGGCGAAGGACGGTGTGGTGGATCGAGTCCACCTTGCGCAATACACGCTCGGCTGCGGGTGCATAAAACTCGTATCCGTAGTCAAGCTTCGAACGAACAAAAGATTGATAAAAAAGTAATGCAGTATCCCTATCAGAGCAAACGCCGAACGTCACGGAATGAAGAATATCCATGAGGCGGGTACAAGAAACCCAAAGGCTGTAAATATGAGCCTCCTAGGTGAGGCATCGGTCAAATACAAGACCAAGGAAAAAGTGCGAGTCCACCACTTCCGGGTGCACCACATTCAGAAATAAGTGGATAGTGGCAGAAGTGCACCACCTTAGTCTTGGCTAAGGTAAACCGAAGCCTATGCGCTTTGGCATAGGGTGAGACTCGATTCAATGCGTGTTGAGGGCGATGCCCGAGAGTTGGCATCTGGGACGCGCTAAAAGTGATTGAAAGGTCATCCACATAGAGCGTAGCAAGAAGATCTTCCGGCAGCATCGAAGTGATGCCGTTGATGCTCAGGACAAAGAGTGTGACACTGAGGAGTCTTCCATGCGCGACACCCTCTTCTTGCTCCATTGGCCGGAGGGGGCTCCCCCAAACTCACGCAGAATCGACGATCTCGAAAAATCCAGATATAAAGATTGAGAAGCGTCCCCTCGCCCCCATCATGTGGATAGTCTCCATGATACAGTATCGCCATGCGGGATCAGAGGCTTTCACTTAATCGAAAAACACTGTGGCGTAGTGCTGTCTACGAAGGCCGACGTCGAGTGGAACTTACGGAAGCCCCAGTGTGCAGAAGAAAGATGGCCTCCGCTTTCCAGAAAAAAAGGCTAATCTAACATTTACCAGTTTCTCCATCAACTTGCATACGCATGAGGTTAGAGAGATTTGGCGGAAACCGGCCGGGGTAGAGTGATCTCTCCTCGGTTTGTGAAAAGTGAGCACAGTAGTGATTCGCAAGGAATTTTGGAGGATACTCTCTACCCACACCATGTTGAACAAATCTAACAGAAAGGCTATGCCTAGCTCACACAGGTGTCAAAGCATGGCGTATAGCACATCGTCTATACCAGGGCCGGTGTCTGCGCACGAAGCGAGAGAAGAACGCAACTCATTTAGAGTAAACCTGACTTTGAAGGGTCCTCCGCCTTTGGAGGTAAAGTTCAGTCGGCGGCTTTCCGCAACATCACGACGTGCATTGAATGCTGGCGGAGCAGCATCTCGGCTAGAGAATGCGGAGAAGGCGGTCGCGAAGGATTCCGCCAGGGACGCAGGATCCGAGATTGCGGTCTCATTTTCCTGGAGAACAAGAGGGGGATCCTACGAGAACTTGCCCCGAATCCTTTCGACTCGGTTCCACACTTCTGCTAGTGATATCTTCCGTTGAGTGATGACACATATGCCCGCCAAGAAGAGCGGCCGGCGTGCTTCGAAATATATCGGAACCTAGCCCTAGCCCGACGAAATTCAGAGACAGTAAAATCGTTTTGGCGGCGCTTATAGCGCATGTAGGCATAACGCTTCTGTTTGAGGGAGGTCTCACACTCGGCTGAGCACCACGGGAGTGGTCGGTATGCAAAACGGACAGACGTTCTGAGAATAGTACTTAGGCCCACGGCGATGAGATTGCCATAGAAGAACTCAAAGGGCCTCATCTACCAACCTAAACTCATCGACTGTTACAGAGAAGCGAGTAGTTTTCTGAAATGCGCACCACTGCGACCGTGCAAAGCACCACCGGGACGAGTACACCGACGACAGCGGCCCAGAAAATGATATTTGAATGGGAAAGTAATCAGTACCATTGAGGTCATCGACCACCCCCCATCCAAAATCAGCCGTTATCTGGACAGCACAAAGATAGATCGAGGCAGGAAACTGAAGTGCTCTTGGTCAGTGATGTGTAAACTCATCCACATTTTGGATCAGGTTGGCAATGACTTCACCTCTGGGATTAATCGAGTAGTCTCCTAAGAAGGAGTATGCACCGTTCAAGGCCTCGGCAATCATGCCACGACGCGGCGGACGAAGTCGGATGACGGTGTAATGTACGCGTAAATAAGAGTATTTCTCCTATCCAGTTGCAGTTGCACAACTAGTGCCTGAAAGAATGTATCTAAAGTGAAGAGAATAACCGATACATCACACCGAGTGTAAATAGCGCATCCTCCTACTTGGTTCCTATCCCGTGGTGGTGGAGTCGCAAAACCCTTATACCCCGGGAGAGTGGGCAGGCGGCACGCGTACAGCATGGTTTCCTTCAAAAAGATAGCTAAAGTGAAACAGGACGAGACGAGGCACCGCATCTCCCCCGAGTTGGCCCGCAGCCCGCAGCAATTCCATTGAAGGAATATGCCTTACAAGCCTAGCTCGGATGAGATGCGGGAACCTCTTCGAATATAAGGCCCACACAGGAATGATCGTACGCTTTTCGGAGGCAGAACTCTGGGAGCTGTTGGCCGGACAATGCGCTCTCGCCTTTGAGGACTTATCGGGGAGGTTAGGCTCGCCATCCGAGGGTTTTCCTCCCTCCATCTCGAAACATAAGGCAGGCGGGCGGCTTATGAGGTGGGGGTCCCTTCGAGACACCCAGGCTACCACTGGTTGTGGACGAAGGAGCCGAAGCTACTTTCGGGGGACAGCTATCGAAACCCTGGAAGATGGCCCCACGAGAACGTTAGGGGTGTTACCTCCTGTAAATCTAACGAATCGGTCGAGGCGCGCGGCCGTTTCGCCTTAGGAGAAACGGTCACGCTAGTATAGAGAGGGAGAACCCTGGTTTTAGCCGGGGCTGGCTGTGAATCCTTTATGCAGTCAGTTATACCAGAGGAGCGCCCGGGGTGTGTAGAACCTGCATAAGGGTTTCTAATGGGCGCGCAAACGACCGTGCTCGTAGGCCTGAAGAGGCCAGGAGCAGAGGGTGTCTTTCCTAACGTTAGCGCATAAGACATCCCAGGCAGAGCCCGTCGCCCCAGGACCAAATCCTTAGCATCGCGAAACTAGACGCAATCCTAGGCCTGAACAACCAGGACTTTCTTCGAAAAAGCGGGGTCTGGCTCTCCGTAATTGACACACTTGGCCAGACAGGATTTGGACTAATTGTGTGTGGCCTTAGAGCAACTTACACAGACCTCGGGTAACCCCGACTTTGCGCGTCTACATAGAGCGATTAGTATGACCGAAGCACCTCCGCGGAAGTCGCACGAATGCCTCCACGCAGTAGCGATACCAACCGGCACGCAAGGATTCAGGGAGCTTGCCACAATCGAACCTGACGAAGAGTGTAGGGGTGAGTCTCGAGGCTCCTCCCTGTTTTCTCATCACAAGTTCGACTTTGAACGCTCCATTGTCGGCCATTTCTAAGGTGATGTCATCTATGGAGTAAGCCATGAATTCCTTCGCATCAACTACTTCTTTTACGAAGATCATAGTAGAGTGCGGCGTCACACTCACCAGCGTGCAAATAAGTGTCAGAAGGGCACTTGTCATGGCCGCCTCGGAGGGATTCGACGCATTCAGTTAAGGCTCACTTCCGAGAAACGGGTCACCTTCGGCTCTCTACCAATCACGCTAGTTAAAGCGCTCCTCTGATGGTTGCTCTTAGACAACATGCTGCCATCAGTGGAGCGATTAACCAGGAAGCGCTTAAACCAGCCGGCTTCAAAATGCCAGGTGACCTCTGATTGAGGGGCCACGGCGTAATCGTGGCTCTGCTCAGCGCACTTTGGGTCTTAGACTTGGACTCCTCACCCGGGGAAGCAGCCTGGCCTGACGTACCGATCTTGGCTTGGGTTTATACCGAAACAGCAGCGGCCCCGTCCGTCCCCGTGTACGGAGTGGAGCTCGGAATCTTTTCGTCTTTTTGATTTTTAGAAGAGGAGGGTGGAGAATGAACCTGCTTCTCCCCTCCGCCGGACGAAGCCCCTAGACCAGAAGGACCGGCCTCAGCAAAATCCTTCTCTGAAATGGAGAAGTTCTTGACTGTTACAGGGGCACCAGCCGGGCAGGAGATCCCTCCTCTCCCTGTGAGGCCTCGGGGACCCAAGCCGTCTGAGGAGGAACTTGCATAAGTGCAGAGGGGTTCTGTGCTTGTCACCGAGGCCGGTTTCGACCCCATGTAAGATCCTACCCTCTGGAGCGGGGTCACCTCAGGGACCATGTCCATCTCAGGGGGCCGGCAGAACCAGTTGCGGCCATTTGAGGCCACTCCCCCTGCCTAGTGAATTGGAAGCCCATCAGCATGGCGGCTCCACCTTGGACATGGCGTAAAATTGATAAAGGAGAAAGAAAGGTTATTTGAGGAAGGTGTGGGTGTGGATGAAGCAGCTTGTTAAAAACCCACTATCTCAGACCAGAGCTCAGGGGTGAGGGAACGTGCCCCCACCCCCTCAGCCCCTATCCGGGATAGTTGGGTGAGAGGAAGCTGGTCGGCGTCTATCCCATGAAAATAGAGGCCGACCAGTGAAAGTTTTGGGAGATGATGTAGGGAATGTGAGGAAGTATTGTAAAAACACAGGCTGTCAGAGAGAAGGAGAAGAGGCTAAGCTGGGGCCGGACGAGGCACTTAGTCCCGTCAGCACGGCGGTCAGGAAAGTAAATCGCCGCGCCCCTTACAGGGGACTAACAGGGAAAACTGGGTCTTCACCGCACCCCCTACAGAGCTCCTCGGAGTGCTGGAAGGAAGTAGCAATGCGGGGCTCTTCTATCCTTTCATTTCATTAGCTTTCTTGTCACTCTGAAAAAGCTCAGCAGGAGATAGATGACTCCATCCTAGCTCAGGTTTCTCTCTTATCGTACTCTTTATGTCCAAGTCTGTCATATATACAACGTAGCGATGATAAGAAAAAAAGGAAAGTTTGAAAGAAACACTTACCACAAATCTGTTGATCTTCTGCGTGATGGGTTTGGAAGCAATGGGTTTAACAACTTCTGTGGCTTTATGTTCAAACATGGCTCGCAGATTCTTAGCAGTATCTAGTGAAGGCATGCATTCCTCCAGCTCTTCTTTCTCTTTGTTTAGGTCGTTTTTGCGCTCTACTTCGGCCTCCCATCGTTCAAACTTAGCTCTGAGACTGGCAGCTTTCCTTGCACTCTGAGGAGGGGCGGCCTTCTATTAAGCATCAGCAAAGTAAGTGCCAAGCTCCCGAGGCAAATATAGGACGCATACACCCATAGTTAAGCACACAAAAAGACCCAACCCATGGATACAGGCCACTCATTAGCAAGGAGAAGGATGTCAGAAGTATTAATTTCCAGAATTCAGAAGCCAATTTTGAGATATTTCCGAGGAGCGCGGCCAAGTAAAAACGTAGGACACATGCAGGAAAAATATCAAACCACAAAATTTGCAAAAGGTAGATTATAATTAAGCAAAATGGTATGTGCAATAAAATATTTGACATATAACGTGTTCGAGTGCCAGTTCAAACAAGTGGTGCAATAGATTGTCAAGTTTAGTAATGGATAATGGGATTCATATTAATAGCAAAGAAATCCAAATTTTAAACCAACGCATCAGTTCGAAAAAAAAGAAGAAAAATGCACAATGTAGCATGAGCGAAAAAGCAGGGAAGAGGAGAAGAAAAAAAAACTTGAGTAAAAACATACCCCTAGAGTAAAAAGAAAATAGATTAATCTGTACGAGTCCAATGAAACTTCAATAACCATCTGAAAGTTGGAAGCAAACTACCATGTTATAGTACATAATTGGACGTGTGGACATGTATGATCGACTAAGCTCTCCAGTTGATCGCCATCCTACAAAACATCCCTAATTGGGCCTCTGCTATAAAGATTCACTTCGCGGATGAGTGAGCCACGAAGAGGGTTGTTTCGTTGCTCTCTTTGGCTTAACAAGATCTTTAGGTCAGGACGATATTAGGGTGACGAAGATCTTTGTTTGGGTCAGGTAGATCTTTGGGTAAGGGAGATTTGGAGGTCAGGACTATCGTTGGGTAAGGACGATCCTTTGGGTCAGGATAATCGTTGGATAAGAATGAGCTTTGGGTCATGGAGATCTTTGGGTCATGGAGATCTTTGGGTAAAGATTTCTTGGCTCAAGGTCTTTGAAAAGTTACAAATTTCCCTTTTTTGTCATCGCATTAATAATAATACTAATATTAAAAATAATAGTAATATTGAGGTACAACATTTAAAAGTATTCGGATGCGACAGAGGTATTTTATAGGATATCAGGAGAACGCAAACGACCACTATTTTATTTCATTCACACCATTTTTCGCGAATTACTACTAAAATGAATTTAAGTTGAAAATATATGTCTAGTCATATGGTCCATGTATGTCATCATTTGAGCTATGTATGTCTAATCTTATGGTCTATTGTGAGGGTATGGAATGTACATACTCACATGCCGCCAGACAATCGTGGGAACGAAAGAAATTTGTCGTTTGAGTTGACCTTCGTCTCCTCTCTCTCCCCCCCCCTTCCCCCAACTGGCGACAGAAGGTCGGATGAAAGAACGCCTATCTCACAAAGAAGCATAAATCTTATTTGTCTTTTTTATGGTAGCATGGAGATTGTTCACAAGGCGCTGCGATAAGCGAATTGTCGTGAATGGAATCTCTCTCTCTTGATTTTCCACAATCCTTAGTATAAATAATATCGCCGTCCATCTCTCTAGAGCAGTGTCCCAAATCTACTCGCGTAATCCTCACGTTGAACGAGAGTCGTTGCAGTAACGTATCGACTACCAACGCGCCGACGAGTCAACTTGGTCGCTGTCTCAAATTGTTCCTGGAAGTAAATCCCGCCCCGCAGAGTCTGTGACTAGAAGAGTACGCTCTGTTGCTCAACGTAACTTGAGTAAGAAAAGGAACATCCAAATAGTTACTGGAAGTTACCATTTGTTAGTGTCACATCCAGTTAGGAGTGAACTAACCGGAACTGCAGCCAGCAGCCCCGAACCCGTCGTCTTATGCCCCTTCTCCCCGAGAACTCGTGTTAACGCCACCCGATCCACCCCGTCTGGAGCTGAGTAGTCGTCTCTCCAATCCATCAATTAATGGTAATCTGTAAACCCAGTGTCCTTCTATTCTTAAATTACCCAATTAATTAACCGTGATTGATACTCCCATTGAGTCATTATAAATCTAGACGCTTAACGTCAGTGTTTAATATTTAATCCTTAATTTTGCCTGTTAACTATTGCTAATTATTATATTTGTGTAAAGTAGAGTTTATTTTGAGTACGTGTGTTTATTTGTGGCTCCTCCCTTTTGACGTACCCTTGGCAAGACTTTAATTAAGCATCCCTTCGGCTAATTTATCCAACCTGTATTTTGCACTCTTAGAATTAAACAATCACAAACCTCTCCCCAGTAACAAGTGGGACTTTTATAGTGAGAATCCTGGCTACGGCACAACACGCCTCTAACCAGCTTTCGCACGTTCAGTAGGAATTAAAGCCTACCTATATATATATATATATATATATATATATATATATATATATATATATATATATATATATATATATATATATATATGATCGTAGGATTGAGTCATAGGGTCAATACCACCGACTAAAACAAAAGCAGTGTGCCCAGATCAAGGACTAGAATAATTATTGGACCAGACTATGAGCAATTCCACGACATCTATGTATGTCTATTATATGGTCGATGTATGTCATCATGTGAGCTATATATGTCTAATTTTATCGCCTATCTATGTTTAATCATGTGGTATATGTATATCATCATGTAGGCTATGTATGTCAAAATGTGGGCTATTTAGGTCGAATCATATAGTCTATGTATGTCTAATCATATGGTTTTAATTAACCTTGTAATAATGCTTGATAGTTGTTCATGCTGTATCTGTGGATTGTTAAAGTTGAAAGATTTTTTTAGGATGGGGGGGGCCCATCTGGCGACTGCCTACTTGAGCATAAGTCACCATGCACAACACAGCCTACTAATAGGCTATATTAAAAAAACCCCAAATAATATGTAAATACAAAAATAAGAAATATAAAAAAGGACAGGATAAAAAAGTAACCGCAATAAAACAAAGAAAAAGGCAATAAGGAAGCGCGCTCCGGCGTCTGGGGTTGGCCAGCCTTCCCTCACGCAGGAAAATGCGACTACAAACTAAAGCTCGCATCCGTAGTCGAGCTTCAGACAAACAAAGGATCGATAAAAAAGTAAGGCAGTAGTCATACCAACGCCCCAGGCACGGAACCTCATGAGGCTGCAAATCTGAGTCTCTCAGGTGAAGCGTCGGTCAAAAACAAGACCGAGGAAAAGGTGGAAGTCCACCATTTCCAGGCGAGCCCCATTTAGGAACATGTCTGGGTCAAGGTGGAGCTGTGGATGGCGGCAGAAGTGCACCACTTTAGTCTTGCCAAGGAAAACCGAAGCCTGTGTGTTTCGGCATAGCGAGAGACGCGGTTCAATGCCTGTTGAAGTCAACGCTCCAGAGTTGGCATCTGGCCCGCGCCAAAAGAGATCGAAAGGTCGTCCACGTAGAGCGAAGCGAGAACATCTTCCGGCAGCACCGAAGTGATGCCGTTGATGCTCAGGGCAAATACTGTAACAGTGAGGACATTTCTCTGCGGGACACCCTCTTCCTGCTCCATTGGGCCGGAGAGCCACCCTCCCCCGACTCGTACGTGGGATCAACAATCTCAAAAAATTCAGTTATAAAGATTGGGAGGTGTCCCCTCGCTCCCATTGTGTGGAGAGTCTCCATGATACTGTATCGCCATAAGGTATCATATCGCTTCTCCAAATCGAAAAACTGTGGCGTAGTGCTTTCTACGAAAGAAGGGTTCGCAGACGGCATTTTCCAGCAGGAGCAGAGCATCCGACGTGGAGTGGAACTTACAGAAACCGCGCCGAGCAGAAGACAGCTGGCCTACACCGTCCAGAAAACAGGCTAATCTAACATTTACCAATTTCTCCTCCAACTTGAATACGCAAGAAGTTAGAAAGATTGGGCAGTAGCCGGCGCGGTAAAGTGATCTCTCCCCAGTTGTCGAAAAGCGAGCACAGTAGCGATTCGCCAGGAGAATGGGAGGATATCCTCTACCCAAATCCTGTTGAATAAATGTAACAAAGGCCATGCCTCGCTCCCCCAGGGGGCTAAGCATGGCGGACAAGACATCGTCTCGATCACGGGGGGTGTCCACGCAAGAAGCGAGAGAGGAACGAAACTAACTCAAAGTAAACCTGTCGTTGAACTAGGTTCTGCGCCTCTGGAGGTAAAGTGCAGTTGCAGTCGGTGTCCTACCGCGACATCACGACGATCATTGTAAGAGGGCACTCCAGCACCCAGTTAGAGAAAGCGGGGAAAGCGGTCGCGGAGGATTCCGCTATGGACGCGGGGTTCGAGATTGCGGTGCCATTCTCATGGCGGACCCCTTTGCCAGGCAAGAAGAGCGGCAGGCGTGCTTCGAAATATACCGGAACCTAGCCCTAGCCCGACAAAATTCACCGACAGTGAAATCATTCGGGCGGCGCTAATAGCGCATGTAGGCATAACGCTTCTATTTGAGGGCCGTCTCACACTCAGCCGAACACCACGGGAGTGGTCGGCGTGCAAAACGGCCAGACGTTCTGGGAATAGTAGTCAGTCCAGCGGCGATGAGGTTGCCGGAGAAGAACTCAACGGCCTCATCTACCGGCCTTAACTCCTCGACTGAGATAGAGAATTCAGTCATTTCCTGAAATGCAGGCCACCACGCACACGCCTAACAACACTGAGGTGGGCTCTCAGGCGGCAGCCGCCCAGAAAATGATATTTGAATGGGAAAGTGATCTCATCATGGAGGTCATCGACCACCCCCCTAATCAAAATCAGGATGTACATCCGGAGAGCACAGAGATAGATAAGGGGAAGAAAATGAAGCGGTTCTCGGGCTTTGATGCGTAAACACATTTGAGACACCTAACTCAAGCTCTTCGATCAGATCGGCAAGAAATTGTCTCCTGGGATTTATTGAGTAGTCTCCCCAGAGAGGATTTCTGCCGTTCAGATCTCTGAGCAAGAGAAAGGGCCTCGGCAACCGTGCCACGGCGCGGAGGAAGTCCCTCGCGTCGAAGTCAGCTGACGGTGGAATGTACGCAGGAATAACAGTATACCTCCTATCCAGTTGAAGCTGCACAGCCACTGCCTGAAATCTAAAGTGAAAGGAAGAACAGAGAAATCATGCTGAGTGTAAACCGCGCATCCTCCAGCCCGGGTCCCAGGGAGGGTGGGCAGGGGGCATGCGCCTAGCGAGTCTTTTCCTCCCTCCACCTCGAAACCTTAGGCGGGCGTTGGGGCTTCGGAGGCGAGGGGCCCTCTTTTCGAGGATCCACCATCTCCGAGTAACCCAGCCCGCCACTAGTTGTGGGCGAAGGAGCCGAAACTCCTTTGTTGCTGTCCTCCTTTCGGGGAGCAGCTTTAGGAACCCCAAAAGATGGCCTGGCGACCAACTTCAGGGGTTTTGCCTCCTGTGAGTCTAACGACTCGGTGGAGGCGCGTGGCCGTTTCGCCTTACGGGAAACGGTCACGCTGGGGAAAGGGCGTGGAGCCTTTGTTTTACCCGGGGCTGGGTGTGCACCCTTTCTGCCGCCAGCTTTGCCAGGGAAGCGCCCGGGTTGAGTAGAACCCGCAGAAGGGCTCTGAATGGGGGCGGAAACAAGCGTGCTCGTTGACCTGGATGGGCCAGGAGTAGAGGATGTCTTTCTAAGCATTAAGGTGTAAGACGTCCCAGGCAGAGCAAGGTGCGCCAGGACCGAGTCCTTAGCCTCACGAAATTAGAGATGATCCTAGGCCTGAACGGCCAGGATTTCTCTCTCAAGGAGATATACACCACATTGCTTCAAAGAAGCTGAGTGCGGCTCTCCGCAATTGGCACACTGGCCACACACGATTTGGACTTATCGTATGTGGCATTGGAACAATTTACACAGACTTCGGGTGACCCCGAATTTGCACGTGATAAGGAGCGATTCGTATGGCTGAAGCGGTGACAGTAATAGCACCTACGCGGAAGTGGGACGAATGCCTTTGCGCGGTAGCGTAGCAACCAGCACGCACCGACTCAGGGAGCTCGTCAAAGTCGAACGTGATGAAGAGTGTAGGGGTGGGTCTCGAAGCCCCTTCCTGTTTTCTCATCACACGTTCGACCTTGACCGCCCTATGGTTGGCCAGCTATAAGGTGATGTCCTCTATGGTGGAGTCAACGAGTTTCGTCGCATAAACTACTCCTTTCACGAAGTTCATGGTAGAGTGCGGCGTCACACTCACAGGCGTGCCATAAAGTATCCGAAGGACACTAATCATGGCCGCCTCGGAGCGATTTGATGCATTCGCCAAAAAGCTCTCGTCCGAGAAACGGGTCACCTTCGGCTCTCTACCAATCACACTAACTAAAGCTCTCCTCTGATGGATCATGTTGCCCTTGCCCAACATGCTGCCATCAGTGGAGCGAATAACGAGGAAGCTTTTGAAGCCAGCGGGCTCGAAAACGCTGGGTAATCTCTGAATGAGGAGCCCCGATGTAATCGAGGCTCCGCTCTGCGAACTAGCACTTTTGTTCTTAGTCAGGGGTTCCCACCCAGGGGGGGGGGCAGAGGGGCCGGATGTGCCGATCTTGGCTTGGTCTCTTACCGAAGTGGCAGCAGACCCATCCGTCCCTGCAGCCCCCATGGATGGAGAGTATCCCCGAGTCTTTTTAGTCTTTGTTTTTTTTTCTTTTCAGGAGAGAAGGGCGGGAAATAAACCCGCTTCTCTTCTCCGCCGGCAGGAGTCCCCAGGCCAGATGGACCAGCCTTAGCAAGGTCCTTCTCCGAGATGGAGAAGGTCCTGGTAGACGCAGGGGCACCGGTCGAAGGAGATTCCTCCCCTTCCTTGTACACCTTGGAAACCCTAGCCGTTTGAGGAGGACCTTGCATAGAGGCTGACTCGGGTTCGGTGCTTTGCGCCGAGCCCGGATTCGCTCCCATGGAAAGCCCTACCGTCTGAGGCTGGGTTGCCTCAAGGACCATGTCTATCTTAGGGGGGCATCCAGTTGGCCATCCCCCTCAGGACATAACAGGTCCCATTGGCAGCGCTCTTATAAGTCGAGTTTGGGGAGGCGTAGGCCTTGACCCCGGCAAGGTTCAATATTCTCGCCAGCAGGTGTTTTGAGGGAAGCGGCCGATGGGGCCTGGCTTTCCTCTCCCCCCTAAGGAAACTTGCCTTACCGGACCGCTTCAATTGGGAGCGGTCGTCTATTCGCTGCCGTCTGGCTTTCTTGGCAGTCCCCTTGGAAAGTAAAGGGTGGATTTCCGCTGGGAAGAGGGAGGTGCCCGAAAGCACTTCCAGACAATGGGGTGAGGGGGAGTCCCCTACACCCGTAGGCGAATGAGAGGAGTAAGCTCCCTCCGGTTAGAGAGATTTGGAGAGTCCCCTGCAAGAGCACAGGTGGAGACATGAAATGCATAGTGTTTGAAAATAGAAAGTGGTTTTTCTTTGGGGGAGGGGGGGGGTTAGAGCCCTTCTGGCGACTGCCCACTTGGGCATAAGTCGCCGGATGAAAATAGAAAGGAAGAGGAAGATTTGGGTGGGGATTAAGCAGGATATTTAACAACCCACCATCCCAAACCAGAGCTCAGGGGTGAGGAATCATTGCCCCCCCCCCCCCCCTCAGCCTCAATCTGGGATAGTTGGCTAAGAAGAAGGTCGGCATCTACCCTGAGAAAATAGAGGACTACCAGAGAAAGTTGTGGGAGAGGTTGTATTGGAAGTGAGGATGTAGGGGAGAAATAGAGGCTTTCTGAAAGAAGGAGAAGAAGCTAAGCTGGAGCTGGACGGGGCGCTGAATCCCGTCAGCACGGCGGCCAGGAAGGCAAGTCGCCACGCCCCTTACGGGGCTGACCCCTTCAAGAAAACGGCACTACTGGGTGCCTTTGAGTGGCCCAGGCCGCTATCACTGGGTGTGTTTGTATACGCCTTCTCCGCCACCTCACCCCACCCCTGCGAAAACCCGGACCAAATCCTACACGTGGCGTGGTAGGCAGGTCGGGATGAAGGATCCGGATTGGTGATAGGCTTAGGCTCACCACGCATAATATGTGTGTAAGTGTGTTCGGTTCCGCGATCCAAATGAGCGCCGGGTTGGGATCGAGAAGGTTCATGAGAAGGAGAAGAAGGGGACAACAAAAGGGTAGAGAGAAAAGGTGATTGAAAAGGGACGACGGAAAACCAGGGGCAAAATGAGGGTAAGTTGGTACAGGATTCGGAGGTTAAGGGTTAGCGAAGTTGGGAAGAGAGGCTAACTGGGGCCAGACAGGGCGCTGAGTCGCGTCAACACGGCCGCCATGAAAACAAATCGCCGTGGGGGTATTTTTGAAACGAGAGATTTGGTAGTCGTTTTTCGTGAGACGAGTAATTTGGGGATTGTTATTCTCAACACGAGTGATTTTGGGGTCAATATCCTTGCCAATACTGATTTTGGGGTCTCTATTCTTAACACCAGGAAATTTGGGGAGACAATTCTTGACCTGGTCTCTATCCCGCATTTAGAGCAACTTTTACTGTAATTGCTTGAAAAATTTACTTCAAGAACTTCGGATTTTGCTGAAGGCACATGTATAGAATACATTGGCCTTCAAAAAAATGAGACTTGGCCCAAGCCCAGAAAGACATCATCAAGTTAATTCGAGGGAACTAAATAATACAGTGATTTTAAGGCCCTAGCTGTTGACGTAAATGTAGGATGGCTTGGAGTTAGAAATTAGAGAGGAAAGGCTTATAATGTTTTGCAAGCCTTAACCTCGTGATTATTGAAATTTAATATGGATATTCATGCAGAAAGGGACCATAATCACCGATCAATGGGGCGTTATTATAAACTCTTATAAATTCATGGCTGTTATAAAATTTAAAAAGACGCCATATGCCTTTTAATTTTTCGTTTAGTTTCACTTTGTTTCGGTTCACTTTGTCACTCGACTTCGTTCAGTTTTGACGCTTTCGATTTTGTTTGTTTTAATATTTTAACGTTTCAGTTATGAAAATGGACTGATCTATAGGTAGTCTTCGCTCGCATTTTTGCCACAGTATTGAACAGGACGAGAATAGTATTTTTTTTTTAAACGCAAGATGTGTTACTGAACAAGAATTTTGTTTTTAAATGTAATAGAGAGAGTTTACCGAAAAGATGAACATCTTTGGCGCTGCTGCACAGCAAGTCATTTGATTTGTGGACAATGCCAAGATTTCACGTTCCTGTATTTATAACGACACTGAATGGGTCTTTAAAGATCAAGAATAATCAGGTATGCTTCGTTATATTTAGATACTTTTATTACAGTTTCTTACTTTAATGGTTGGTTGGTTATGTTAGGTTCATCTCGGTAACGCTTCATTTATTAAGATACATAAGATATTTTTTATATGAAAGCGATTATGGTCCTTTCTACACATTACCCAAATGGTAAAAAGCGAAAACAGTAAGGAAATTAATGGCCCCATTTTTGCGGGGAGTTCATTTAGGCAAAAGGAGTCTATTTGGAATCAAAGTATTCAAGACTACGAATTAAACTTGTCATTTTGAGAAAATAGCCAAAATATTCCAATTAAACTCGATTTCAAATCACTCTGGCACAATATCTAGTCACATACAACAATGAAATGAGGAAAATATAACTGTATTATAACTGCTAATAGTTACCCATACCAGCTGATCCGTCAATGGAATAACAATTATGGAAGAAAGTAATATTAATTTTTTTATTCATGGCAAAGAATTTAAATCCAACTGAGATTTCGTAGATTTCTAAAAGTTTTACTCAACAGATACGTTTGGGGAAACTGAATATCATAAAGTCAATAGAAGTCTATTTAAATGATAAACATGATTACTGAATCAAAATTCTTAATATAATTCACTGTCTTCGATAAAAGGCCATTAATTGGCCCGTTGTAATTATCAAGTCTTACCATTTGCAAAAGTTCGTCTCTGACTTCAGGATGGCGGTTTTCATCTTCATCCTCGTCCTCATCATCTTCTTCATCTTCACTGTACTCTTCATCAGAATATTCCGAATCATCGTCGTATTCCCCCCCATCTGGAGGTGGCGTGAAGCGCTTCAGAGGTCGTGGCCCATCTGTGCGTAGAGGAAGCTCTTGTTATGTCAATTTTTATGGTAAGATTAAGTTAAAAAATCACATTCAAGTTGCAAAAAAATCAAGGCTAAAGTTGAAAACTCATTTAAAATAAACACTACCGAATTTCTACTTTCCACTACCAACCTTCCTCATCTTCATCGTCGTTACCCATCTCCATTTTCTTAAACATCTGGAGAATATTCTGGGTGTTCCTACAGTCCACATCATCTTGATAATTGTCAGTACACTTGATGAGGTTGGGATCTCTGCCGAGCACTTCTAGGTCCTCGGTTCCTTGCATACCCTGTAGATATCATGGTGGGAGTAATAATGTTAGGGCATCCCAAATGACCTATAGAGCGCACCAGTTATTCTTCTGATATTCATCGCTTGCAGAAAAATTACATAGAATGTTTGTATAATTGCAACCCTGACCGGGCGTTTAGTGTATCTGCTTTCGACCTTTTTAAATTACTACATACGATACGAGACACCAAAACTGTCAAGCATAAACATGGTTCATAAGGATATCATTTTTAAAACAACTATTTAAAAGCGACACTAATGATAATTTGAATGGTATAGGATTATTTCTGTATTTGCAATTGCTATCAAAAGTTACTCAGAAAAACTTTTAAGAAGTATAATTATAATTTTTTACATTCTTAAACATTTACTTTTTCATTCGTGTAGTTTTCCTCGATTCTTTCGCTAGCCCTCCCTTCCCCCTGACTGTACATACAACTGTATAGCAGAATACCGGCTGAATATCAGATTCTCACATTTTGTACTTGTATACATTTTCTATGGAGTTGTTAGAAGTGGAGAATCAAATAGTGATGCGAGTACATATTTCTGACCCTCCTGAGTATGTTTAGAGGCAATAAAAGTGAGAACGAGTGATGATTTCCAAACCCTTCAAAGGACAAAACAAGATTTGACTATGCATCAGGTGGATGAAAGGATTTGTAAATACATCGCCGGGAATAAGTTTGTTCGCATTAATTAGGAATATTTAGAAGATGATTTAGTATTAATTTAAAACTTTTAAAAATCTGTTTAGTATAAAAAAAATTACAGCTTTATTGATAATAAAATTTAATAGGTCCACCGATTTATTCTAGTAAAGGTTGAGGTCAGATTAAAACACGAGGTAGGCATTGGGAAGAATGATCAATATATATATATATATATATATATATATATATATATATATATATATATATATATATATATATATATATATATATATATATATATATATATATATAAAAGAACTCAATTTCAGTATGTAGTTTATCATACCCTCTTCAGTCGTATACTGAAACTAGTCTCGTAAATTAAACTTTTGGCTCCTAGACAGTGGTTTCGCACTATATATCTATATATATATATATCTATATATATATCTATCTATCTATCTATATATCTATCTATCTATCTATCTATCTATCTCTCTCTCTCTATATATATATATATATAGTCATTAATATGCGAAGTATATAATTTCTATACTCTCACCACAGAAATATATTACAATGGTACAAGAACAGAATTCCTATAAAACAATTTTATTTGATTAACGATAACAAATCGCACAAATAATTTAAATTTTTCCGTTTTTCTTTCATGTGAGATTCAACCTCGTTCCTGTACTACGCCTTACATGCTACTTCCCATCTAATGAAACTTAAAACGATGGAACTTTAAACATTTTATCTGAGGTGTTGTACCCTTTGATGTCTAGTACTTCGTCACAACGACGACCACACGACTTACCCAGCTTCTTGCAAAATTCTGGTGTTATTTTGTTCCATTCTTGTCCATTTTTCCTCCATAAATCTGTCATAGTTGAAGGCTGCTGGTCTCGCACTTTGTCTCCAATGATCTTTCAGTGTTCTTATTTGGGTTCAGGTCCGGGATCTGGGTAGGCCACTTCATTACTTCGATATCTTCTTGTTCGAAATAGAATTTTACTCGCTTTGTATTACGGCATAACGCGTTGTCCTGCATAAATACTACCGGCTTGTTGAGAGATGCTCGGAGTGAAGGTATAACACGAAGGTTTATGTACGAAGTTTAGGTACATATTCGCATTTACCGTTCCACTTATCGCACTAGCAGATCAACTCTTTCAGACGAAAGCATCCCCCATGCCATGACGCTGCGTCCTCCATGCTTGGCCGACTTTTTAACACAACTAAGCTTTCAATGGGTGATGTGCAGAAGGCACCTGTCGCTAGGCAGAGACCGGTGTGGTGGATTGAGACTACTTTCCGCAAAACACACTCGGCTGGGGATGCATAAAACTCACATCTGTAATGAAGCTTCGAACGATCAAAGGATCGATATAAAAGCAAGGAAGTATCGCTATCAGCTTCCCAGGTGCGGAGCGTCACGGAGCAAAGAATATCCTTGGCGCGGGTACAAGAAACCTTAAGGCTGCGAATATGAGGTTCCCAGGTGGGGCGTCGGTCCATAACAAGAACAAGGAAAAATTGCGATTCTACCACTTCTAGGCGGATCCCGTTTTGGAACAAATCCGGGACGGGATGGTGGCAGTAGTGCCTCAACTTATGTTAGGTTCGTATAGCAAGAATGCCTATCGAACGAGAGCGTTTAGATACATACCGTAACCTAGCCCTAGCTCGACGAAATTCACTGACAGTGAAATCATAGGGGGGAGGGGGGCACTTATAATTCGTCGATCAGGTCGGCAAGGACCTGACCCCTGGGATTGATCGAGTAGTCTCCCAAGAGGGGATGTCTACCATTTAGATCACCGAGCAATAAAATGGGCCTCGGCAACCGTGCCACAATGCAGCGGAGGTCCACAGCATCGAAGTCGGCTGACGGTGGAATTTACGCAGAAATAACAGTATACCTCTAATACAGGTGCAGCTGCAGCGCTACTGCCAGAAAGGAGGTATTTAAAGCAACGAGAAGAAGTGCGGGAATTGGTATCGGCAGGGTAAAGTGCGGGAATTGGGGGGTGGAAGGGTAAACTGCAGGAATTGGGGGCCGGAAGGGTACGTTGCGGGAATTGGGAGCCAGAAGGGTAAATTGCGGGAATTGGGAGCCGGAAGGGTAAATTTCGGGAATTGGAGGCCGGAAGGGTAAACTGCGGCAATTGGGGGGCGGAAGGGTAAACTGCGGAAATTGGGGCAGGAAGGGCAAACTGCGTGAATTGGGGGCCGGAAAGGTTAACTGCGGGAATTGGTGTCGGCATGGTAAACTGCGGGAATTGGTGTCGGCATGGTAAACTGCGGGAATTGGGGCCGGACGAGCAAACTGCGGGAATTGGGGCCGGAAGGACAAACTGCGGGAATTGGGGGCCGGAAGGACAAACTGCGGTAATTGGGGGCCGGAAAGGTAAATTGCGGGAATTGGTGGACGGAAGGGTAAATTGCGGGAATTGGGAGCCGGAAGGGTAAATTGCGGGAATTGGGGGGTGGAAGGGTAAATTGCGGGAATTGGGGCAGGAAGGGCAAACTGCGGGAATTGTGGGTTGGAAGGGTAAACTGCAGGAATTGGGGGCCGGAAAGGTAAATTGCGGGAATTGGTGGACGGAAGGGTAAATTGCGGGAATTGGGAGCCGGAAGGGTAAATTGCGGGAATTGGGGGGTGGAAGGGTAAATTGCGGGAATTGGGGCAGGAAGGGCAAACTGCGGGAATTGTGGGTTGGAAGGGTAAACTGCAGGAATTGGGGGCCGGAAGGGTAAATTGCGGGAATTGGGGGCCGGAAGGGTAAATTGCGGGAATTGGGGGCCGGAAGGGTAAACGGCGGGAATTGGGGCTGGGAGGGCAAACTGCGGGAATTGAGTTTGCATCCCCTTGAAGATGCGTAAAAGGATAGATACGGAAAAGAATGAGCGATTGTACGGGAGGAGGAGGAGGAGAAAGCGGGGGAGGAGGAGGAGAAAGCGGGGGAGGAAGAATGGCTGCGTGTTCAATAGCACCATCCATATCGGAGCCATAAGGGACCGTCCTCTCTACCTCCCACCCCGATCAAGAATGAGAGGACGAAAGTTCGTCTGCGACTAGCCTGTGATATTCGCCACCAGCAAAGAAAATAGACGAGAAAAGATTGTAAATAAAGAGGCGTAAATGGATAAATTAAAATGTCTAGAATGTCTCAATCTAATCTGAGAATGTCGGGGGCATTAGGACTCGGGTAGCGTCCTGTTCCTATGGCTACCATGGTACGGGGGGATCTCTGCCCAAACTTTTTAAAGCGGCCCTTAAAAAATAACAACAACAAACTGTTAGAGTTTAAGGAACAAGATTTTTGAGAGAGGCAGAAAGGTCGAGTAAAATCACAAAGCGCGAGAGAAGGAGAGAGCGCGCAACTCTCCTGAAAATTCGCGCTCTTTTGCGAAGGAAAATCTAAGCCAATGTGGTATATGAGTCCGTTGCAAGAAGTAGCACACTTCCTTTATACCCAGCCATGCGTTCAAGTTGTAATTTCAACACCCCTCCACCCTCCGGGCCTTATATTTAAGTAGGGTACCCGGTATTGCAAAAGTCCTGTTACACCCTAAACGACACTCTCAATAGAGTACACAATGATAGTTTTGATGCAGTTCTACACGTTTTTGTTGCTTTAACCTTTAAATATGGGTTTAAATTGCGATATCAATCAATGTGGCCGCGCGCGGTTGACGGGACTTCAGCTCGTCGACGTTTGATGTGGTGGACCCTGCAGGCCTTACCCTCAACACGCACCTACACGCTGTAGTCGAAGGGATTGCGGCGACCAAAATTCCTTCAACCAGAAGTTCATGTTTGACTCCAACCACCCCTGCACGGTATTGGCCGGGTGAGCCGGGGCACCGTCATGCCGAAAGACGTAGTCCGTCTTCTTCGTGATCTTTTTCACCCAGGGCAGGACTTTCGTGGACAAGATGTCCCTGTGATCGGCCACGGTGAGCTTGTAACCGTCCGCGAACTACAGCGGCGGCATATTTTCGCCATTCAAAGCCACGATGACGAGTATGACGATGGAGGCCGAGTGCTTGGGGAGTGGATAAGTATTGGACCTCAGAGACGCCCTGGCCTAAGTTAACTACGCGGTCGTTCTTCTTTTTGATAAACGGATCAACCGTGAAAGTTTGTTCATCAGAAAAAAACATAATTCGATTGCCATGACACTTCAAGTCGTTGAGAAGGCGACGACAGCGCTCCTGACCTTGTTCTCGCATACGGTCGGTGAACAGAGGCCTTTTGACGCACCTCAAGCTGTTGCCGCCCTCCTCCTTGAGGGCCCTGGGCACCGTGGACTCCGAGATGATGGTCTTCTTCGCGAACTCAGTCATTTTGAGCTTTACAACACTTTCGAAGGTTTTTCTCACAGCCAAACGGTTGACAACTCGAGATCTTCCTGGACGAGGTGGATATTTGAGGTCTTTCTCGTTCTTGAGCCTCTCCGCGACTCTGTTGACGGTCATCCATCCGGCTGAGGTTGAGGTAGTGGCGATGTCGGACTTGTTGTGTCTCACGCGCTGGGGAGTAGAGATTTCAATTATTTTCACTTCCATCTCAACAGAACTGCACACAATGGAAAAGTAGAACTAAGTTTTTATCACATACGTAAACCTCTCGAAAGATCAAAAACCGTATTGCAACAAACTATTTGCAAAGCACGGTAGTTTTACTATTGCACTCCCCCTTTACACTATTTCCGTTCCCTAACCATTTTCTCCACCTGTCTGTTCTTACATTATTTTTCAACAGAAACAACCCATTCACACATTTAATTTGCTTTGCTTTGTTAAAATAAAACCCGGCACAGCACATCTTGATCGAATAACGTTTACTCTCATCGCAATACTTTGATGCTCAATGCCCCTTGCAAAGTACCCTTATTTAGGCGATTTTACCCACCAGGTTATGTATAACACACATCCCCTTTAGTTCTAACCATAAAGACCATTGCCAATGGTCTCACACTCAATAGCAATTTGAATTAAAGGTATCAAGTAATAACAATTTAGCAACTAATATTGTTAATCACACCAAACATCAAATGGTGTTACTAAATCCGCAATAATAGTATTAATAAAATAGTATTAATAGTATTAATAAAATGAAAACTCTCCTTGGACTGATACAATTATATAAATATGCACACCCCCCCAAATAACAGAAAATAGATTAGTAAAATGATAAAGATAAGTTTCAACCAAAATGTGATGAATAGACAAGACGGAAAAAGAGAAGATGAATGCATTAATACAAAGACGATTTGACTTGGCTTTGTAAAAGAGATGGAGAAAATAACCGATACGAGAATTGAAAATATATTCGAGACATTCAGCGCCTTCAAATTCGCAATAAAGAAAATTAATAGTGAACTAAAGCTCGAAATTAAAAATCTCCGTCATTGGCATTCAATTGAAACTTTTCTTGTTCCTGGGTGACACAAGTTAGTCAGTCGCCTATCATCAATAGGCATTACATAAATTTTCCATCAAATTAATTTAGCCAAGATTAATTTTAATCTAAATTGAAAGCCAAAGTCAGTTTGCACTGCAAAGATTTACGACTTACACAATCAAATCAACTTGGTTTGTCCACAGGAGCGAAAGGAAGGGCAGGGCATACATATTAGGTGTGTAAATGGACCACTATTTTCGTACTAGCTTAAGAGAAAGCGTTCACCGATGTGTTGTATCGAAATTGAAGTCCTGACATAGTTAATGTGAAGAGGACTTTTTCTCACAGAATTTTTTTAACTCTTTTTCTCGGTTTCTGGCCTCTTCAAACCATCACATGTATAAATTGGTTTTGCCATGAAACCTGACAAATGCAAAAATATAATCTATATTTGTTTGTTCCGACGTGCCTTAATGCGGCCTAATAATATATATATACATTGTGTTGGTGCATGCAATGCGAGGTGTGTGTATGTACGACTAACATAGGGTATAATGTAGTTGCCAGTGTAAAAACTGTATGCTAAATATTCTGCTGAGTGAGGATGAATAATCTTATATGATATAATTTGAGAGTTCGTAGAATAATTGATAATCAGATTGTGGGTGAGAAATGTTTTTTAGATGAGTGAGCGGCGGGTGACGTGTTTACTCTGGAACCGTCAAGAAGCGACGCTTGGTTTAATAGAGGTAGAAAAGATCCAGATCGGTTAATGACAAGAGAAGTCTGTTTGCGGTGCAAATTAAGAAGTGTTACCTCAACACGAAGAATCGTGTACAATAGGAGGTGCCTGGAGGGTAGTTGCAAGGAGGCATGCTGATAACCGTGGAAACCCTAAGGGCATGAGGCTGAATTCCGGACATCACGAGACCCCTAAGTTCAATTTGCGACGTCCAACGATGCCTATGTGGTGATAAATGCCATGATCGATCTAGCCAGCGTCTGAAGCACGTGTATAGGAGAGGGCAAGGGTAGTTTTCTGATTTTACCCTTTACTTTTTGCTCATTCCATGGCATTGGTTCACACAGATGCCCATTCGAGATAAATAGCTGTAGTGGTAATGAAGATGATGAATATCGGGTTCGTTCCCAATGAGAATATTTATTAAGCAAACAAAAACTTTGAAGGAGAAACAGACCTCAATGGAAGCAAGAACTAGGTAAGTCAAAGAAGTATGGCATTGTTCTATATTATGAAGGCTTCGACAATGTTAAAATGAAAAAAGGATTTTTATAGACAACAAAACAATTAATTGAAACTGAAGGTGCAAAATTGGAAGTAAATGTGCAATTTTTTTTTAATATCAAGTTGTGTAAATGATTGTGTTCTAATCAATGGTGTTTTTCTAGTGAAAAGCACACTAACATATTTTGCATACTTTCGGTCTCAAGAATACCTATTAAACACATGTACGGACATGAGAGACAATGTCTCCACACAGAAGCGAGAAATTTGGAAGGAGGTAAACTTGGACTGGCAAGAAATTGCCAATTGTGTATCAGTTTCACAGGGAGAAAAAATAGGGAAACATGTCTTGTCGATTTACCCGAATTAGCTTGCACACTGTACACTTAACAGCCATGCATGGTTTCGGCAT
The DNA here is from genome assembly GCA_963969495.1 of Ceratothoa steindachneri. Taxonomy (NCBI): domain Eukaryota; kingdom Metazoa; phylum Arthropoda; class Malacostraca; order Isopoda; family Cymothoidae; genus Ceratothoa; species Ceratothoa steindachneri. The sequence goes on along the minus strand of OZ018318.1, from coordinate 118,385,637 downwards.
ATTCGCCTTAGTTAGGGCCACATCCTGCAACACCTGGTCGATGCCCTCCCGCGGGGGAGTGATCCGGAACACTTTTCTTTCTTCTTCCTTTTCTTTCTCTTTGTTCTTCTCGTAGTTGAGGAAGAAGCGAAAGCGAGAAGCCAGGTCGGTGGTGTCCACTTGGAAATCTTGCTCTTTGTCTCCTGATTTGATTACTTCCACGTCCTCTGGTGCCGGACAGTTCGTCTGATGCCCCAGCACAGATGACTAATCCATTTAAATCGGGAAGGGGGTAGGGGAAGGAGGTAGGGGAGGGGGGGATTGTTCCGCGTTAGAAGAACAGGAGAAAGGATAAATATGTGGAGGTCGGCAAATGAAGGTCCCATTAATGGGCAAACAAACGAATAGTGAGTAAATGGAGTCAGGTGAGTCGAAAAGGATGAGGAAACCAGAGATAGGAGGAAAAAATAATAAGATGATGCAAGAATCATTTTAAATATTCCAACTAAATACATAATTATTAGATTGTTCAGAAAATACTGGCCGATTTTTCGACTCACTTTTAAGAAATTGATTTTAGTTGCTACTTTTGTACTGTTTTATACAAAATTTTGCATGCTTAATAATTGATCTATAGTCTTTAATAAATTTTCAATAATTTCTTTCAGAATACAATTCTTTATCATATAAACTTGCATCAGCAGAAGATTATGGTGACAGCCTGGTGGTCTGCTATTGGCGTTGTCCATTACAGTTTTTTTTAGGCTAATCAGAGCATGACAGGTGAGGTTTACTGCAAGCAACTCAAAAAATGTTTGTTCACTTGGGAAAAATGAGACTTGCACTAGTGAAATGAAGTGGCCCAATTCTGCTTTACGACAACGCATGGCCACATGTGCCAGGATGAAGCTGCAGAAACTCACTTGTTGGGATACGAAACTTTACCACAATACCACATCCTCAATATTCTCCCAATCTTTTACCCACTGATTACCACGTTTTCAAGCATCTAGACACTTTTTAAACAACAAAACTTCAAGTCTAAAAATGGGGTGGAAGCTGGATAAGGATTTCTTAGCATCAAAGCCAGTGGATTTTGATCGACGAGGTATAAATGATCTTGTTCATTGATGGTGGAGATGCAGAGATGTTCAGGGGTCATGCTTAGACTAATTTTAACATACGTAATGTTACATTGTTTCCTCAATCGGTCATTATTTTCCGAACAACCTAATATATGGAGGGTAAAGGCCATTTGCCTTTAGCAAAGTTTTGCTTACAATTTACAAAATTCATTGTCACGATATCATCCGCAATCTATTTCTAAGGAAATACTAAAAACTTACATCAAAGGAGCGTCTATGTTCTTGATTGATTGTCGATGCGAATGAGTGGGATCTTAAAATGGGGCCCCCTTCCTGGGCGACGTGCTGGTCGATTTGTTTGAAAACATTCCGGGCCTTTTTGGCTGTCTCTGAAACAGTATGAAAGGTAAAAAAAAAAATTGCATGTAATTCAATCAATTTGTGAAAAAAAGAAGTTTATGGTTAAATTACTGTGATTGTGGGGGGAAAATTTGTCGCAATTCTTTTATTTTTTTTTAACTTAGGAGCCCATCTAGTGACTACCTACTTGGGGTATAAATCGCACTCCTTCAGCAAAGCCTAATCCTAGACTATATTAAAACACAAATATATAAATAAAAAATAAAAACGAGAAAAAGCAACAACAACAAAACCAGAAGTGCAACAAAGAAGCAGGCTCCGGGCGTCAGGGGTAGGCCCGACGTCCCCGGCGCAGGAGCATGCGACGTACAGCAGTCAATTAAAGTGGAAGAGGCCAGCATCCTCCAAAAGTCGTATAATCCACAAGTCAGAGTGTACGAACTAGTCCCTAGTACAAGGGACAAGCGGTAGCGACCTCGCTAGTCCCGAAACCGGGAAGGGTAACGTGCGCGAAGATCACCCAGACTGGGACATTCAAAAAGAATGTGCCGAACAGTCTGGGGGACAACGAAGTCTTCACAGTAGGGCGGAGGCGAAGGCTCCATCAAATGGCGGTGCGTCCCGCGAGTGTGTCCAATTCGGAGACGACAGAAAGCAACCTGAAGCCATCGCGGCATTGAGGGGTAGGTCCATGGGTATAGTCGCTGTGCTTTGGCATGTAACTTTAAGTTCCCCTCGACACTCTCCCATCTTCTTTGCCAAGCAGCTCAAAGAGCTGGCGGTATTCCTGTCATGTAATCAAGAGCAAAACGCTGGTCTGGTCTACCAGTCCCCGAGGAGTCTTTGGCGCCCTCATCGGCGCGCTCATTCCCCGCAAATCCTACATGTCCAGGAACCCAGCAGAAGATAATCTCGATATCCGCCCGGCTAATCAAAGCCATGGCGTAACACATATCACGAACCAGGGGATGCGGAGATTCCAATGCCCCGAGAGCACTCAAGGCGCTTTGTGAGTCGATATAAATCACAATCCAGTCTCCCAACACGGCACGTCGAGTTATATCCAGTACCGAGCGGTGTATTGCAACCAGCTCGGCCGAGAAGACAGACGCAACGCATGGCAGAGCCCCGCTGACTTCAAACAGAAGGCACACGGCATGAAAACCGACCCCCTCTTGGGACTTGGAACCATTTGTATACACTGGCACTGTTCCAGCGTGACACGAGGTGTGCTACAAAAAGGTCGAATGCAATACTCTCGGCGCTATAGAAGCTTTGGGAGAAGAGGCGTGGTGACAAATAGAGGTGGTACCGTCTAGGGTGGCGTCCTGGACGGATCCAGGGGCGCCACCGGACCAAGAACTATACCTAGCTCTCGAAGGAGTTTCCTAGCTCTAAATCCAAAGGGCTTAGTATATGACTGGCCCCTCTCGTCAGCATAGGCACCGTCGAGATCAGCTGCGAATGCAGTGAGAGCTGTTGGCGACTGAAGGAGCCGCTGGGCTCACCCTTACAGGTGAATTATCCACTGTGCACGGCACAGAGTCAGTGGCATCTCCACAGCATCAACAAGTAAGCTCTCATTTGGGGAAGTGCAGAATGCACCGGTCGCTAGGTGAATGCCGGTGTGATGGATCGAGTCCACATTCCGCAATACACACTCGGCTGCGGATGCATTAAACTCGCATCCGTAGTCGAGCTTCGAACGAACAAAGGATCGATAAAAAAGCATGGCAGTAGCCCTATTAACGCCACAGACGCTGAACGTCACGGAACAAAAAATGTCCATGGCGCGGGTAAAAGAGACACTAAGGCTGCAAATATGAGCCTTTAAAGTGAGGTGTCGGTCAAATACAAGTCCAAGGAAACTGTTCAATTCTACCATGTCCAGGAGAACCCCATCTATAAACAAATCTCTGTCAGGGTGGAGCCGCGGAACGCAGCAGAATTGCACCACCTTAGTCTTGGCCAAAGAAAACCGAAACCTGTGCGCTTCGGCATAGTGAGAGAGACAGTTCAATGTCTTTTAGAGTTGACGCTCCAGAGTTGGCATCTGGGCCTGGCCAAAAGAGATCGAAAGGTCGTCTAGGTAGAGCATAGCGAGAACATCTTCTGGCAATGCCATTAATTCTCAGGTTAAAGAGTGTGACACTGAGGACACTTACCTGGGCGTCACCGTTTTTCCTCTCCATTGGGTCGGAGAGGGCTCCCCTCACCAGTACGTGGAATCGACAAAGATTGGGAGTCAAATCGACCCCATCGAGTGGATAGTCTCCATGATACCGTATCTCTATGTGGTATCATAGGCATTCTTCAGATCGAAAAACACCGTGGCGTAGTGCTCTCTACGAAGGAAGGCCTAGTAGACAGCATTTTCCTGTCCAAGCAAAGCATCCAACGTAGAGTGGAATTACGGAATCGCAATGCGAAGACAGGTGACTGCTGATGTCCAAAAAAAAAGGTTAATCTAAAATTGACCGATTTCTCCATCAACTTGCACACGCATGAGGTTTGAGATTGGGCGGAAAACGGCCGTGGGAGAGTGATCTCTCGATTTGCGATGAATCTTGTAGGATACCCTCTACCCAGATCCTGTTGAGCAAATCTATCAGAAAGGCGATACCTCGCTTACCCAGGTGTCGAAGCATGGTGTACGGGACATCGTCTGCACCAGGGGCTGTGTCCGCGCACGAAGCGAGAGCGGAAACAACTCACTCAGAGTAAACCTGTCGTTCAAAGGTCCTCCGCCTCTGGAGGTAAAGTCAAATCAGCGGCATCACGACGCCCATTGAATGCTGGCGGAGCAGCATCCCGGCTAGAGAATGCGGAGAAAGCGGTCGCGAAGGATTCCGCCACGAACGCAGGGTCCGAGATTGCGGTCCAATTCTCCTGGAGAACGGGAGGGAGATCCTGCGTGAACTTGCCCCGAATCCTTTTGACTCTGCTAGAGGTATCTTCCCGTTAAGTGAAGCCACGTATGCCCGCCAAAAAGATCGGCGGGCGTGGTTTTAAATATACCGGAGCCTAGCCCTAGCCCGAGAAAATTGACCAACAGTGAAATGGTTCTGGCGGCGTTGATAGCGCATGTAGGAATAACGCTTCTCTATAAGGGCCGTCTGATACTCCGCTGACCACCACTAGAGTGGTCTGCGTGCAAAACGCCCAGACGTTCTAGGAATAATAGATAGGCCCACGGTGATAAGGGTGCCGGAGAAAAATTCAACGGCCTCCTCATCGACCTAAACTCCTCGACTGAGATAGAGGAATCAGTAATTTCCTGAAATGCAGACCACTGCGCCCGCAAAAAGTACAACCGGGATGGGCTCTCGGGCGGCAGCAGCCCAGAAAATGATATTTAAATGAGGAAGTGATCACTACCATGGAGGTCATCGACCACCCCCCCACCTAAAATCAGGCCGCGCATCCAGAAAGAACAAAGATAGATCGAGGCAGGAATATGAAGCGGTTGCTGGGCAGTGATGCGTAAACTCATCCACATTTAGGACAACTATCTACAACTCGTCAATCAGGTCGGCAAGGACTTGGCACCTGGAATAAATCAAGTAGACTCACCAGAGGGGGTGTCTACCGTTCAGATCTCCTAGCAAGAGAAAGGGCCTCGGCAACCGTGCCATGACGCGGATGAACTCCTCCGCGTCGAAGTCGGCTGATGTTGGAATGTACGCGGAAATAACACTATACTTCCTATCCACGTGCACCTGCACAGCTACTGCCTCAAAGTACGTATCTAAAGCAAAGAGAAGAACGGGGACATCATGCAGGGTGTAAATGGCTCATCCTTTTGCCCGGCCCTCATCTCGTGGTGGTGAGGTCGCAAAACCCTTATACCCCGGGAGGGTGGGCAGGGAGAACTCGCCCAGCATCGTCTCCTGCAAAAGGATAGCTAACGAGAAACGGGAGGAGACAAGCCTCCGCAGCTCCTCCCAGCTTGCCTGGAGTCCGCAGCAATTCCATTGAAGAAATATGCCTTCCAGGCTCAGCACGGAGCAAATGCGGATGCCCTCTTCGAAGACAAGACCCTCACGGGAATGGCCGTACGCTTCCAGGAGGCAGAACTCCGCCTCGAGAGCTTAGGTGAGTGGGGCGGCTTAGGAGGTGGGGTCCCGCTTTTGGAGGATCCGCCATCTCAAAACCACCCAGCCTAACACTATGTGCGGGCGAAGAAGCCAGAGCTCCTTGACCGCCCCAGAGTCGACCAGCTCTAATGTGATGTCATCTGTAGAGTAGTTCACGAGTTCCCTCCCATAAACTACTCCTTTCACGAAGTTCATATTAGAGTGTGGCGTCACACTCACAGGCGTGCCATAAACTGTCCAGAGGACACTAATCATGGCCGCCTCAGGGAAATTCGACGCATTCGCCAGAAGGCTCCCGTCCTAGAAACCGGTCACCTTCGCCTCTCTACCAATCACACTAGCTAGAGCTCTCCTCTGATGGATTATGTTGCCCTTAGCCAACATGTTGCCGTCAGTGGAGCGAATATCAAGCGAGCATTTGAAGCCATCGGGCTCGAAAACGCAAGGTAGCCTTTGAAAGAGGGGCCCCGACGTTATCTAGGCTCCTCTCTGCCCACTTCTTCTCATCCTCTCCGACTCCCCACCCGAGCGAGAAGCGGGGTCGGACGTGCCGATCTTGGCTTGGTCGCTTACCGAAACGGCAGCAAACCCGTCCGTCCCCGTGGCTCCCGCAGAGGGAGAGGAGCCTCGAGTCGCCCCAACCGGCATCGGCCTCAGCAAGATCATTCTGTGAAATGGAAAAGGTCTTGGCCGTCATAGAGGCCCCAGTCGGTGGATGAGATCCATCCTCAAGGGCAGCCTCAATTTGGCCATCCGCCCTATGACATCACAGATCCCATTCCAGGTTCTTTTTTTATCTTACAATGCTGGCGAACCGGCATCCGTCGAGGAAGAGAGTGGGGCAGGTACACTGATCCCCTGCTCCCCTAATGAGGTTGGCCCTATCGAGCCGCCCCAACCGGAAGCGGTCAATTAAGGGTTGCCTGCCTGCTTTCTTGGCAGTGCCCTTGGAAAGTAAAGGGGAGACTGCCGTTGAAAAAGGTGACAGAGAAGGGGGGGATGGAGAATCCCCTCAAACCGTAGGCAAAGGAGAGGAGTTAGCCTCCTCTTCGATAGAAGAATTTCGGAGGATCACTTGAGAGCGCACAGGGGGGAGAGGGGGCGTTGTCCCCTCACCCCTCAGCCTCGATCCGGAATGGTTGGCTGAGAGGAAGCTGGTCGGTCTCTCTCTCTCTATCTCTATCTCTTTATCTATCTCTATATATCTATCTCTCTCTCTATCTCACTATATATATATATATATATATATATATATATATATATATATATCACTCTCTCTCTCTCTCTCTCTCTCTCTCTCTCTCTCTCTCTCTCTCTCTCTCTCTCTCTCTCTCTCTCTCTCTCTCTCTCTCTCTCTCTCTCTCTCTCTCTCTCTCTCTCTCTCTATATATATATATATATATATATATATATATATATATATATATATATATATATATATATATATATATCTCGCGCGCGCGCGCGGTTACAACCGCGATCTGTGTGGGAAATTTTTCACGTACAGTATCTGCGGTAGCTGGAACGCACTTCCGATGGAGGTTGTCAGCTGCAATTCTGTTGACCAGTTCAAGACAAGACTAGACAAAGTCTTGAAAAGTGGACGTTTATGGAGGACGTAAGGCAATTGAGCGGTGATGTGCCCGCTCGACAGCTAGTCTAAAGGTACCCTCATTGAATGGAACGCAGAGTCTTCTAGGGTACTTATTTTCCCTGTTTACTCCTTGTTACTCTCTTTCATAATTAGGTGCGGACTCTGTGTAAGTGACTGAACTGAAGAAAGATGAGGTTCTTTCAAACACTCGTTACCCTTTTAGAGCATATTTTAAACAAACACCATGTCAGTTAAGCAAAAGAGGGTTCGAAGTGGGGCTGATGGCTATGGTTATTTATGAACCAACTTATTAAATTAAAAGGGGACGGATATCGAAGCACCCAATAATAACAATCTATTTATGAACACACATGTATAATGCGAAGGTGACGAATATTGAAGCATTTAATGAGTCAAATATTCGTCAATCGGATATTAAGTGTGGGCTTCAATATTTTGTTACGACGTATGATTTATTCATTCAACATTTTTGTCCCCCTTCTGCCGGGGTATGTGAATGGGTTTTAAGGCAAAGAACAAGTATGTTAAGGTCAATAAGCCTTTAAGGATCATTAAATAATGTAATGCCGAGTCGAATTTAATATGCAAATGCGTCTTTCAAACTATAGTAATATATATTTTGCGGCCCTTAATCATTAAGGAGACGTGAGATACGCGCGGTCTTGTGTTGTTTCCGTCCGTTCACTTTATATCAGTGTAGAGAATCAAACACTAAAATTTGCTTCGTTGGGAAACGAGAGCAGGATCGGGGGAGTTGTGCTCCAAGCAAGTCTAAACAACTGCATTTCTCTTCCTATAGCTACTCGTTTTATGAGCTTCCCCCCTCCCCTCTACCCACGAACTTCACCTTCACTAACTGACTATCTTCCTAGATCAAGTTTACCTGCTTCTTTGAAGATCTCTTCGACTTCATTTTTCTCTGGACCGGGCCTCTCTCTTTTTCTGGTTACCCCATTTTCCTCTCCTTCTTCGTCTTCCTCATCGTCTTCCTCTTCATCTTCAAGGATAAAGGGCTCTCCTTTCTCGAACTTCTTCATGAGGTTGCTCGCCACTCGCTTACCTTCGATCTTTATCTCCTCTTTAGAGTTGCGTCTCCCTCCTTCACCATCCTCTTCATCTTCATCGAAAATGCCACTCTCAAACCTTTCCTTGAGAAGGGAATTCTTTCCCTGTAAATCGTACAAAGGCGCACATTAGTGGAAGAGTTGACGAATTTCACATGTACGTACTGTTATAAGTTTTTATGTCGCTTTTAACTATAAATTTTTACGATTTGGGGCTATCAATAAACGGTTATGTTGATCGGGCACGATTTCCACGGATATCCAATTTTTTTTATACCTAGATTCCTCGACTTGTCACGAACACGTTTCGAAAACATTCGATCAAGGTGGCGGGGAACGTTTCTGTTTTGGACCACTTAATTATAATAAAGTTAATTAAAAATATTCATTTTGTGTAAAAGTGGGGTAAAGCAATACCCGCCTAACTTACTTGGTGCAAATCTCGGAGACACAAGATAAAGGATGGAAAGAATGGGATGCTTAGAGGGGAAGGGTCGCTGTTACAACTGGTAAAGAAAATAACATTTACATAGGGAGCCTTGTGTATCTTTGGGAAACAAAGTTTGGAAAGAGCGGAGCCAGAGGGAAAGAGTTTGTTATATATAGCCTCATTAATGATTCGTAACGAATAAAGTCTCGAAAGAAATCAATTAGCATGATCTTCCAACGCATGATCAATTTACTTTCTGATTTATGAATCATTTGAAAACTTGGTATCAGATAGAATTTCGAGGCTCTTTCGTATGTAATCAATAGAATTCAATTTAATTTCATAAATCGGACATCGGAATTTACTAAACTTATCCCGAAATATTAGGATAATGGTAACATAACCAGAAAAGGGAAATAGTGGTGGTGTTTTGAACCGGAATAGGATAGTATTGAATGAATTCCTCGACATTTAGGGAACCAATCTCCAGCTCTGAGATCTGGTCGGATAGGACCACCACTTTATGCAGCATTTGAAGCGAAAAAAAAAGAACGGAAACATCACCTTGGCTATAAATTGCACATCACCCTGACGGCCCCCAACCGGTAGTGGTGGGGTCGTACAACTTTTATACCCTGAGATGGTTTTCAGCAGAGGACACACTCAGCATGGCCTCCTGAGAGCAAAGAGATAAAGTGGATTGGAAGAAAGGCTTCCGAAGCTCCTCTCAATTTGACCGGAGTCCACGGTAATTCTATTGAAGGAGCCACTCAGGACCTCTTCAATAAGAACAGCCACACTGGAATGGCCGGAGAACGATTGGAGGAGCTACTGCGATCGAAAAACCGGAGCGGCGAGTTATTTTGTTTTTTTTATTTACAGCGCCAATCTGGCGATTGATTTCAAGGGCATAAGCCGCTGCAATTAAAATTTCAGCCTACCACTAGGCTATTTTAAAATTCCCTAAACCAAACTAAAGTAAAAATATAAAACAAAATCAAAAACCAAACAAACAATAAACGAAAAAATTAAGAAGACGAAGGAAGCATGCGATCAACACCAAAGAGAGTCAAATTAAATGGAGGAAGCCAGCCAAAAAGACAGTCCACAAGTTTATGTGCACAAACTTGCCCCGAGGACAATGGACAAGCGATAGCCACCCCGCTTGTCCCGAATACGGGGACAATTAACGTGCGCCAGGATCACCCAGACTGGGGTCCATTGAACAAGAATGTGACGAACAGTGCGGGGGACAACGACGTCATCGCAGTTAGATGCAGGCAAGCGCTCCATCAAATGGCGGTGCGTCCCGCCTGTGTGCCCAGTTCGATCAGAAAGCGACTTGAAGCCGTTGCGGGATTGGAGTCTCAGTCCATGGGAACAGTCGCGTGACAATGGCACGCGACTTTAAATTACTCTTAGCCGTCTCCTCTATTTTTTCCAGGAAGGCGGTAGGAGAGACCCTAAGGCTGCGAATCTGAGCCTCCCAGTTGATGCGTCGGTCAAAAACAAGACCAAGGAAACGGTGCGAATCCACAACTTCCAGGCGAAAAACGCTTAGGGAAAAGCAAGGTTCGAGATAGAGCCGTGGGTGGCGGCAGCATCTTAGTACGGGACAAGGAAGATCGAAACCTGTGCGCTTCAGCTTAGCGAGAGATTTGGTTCAATGTCTTTTGGAGTCGACGCTCCAGAATTGTTATCTGGGAGGCACGAAAAGAGATCGATAGGTCGTTCACATAGAGCGTAGCGAGAACACCTTCTGACAGCACAGAGGTGATGCCGTTGAGGTTCATGGCAAAGAATGTAACAGTGAACACACACCCCTGCGGGACACTCTCTTCCTGCTCTATTATGCCGGACGGCTTCCCTCACCCGTATGCGGAATCGACCATCTCGCAGCAATATAGATTGAAAGGCGTCCCCTGGTTCCCATCGTGCGAATAGTCTCCAGGATACTGTATCACCTTCTGTAGGCCTTCTCCAGATCGAAAAACATCGTAGCGTTTTGCTGTCTGCGAAGGATAGCTTCGTAGACGGCTTTTGCCAGTCGGAGCAGAGCATTCAAACCTCAGCAGAGAATCCGATGTGGAGTTGATTTTACGGACGCCTAACTGTGCAGAAGACAGGTGGCCTCAACTGTCCATCAAGGAGGCTAGTCTAATATTTACCAATTTCTCCATCAATTTACAAACACAGGAGGTTAGAGAGATTGGGATGAAACGGGCCGCGGTAGAGCGGTTATCCAAGGTTGGCGGAAAGCGAGCATAGTAGCCATTCGCCATGCGGCTGGAACGATACCCTCTGTCCAGATCCTGTTGAACAAATCTAACAGAACGGCCATGCCTTGCTGACCTATTTCTACAAGCATGGAATACGAGACATCGTCAGTTCCATAGCAGTGTCCGCGCACGAGGCGAGAGCGGAACGCAACTCGCTAAATGTAAAATCTTGTTGAAGGGTCCTCCGCTTCTGGAGGTAAAGTCCAGTAGCAGCCTTTAGCAATATCATGACGTGCATTGAGTGCTGGTGGAGTAGCATCACGGCTAGATAATGCAGAGAAAACGATGGCGAAAGACTTCCCCACGGACGCGGGATCCGCGAATGGAGGCTTATTCTCCTGGAGAACGGGAGGGAGGTCCTGCGAGAACTTGCCCAGAAATCGTTTGACTCGCTTCCACACTTCTGCTAGAGGGGGCTTCCGGTTTATTGAAGACATGTATGGCCCCAGAAAGAGCTGTGGGCTTGCTTTGGAAAATACAGGAACCTAGCCTTAGCTCAACGAGATTCATCGACTTTGAAATCGTTCGGGCGGCACATATAGCGCATGTAAGCATAACGCTTCTGTTTGAGGGCTGTCTCAAATTTGGCTGACCACTACGTATGCGGGAGGCGTACAAAACGTCTAGCCGTTCTAAGAATAGTAGCCAGGCACAGGTCGAGGATGTTACTAGAGAAAAACTCAATGGCCCCATTTCCTGACCTATATTCCTCGACTGGGACATTGAAATTAGTCAGTTGCTAAAATGCGGACCACCGCCCCTGTGTCAAGCACTACCGGGTGGTCTATCAGCGGTCCAGAAAATATTTTGAGGAGAAAGTGATCACAACATGGTGGGATAGATAGAGACATGTGAATGAAGCTGTTATTGAGCAGGGATTCGTAAACTCATTCACATTTAGGACACCTATCTCCAGCTCGTCGATCAGGCAAGAAAGGACCTGAACCCTGGTAATGATCGAGTAGTCTCCCCTTAGGTAGTGTATATCTTTCAAATTCCCGAGCAGTAGAAAGGGACTCGGCAACCGTGCCACGCTGCGATGGAATTCCTCCAAATCGAAGTCGTCTCACGGTGGAATGTACGCATAAATAACAATATATCTCCTATCCAGGTGCAACTGCACAGCTACTTCCTAAAAGGAGGTATTTAAATCAAAGAAAAGGAAGGAGATATCATGCCAGGTGTAAATGGCGCATTCTCCTTCCCTTATACAACTTGAGGGTGGGCAAGGGGCACGAGCCCGCATGGTCTGCTGCAAAAAGATTCCTAACCGAGAAAGAGATAAGAGGAGCTTCCGCAGCTCCTCACAGTTGGACAGACTTTGCGGCAATTCCATTGAATGAATATGCTCCCCCAGGTCCTAGCTTGGAGAAGATACGTGGGCCTTCGTCGGAGAGAATACTAAAACGAGAATGATTGTACGCTTCCCGGAGACAGAACTCCGGGCGCTGTTGGTCGAATCAGGCAATGAAAGCGCTGTCACTTTCGGGGTAGATTTGGTTGCCATGCACGTCTTATCTCCATCCGCCTTAAACCTTAGATGGTCTTTGGAGGCATGAGTTCCTCGTTTAGACAATCTACCGCCTCGGAGCCAAGCTCTGGTTGCGGGTGTAGGAGGCGAAGCTCCTTTAGTGTTGTCTTCCTTTCGGGAAGCAGCCTAGGAACTCCAAAAAAGAGCCTCATTGACTACCTTAGAAGTGTTGCATCCTTTAAGTCTAACGACTCAGTGGGGAGGAGTGCGGAGCCCTTTATGCCGTGAGCTCTACAAATAGAGCCCCCGAGGGGAGTATAAGCAACAGAACGGTGCCGAATGAGCGTAGAAACAACCATGCTTCGTAGGACTGAAGGGATCAAGAGCAGAAGGTGCCTTTTATTAAATCAAAGATTAAGACGTCTCAGGCAGCACCGGGAGCGCCAGGACAAAGTCCTAGGCTTCGCAAAATGACAGAAGATTCCAAGCCTGAACGGCTAGGAATTCCTTCTACAGGAGATGCAGATCACATTGCTTCAAAGAAGCATGGTGCGGCTCTCTGCAATTAACACACTTCGCCATACATGATTTGGACTTGTCGTGAGCGGCCTTGGAGCAATCTATACAGATTTCGGGTAAACGTGACTTTGCACATTTACAGGAGCGATTTGTATGGCTGAAACGGTGGCAGTTGTAACACCTCCACGGTAGTGTAACAAATGACTTCATGCAGGAGCGATACTAACCAGCATGCACAAAGAAACAAGACACCTTTTGCTCTCTACCAATCAAACTAACTAATGCTCTCCTCTTATGGTTTATGCTGTCTTTGGACAACATGTTGCCATCAGTGGAGCGAATAACGAGAAAGCGTTTGAAGCAAGCGGGCTCGAAAACTCCAGGTAGTCTCTCAAAGAGGGACCCAGACGTAATCAAGGTTCCACGCATCTCACTTGAAACCTTGGTCTTGGCCTAGGACAACCCCCCCCCCCGGAGCACTAGGAAGCACCCGCGCAGTGAGAGGAATCTTTTTTCCTATTTTTGCTTCTTTTCTTTTGAGGATTGGAGGGTGGGGAATGAACCCGCTTTCCTCTATGGCCGGAAGGAGCCGCAAGGCCGGATGGACTACCTTTTCAAAAGTAGATCTACTCAAGATGGCAAAGGGGAAACCCCTTTATCGCATGTCGATGGTGAGAGGGGAGCCCTTCCACCGGTCCAAGAGATCCCTTGATTTTCCTCATCCTTCCCGACACCTAGGGAGGAGGAAGATGAGACCGCGCTTGGAGGCGGATCTCCATGCGCTTCCCCACACTTGCTTACATTTTTCACCATGTTCAGAATGAATAAATAAAAAAACGGGCCTTATGGAGAGTAGATACTATGACCTGCCAATAAGTGTGGAGGTGAAGAGAAACGTCTCCGTGGGATAAAAAATTCCAGAATTTGAAAATTTACACACAATCGGTCCCGGTCCGACGTTGATGGGCTTTGCCAACCCGGCCCGCCATTCTCCTCGAACTTGAACCATAGAGGATGGCGCCAGCATAGCCACCTTTATGTGTACTGGGGGAAGGTGAGCAGAGTCGATAATCCAGCACACCCCGTACCTAATACTTGTCCTAGTCAGCAGGCTTTTGGCCCACGAAGCAGGTAGGGTCATTACAGCATACACTGCCACTCCACTAAGGCTCATAAGAGGATGAACCAGTACCAGGCAACCAAAACCTCTGTAGATAAAAGATCTAGTGTGGAAAAGGGTAGGAGGGTATGTAATTACGATAAGTAGAGATAGGCGGGTCCACTAATGAGTAGGGTGGATGATCACCTCTTATTATCATACCCTGGTGCTAGTTTATACCAGGATGGCATGCATTACACCAAGGCTACCAGACCGAACTCTATATACAGTTGGAAACACTCCTCCTGGTACAGAGTGCAGGGAGAAAAGTTTGAGTGGATAACCATAATGATAATAATAATACATACTAATCATAATAAATAATATATTATAAATACTAGTAATAATATAAAAAATCATACTAAATAAGATTAAATAATAATAAGAATGATAATATTAATGCTAATAATAATACTAATAAAAAGGTAAAGTAGTGCTCAATGTAGTCGAGGGGAAAGCGCATCCCAACAACTTTCCCAGGCCCCATCAGAGTTCATGTCAACCCAGTGACCCCCCATCCCGCCCTCCTCCCCTTCCTCCCTAACTTCCACTCATGCCAGGAGGAGGGTTTAATTGACGCGCGCGCATTTCCCTCTTCCTGTCTCGAAGCCTTTGGCTAGTAGGGCGTCTTTGTTGTGTCCCTCCTGTAAAGGGGGCCCAACCTTACAGGGCGCCTAGTCCGGCATCAGACCGTGCTGAGGGAGATGAATCTCCCTTTTAGCCATGCTCCTTTTGAGGGCAGACTTTCAAATCATAAGCCGGGTCCTAACCACCACCTTCCGAGTGTTTACCTCCTAAGAATCAAGCGAATCAGTGGAGGCCCGTGGTAGCTTTGCTTTTTGCAAAATGGGTTGTGGTGGTGGTTAGGGACTGGTTTGAGCCAGGACCCTTTTCCTGGAGTGGTAGAACCCATAACAGTGTTGGGTGGTAGCTGCCGTGCTCGTATCCCTGGAGTGGTTTAGGGAAAAACGCGATCAGTCCAATTCCTAGTCATCTCTAAAGGAAATTCGGTTGCAGTTTGGACGGCCTAAACATCTTTCGCAAGCAAAGCAGGTTACGGCTGGCCAAAATTCATACTCGGTACAGCGTTATATGTAGTGAAGGTCTGGGAATAATCAGCACAAATCTCTGAGTTGACCCGAAATTGCACGCCTACAAGATCTGTGATACCGCTTCTGCGTTAATAGCACAAATGAGGTATCGATTCAAAGAGCATTGATATCACACTGGATATAAATGACACACCCACTCGCCGGACTCGATCTGGATGGTGGGCGGAGTTTCGAAACCCTTATTACTAGGGAAAATCTTCAGGGAGACGGACCTAACACGGTCTTGTATAGACAAATATCCATTTATTTTCCTTCGACGATCTCATCTGGTGGCCTCCAGCAAGGGCAAATTCACCGAAACCTCAAACACAGCCTATTTTCAGGATATTTTGAATGAAAAAGAAAAGATAAACAATAAGTTAATAAATTAAAAGCAGTGAAAAACCACTATATCAAAATGGGAAAAGACACGTTCCGGTGCCGGATGAATACCCACCTCCCTTAGAGGGCTGAGCATGCACCCAGCACTTTAAATATCTCAATATTATTGAGGAGCTACCCTCCCCAATCCCCTCCAAGAACTTTTGATCACATCAGATTCCGGTGTGAAAACCAATAGATCAAGAGGGGTGCGGTAGGAGACAACTCCTCCCAGTTGGTCTGTAGTTTACAACATTTCCACTGAAGAATTTTTCCCTTGGGAGTTATCCTGAAGAAGCTGCTGGAGCTCCTCTTTAGAAATCAACCATCAGCCTCCTGGATACAGACCTCTTGGGACTATTGGTGTCAACGTGCCATTGGCGCGATCGCCTTCAAAGCCTTACTGGAAAAGGGTACTCCAGGTTACATGAGCCTTCCGTCTTTCCTGTTTCGAATTCTTTTAATGGCGGGCGGCCTCCGTGGTTGGCCTTTCCTTGTCTTTAGGAAAGGGCCGCCGCTCTTCTAGATGTCAGATGTAAGAGTCTATATGGGAAAGGTACCGAGCGCGAAGTTTCCCTAAACTAGGATTTCAATCAAAAGTAGCGGACAGTCTGGTGGCTAAACAGTTATCGCAGCAAAGTTCAAGGGAGTGCTTCACCTGATGGCGCTGCGTTCCGCGAGTGTGCGTGATTCGAGGAAGACAAAACAACTTGCTATCGTCGTGGCATCGAGGGATAATTCCAGGGGAATAGTCGGGGCGCAAAGGTACACAACTTTAAAATATTGTAAGCTGTTTCTCATCTTCTTTGCCATGCAGGCCGAAATGCAGACCTGATCCGTGTTATGGAGTAAGCGAGAATAACGAAACGCCACTCCGGTTACATCGGTTGGGCACAGCCTGACTCCATCAGCGTGCTCGGTTCCATGAATCCAATATAAGAAAATCTTGACAAATGCCTCCTAGCGTGCACGGCTGTATTTTTAAACCCAACCACCCTGTAGGACAAAAAAAAAGAATTGTAGAGTAGTCACGTTATTTCCAAGTGGATATGACACAACCACCACACCTGGATGATCTTCTGGTGTGGGACCACCCAACTTGGATGTTTAGGTTAAACTGCAATCGAACTCCAAATTCCTAACTGCTGCATGCGAGTGTTATGAGATTCCTAAAACATGCAACAGCGGCCCTCCACTCCAACCTGGTCCCTCAGAAAAGTCTTACAGCAGGTGTAGCCCCGCTTAATTGTAGTAACGGGGCCTGCAGCACAGGCAGTAGGATCAAGAGCTTTCTCCCTTAATCTCCCAAGCGGGCGAGGGGAGCTGTGATGTCATCTGCTCCTGGTCCGCTATGCCACAATGATAATCTCGACGTCCACCCGACTGTCATGTCTTCGCCGATACCTCGCGCCAGGAGATGTGGAGATGTAAGAAATTGTCTCCGAACGGAGCACGACACGTAATCTTGAAGCAGTTTGGATGTGAAATGCACGAATACATTTCGTTTTCTTAGAAGTGTGGTGCCTTATATATGCACGGGTGAAGCTTTATGGGTTGAATGCGATAGAAATGGCCACAAGAATGGTCTTCACACCAACTTTAATGTGGAGGCGTGAGACTAGTGTAAGAGAGGAAAGTTTAAGTGATGCCCAAATAGACAACTTAGAGAGCATGGTGAGGAGAGAGGAGTGAAGTGAATGAGGGAAAGGGGATCTTAGACAGGTGATTAAGTGGATTATTTCGACGGTATGTCTAACTGGACTAGCCAGGAAGGGTAATGAAGATGGCGACTGTAAAAAGGACAAGTTATCCAAGCGAGAAGCGTGGATGATACGCGAGCTATGATCAAGATGGCTCTTGGGATAATAAACCCTTGGCATTTGTAGTCATGGCAACGAAATCTTCGAGTCGAAAACGTCATCGATAAACCCAAACCCAAATCTGGGGCACATTTTGCTTGAGGATGGTATGGCCAATTTCCCCAACATTGACGCATGACTACACACAATTACTGTGTTCGAAGTGATGTTGATAATGACGTTTGGTATGGAAGAGACAAGTTGGGGTCATCTGTTCTTGCGATTGCACGAACTTCCCTCTGGCAAGTTCCCGCTACATTCAAACACTTTTGCCCCTTAGAGCTGGCGGTGGAAAATCTTCCCCTCGACCCACGCACGATCCTTACACGAAGGAGACTGATAATTTATTAATGCTATGGAACTTTGGTAGTTCTGGATTCCTTAAATTCTCTTCTTTTTATTCATTCATTTATGTCATTTGTACTACTTTTCCACAGGTATATACGGGGGCATGCATGCCTTAGTTGGATACTAAATTTTCTTTACTTAACTAAAGGGTCATTTATATATTCAAATAAAATTAACTTTACGCGGGTGCGACCATTATCAAGACGAAAGGTTGCAATTTTCTCAGCCGATTACATAAACCAGAGTGGCGCAGGTACTAGCACTGGCACGTTTAACGAACTCCACTACAACTATTTGTTGATACACTCAAATATACAGTCTAGTTAGCGAGGAAAGAAGTGAACTGGCAATGGCTGTCACAGCTCAGGCGGCCCAGTGACGCGGGGGATGGGGGCTAGAAGGTAAATGAGTTAACTTACAGCGCACAACATTTGTCGGAACTTGGAAATTTCTTCCTTCCTCGCTTGACTCATTTCTTCTCGTCGCTGTTTTTGTTCCCAGACAGATTTCAAGTCGCCCATACCCGAAAAGCTCATCTGCAACCGGACAAGAAAGATGTATGGCAAAGTTCGGGCTGCAAAAACAAATTTAAGTTTTTTTTGTTTTTTTTCTATCGCTATGGGGTGTCGGGAAGTTAGGAGGAAACTTTGGCGAGAAGCGCGAACCGTGAGATCACTCGCGAACAAGGCACTTGGGAGTGGAAGACCAAGAGGAGAAGCGAAACAAACAAACTGATGCGAGCGAGAGCGCGCGGATTCTGAGGATGAGTTTCACTCGACTCAAAAGTGGATGTCATTTTCAAGGCAAAGGAAGATTATGAGTCACTCTTGGGGAAAATGAAGGATTTATGTTATGTAACACTGGCCAGAGAATCGTGTAAACCGATTAATACGAAGATATTTAATCACATTCATTACCGCTAACTATTATGTCCATTTTAAGGTTTTTTATATCCCTTCTCACCTTTTGTCTAGTGTATTATGGAAACAGGGCACGAGAAGAGGAAAAACTACTCGAATGATCATTAAAAAGTAAAAAAAAATGGGGAAGAGAATTAATGCAATAATCGTCATGGTCCTTAAATGTGTGGTGGGACAGGAAGGTACATTTAAATAATACCAGGAACAAATCTGAGCACAGAGCCATTAATGACAGTTTAAAGTGGGACTTTGAAGACTTTTCAACGAGGTACAGCCGTAGTCTTTCTCGTATTTGCACACAAAATACTTTATTGCTTACCGGTCTTTCTTTCTTCTTTTTATTTCGGACGATAGAATTGGTGGATTCGTGCTCATCCTCTTCTTCATATTCCTCTTCTTCGTATTCCTCTTCGCTCATCTCTTCGTCGTCGTAGTCCGCGTCCACATCGCCCTTATCATCATGACCATCAAGGAATCTAAAGACGTGAACAAGTTTTTGTAGTTTCGTTAATTTGGACCGGGCTACCACGAAACCACAATGGTGGAATGTCATCACTTTTTTTTCTCTCCCTTTTAAAAGAAACGACCTTTACTATTTATAAGCTCCGCCCATTTCGCCCAAACTCCGCCCCGATATACATTCATGAGCGAATAAATAAATTATTAAGGTTAATTTGGATCAAGGCGGAGATGAATTTTTTGGTACGGATGTGCACTTGTTTTGGGAGTCCTTTCTCAGTGTGAGGCTTGGTGGGATTCGAAGCACGGATCGCTACAGCTCATGGCAGCCGCCGTTAAAATGACTCCCTCCAATCGGGACTCGATCCGTCGATTACACGTGCCTAACGTGGCTTAACTTTGCTCACCTAGTAAGCAGTTTCCACTCGGCCGTAGCCATGTAGTATAATGCCACTAATATTGCTTTGCACCCGGGAGAACAAAAGAATTTCCTCTCTGGAGGTCGGTGAATTGAAAGAGGAGTGACGGTATACAATGCCCGCTCCCCATCTCCCACCATTGGTGGCGGAGGATGTTGTAGGTATGGGGGAAGATAGGAGAAATAGAGGGAGGAAGACAAGAGTGAGTGGCCTTCTGTTAGCGAGCGCCCTGTTTGCTCACAACGTACCTGGCAGCTTTTGACATAAGACTCCGTGATCGACGGACAGAAATGGGCTCCGCCGTCGGCTTTTCTGTTTCTTTGGCGAGGTTCTCAAACATGGAGAAGCGCTGCTTCACGTTCAGGGTCTGCTGCAATTCTTCCAAACCATAGTCAGGTTTATCGGTCGCTGCACCCCAGAAATAATTGAACAGAGTAAGAGGAAACAATTTCTATGTTGGAAAGGTCTCCCTAAACATTGGAGAAACCCACACCTTCGAATGACCTTCACTTAAATTCTTCCCGACCATTATTAACTAGTGAGCGGAAATTGACTACGTCCTAGTTTGAAATCAGTGAAAATATGCAATGTGCAGCTGGTAAACAACTGATTTATCTTGCAGTATCAACAGTATTTCTTATAGTTAGAGGTGAAAAGCAATTATGCTCGGGTAGAAATTGCGTCAATTATCTGAAATTCATATCAATGCTGATTTACGGAGACCGAGCGACATGAATGAAGGATATTTTAAGAGTAACTAAACAAAGTGGAAAAAAGGAATAAAAAAAAGCGTCTATCTGAATTGGATGACGTCAAGGCACACGAGTTATCCTATCCTATCACATATGAAGCCATTTTAATTGACTCTTTTCACCCCTTGACTCCGAGTTATTTATTCATATAACATTGAAAACTTCTGAACTTGTCCATTTAAGTCTTACCGGTTTATGGAGATGAATTAATATTTATCCTTGCGCACATTTCCTTTTTTCCCACTCTTCTTAGTATATATATTTCTTTTTATTTCCAATTCTTTTCATTATTTCACTACAGCATAGCAAAATAACCCAATTTTTCAGCTAAATTTAACATTCGACTCTGTATCAAAGTCCCATTATTTCAAACCGTATTTTCTCCCCCTCCCCAAATTATCTAGAGATTAACTAAACTAAATATTGTTAATCCTGTGTTTATATAACTTGCGAAGACAGTAAACGAAGCAGCATTGTTAATTTCAGCCCAAAGGAGTTCTAAGAAAGGATTTGGGCTCACGATTCACGCTGCATTAACACAACGAAAGCGTCACGCAGGCCGCTGTTTCATGCATGCATGCAGGTGCTGAATTATAATTAAAGGCCGTAGCTTGGCTTCGATCATGCAGAGCGCGCAAACGAATTAAAAGAATAAAACGGTAATTACATTAGTTAAATTTATAGCAAGAGAACGCAAAGTATCCGCAGTATGGAAAAGAAAAAGAGGAAGAAAAAAAAAAGTGAATAAACATTTAAATAATAGAGGTAATTGTTAAAAAGAGCTGCGCACGATATTCTATAGTGGTTTTCCAATGCAAACAGTCTAAAAACTCTTAATATATCTTTTTTAGGTGGAGTAGAGAGGCAGTCGCTAATATAAATACATACAAAAATATAATTAATATTAACCTTAAAAACAAGCTCCCTTGGTTCGCGTTTAAAGATGGCAACAAACAAAGACTGTCATTTTTAAAAACTATCTGCGTATTTAAGAAAATTCAAACAACTTATGATCATAATATGAAATCAAAATAACCAAATCTATCCTCGCTGAAACGTCAGATAGTTCAATTATGCAAATAATAAATAACAATGGGAGCTTCGCCATGTTGAAGCATTCTTGTGCCGATAACTGAATCGGGTTGAAATGTCGACTGTTTGTTACGTTATAAGGGAGATACACTTTTCCGCCATCAAAATATGACCCTTAGGACACTTTTAACTGTTCTTCGCCTGTTTGGCTTGGAAAAATCCTGTAAAATAGTGTGCGCGGCTCTTGTTAACAATTGCCTCGAAAGAAATATTAAGGTTGATACGAACTACATATAGTGCCAAACCTCTATCCTAAGGGTGATTCGGACGGGGGCATTCGATCTCTGTGGGAGAACTTGGTGTGATGAGGCAGATGGGGCTTAAGTTATAAAGTTTCAACCACTGCTTGTCTGGTAGGGATTTAGTGATGACGAGACGCATGCCATGTCTAACCAGGCTTGGTTACTTATTAACGATTAATTTTATTAAAACGAAAACAATCAGGGAAATAAAGTTCAGAAAGTTTTGAAAAATATGCTAGGAAAGAAAGTGGTGAAATAAGGGCCAGTAAACTTGTGTGGAAGTTAAATAATAGTTCAAATAGTTCTCTCTTTGCTCTTACAAAACGAGAAGAGCGTGGAAGAAAGCGCACGTATTTGTAAGATCTCCGAAGAAAAGTCTTCGAGGTACAACTGACCCAAATCACCGGGGAATAGCAGACTCCTCAAAACAGAGAAAGTGGATGGTTACATTTAGGAATATGCCCGCCTTCGATTTTGGAGGCGCTTTCTTATAAATATCTTTATTTACAAAAAAAAAGTGGACAAATTTCTAATTATGATATGACGAAAAATAGATTGACCGCCGAATTGAAAGGAACATTGTTAGATGGAATCGCATCATATTTTATTATATATTTTGAAGGGATTTTTTTTCTGAATTAAAACATGATGTGATAATTTCATATTAATGAATTTAATATATATATATATATATATATATATATATATATATATATATATATATATATATATAGTACAAGTGGAATAAGAATTGAACGCGAATGAGCAAATGAGACAAGAAACAGGAGTTTTTTAAAGGCAAGAGAGAGGCACATTAGAAGAATCCATAATCAAAGGGAGCAGAGGGCGGCACAGTGAAGGCGATCCTTCAAATTTTATTTGAAAGACAGAAAATAAAAATGGCATAGCCCTGTAGTGGTTGTATAATCACCCGCAAATCCTGTAGCTGCTTTCTTTATATATATATATATATATATATATATATATATATATATGATAAATTTAAATAGCATTCAGGGTGAAGCTTTTATGTCTGAAGTCAAGCTACGAGGTAGAAAACTAGAGGCCTAACGACAATAGGCAATAACCTTTGAATTCGAATCTAATGATAGGCTTTTGAATTAGGAATACTACGAGTTTATCTAAAAATAGCGGGGTGGGGGGGGGGTGACCACCACAATAAAGTGTGACGTTGAGGGTATGGGGGCGAAGCCCCATTTCAAAATTACCTTAAAAATGATATATCATACAATATGATGCGATTACAATAACCTAACAAAGAAACCCCTAAACCCAACTTTTGGGGAATTTGCCCAAGAAAAAACGGTCTCTAAATTAAAAAAAACAACAACTTGTTTTTAAGCACAAATACATTGAATTATCCAAAAAATCGAGGGTGAGCATTTTCCGACATGTAAGCTTATGATAATGGTAGTTTGCTCGCGAAAGTAGATGAAGTAGTGCCAACCAACACACGAACGAACATTTAACGAGAAAAAGATGACGGAAAGAATACATCGCAAATATATTAGGCTATTAATATAAGTTACGGTTAATATTAGGAACATTAACAAGTAGAAGCAGGGGAAAGGGTTAATTAAACACGATGGTTTTCTGAACAAAAAATGAAACCAAAACGAAAAAATGCAAATTTGCCTCTAGTTACCTCGGACAACGTCATCAGGAAGCGCTTCCGGCTGGGACTCCAGAATGATCATCCGAGGACGGCGCATTACTAAGGTGAAGTGATGAACCACAAAGTGAAGTATCACTACTTATTCGTACCAATTGAAACAACTTAAATTTAATACCAATTACTAAGGCAATGGAGGTAACTGCAAACGAGCCACTCAGGTGCAAAGAGCACCCGAAATTACCTAACCTTTTATTATCTTACACGCAAATATGTGCATGCTATCAAGATAGGGAAAATAAATATTATTGGAAGAACGAGTTTTGATAATATATATTTAAGGAATAAGGTCGGTATATAATTTATGATATACACACGGAGAGTGATGCCCAAGTGAGGGTTACAAAGCACAACCAAAAATAAAGCTATCTAAGGTAATCTAAACTTTCGTGACAAAACAACAGGTAAACCGTCCACGGCGGCTTTCATCCCTTGACTAAGCGGATTTGGGGCTTTCGGGACGGCGTTGCAATAGAGGCGATTCCGACCGAGTATTTCGAAATATGGGGAGCTCAATCTAACCGACCCCAGGGAAAGAGACTACCAGCGAATACTCTCTTTGAGGTAATGGAAATACTTCAAAACTAGAGAACAAAGTAACAAAAGCTACATTTTATTTAAAATGCTCCTTTTATTCAGAGTAGGTGACTCCATCCGTCCCTAGCATTACGGATGAGATCCCCAAATCAGACAATAAAATGCACATAAAGATCAGTTTGACAATCTTAGGCAAACTCTTTGCTAAGCTGTCCATCCTAGTTGGTGGGGGAGAACATCTTCCGGCAGCACCGAGATGATGCCGTTGATGTTCAGGGAAAAGGGCGTTACACTGAGGACACTTCCCTACGGGACACCCTCTTCCTGCCCCATTGGAATGGAAAGGGCTCCCCCCACCCTTATGCGGAATCAACGATATCGCAAAAAATTCAGATATAAAGATTGGGAGGCGTCCCCTCGCCCCCATCGTGTGGAAGGTCTCCATGATACCGTATCGCTATGCGGGTATCATAGGCCTTCTCCAGATCGAAAAAACACCGTGGCGTAGTGGTGTCTACGAAGGAAGGCCTCACAGACGGTATTTACCAGCCGGAGCAGAGCATCCTACTTGGAGTGGAACTTGCGGAAACCGCACTGGACAGATGACCTTCGCTGTCCAGATAAACAGGCTACTCTAACATTTACCAATTTCTCCTTCAACTTGAACACGCAAGAGGTTAGAGAGATTAGGCGGAAACCGGCCGGGGTAGATTGATCTCTCCCCGATTGTCGAAAAGCGAGCACAGTAGCGATTCGCTAGGAGTCTGGGAGGATATCCTCTACCCTGATCCTGTTGAACAAATCTGACAGAAAGGCCATGCTTCGATCGCCCAGGTGTCGAAGCATAGCGTACGAGATATGGTCTGGACCAGGGGCGGTGTCCGCTCACGAAGCGAGAGCAGAACGAAACTCCATCAATGTACACCTGTCACTGAAGGATTCACGCCTCTGGAGATAAAGTCGAGTCGGCTGCCATCAGCGAAATCCCGACGTGCATTGAATGCTGGCAGATAAACACCCCGGCTAGAGAATACTGAAAAAGCAGGCGTGAAGGATTCCGCATCAGATTTGGAGTCAGAGATTGCGGTCCCATTCTCCTGGGGAACGGAGAGGTGCTTCGAGAACTTGGATCGAATCCTTTTGAATCGCTTCTACACCTCTACTAGAGTGGTCTTCCACTTCAGTGAAGACACATATGCCCGCAAGAAAGAGCGGGGAGCCGTGTTCGAAACATAACGGAACCTAGCTCTTACTCGACGAAATTCACCGAGTGAAATCGTTAGAGCGGCGCTTATATTGCATGTATGCATAACGCTTCTGTTTGATGGCCGTCTCACACTATGCTGATCACTACAGAAGCGGTCAGTGTGCATAACGGCCAGACGTTCTAGGAATAGTAGTTAGGCCAACGTCGATGAGGTTGACGGAGAAGAAAAAAACGGCCTCATCCACCGAACTAAACACATCGACAAGGAAAGAGAAATCAGTCATTTCCTGAAATGCGGACCACCTCTCCCACGTCAAGCACCACCAAAGAGATCTTTTAGGCGGCAGCGTTCCAGAAAATGATATTTAAATGGAAAAGTTACCACTATCATGAAGGTCTTCGATCCCCTTCCTCTCAAAATCAGGCTGTGTATTTCCAGCTCGTCGATCAGGTCGGCGAGGAGTATTCTTCCCAGAGGGAGTGTCTACCGTTCAAATCCCCAAGCCTTAGAAAGGACCTCGTCAGGATCGGCTGACGAATAACAGTATGCCTTTTATCTAGGTGCACCTGCAATGCTACTGCTTGAAAAGAGGTATTTAAAGCAAAGAGAGGAATGGAGACATCATGCCGGGTGTAAATAGCGCATCAACCTACTTGATTCCTATCCCACGGTGGTGGGGTCACAAAACCCTTATACCCCGGGAAAGATGGAAGGGGGTACGCGCCCATCTCAACATGGTATCCTGGTATCCTGCAAACGCGATAGGCGAGCCTCCGTAGCTCCTCTCTATTGCCTTGAATTCCTCGGTAAGTCCAAAGAAGCAATGTGCCATCCAGGGGAGATGCGGGGGGCCGTCTTCGAAGATAAGACCCTAACAGGAATGACCATATGCTTCTGGGAGGCAGAACTTCGGGCACTGTTGGCCAAACAATGCGCAGAAGGCAGTGTAGCCTTTGCTCAATTATCGGGAGTCCTTTCCTCCCTCCGGCTCAAAACCTTCGGCGGGTGAGGCGGGTTCGAAGGCGGTGGTCTCTCCTTTGAAGCACCCACCGTCTCCTAGCCACCCAGTCGGGCTTGGCTGGGGGCATAGTAGCCGAAGCTTCAACTTTACACGTCTACACCAGCGATTCTAAACACCCAAGCAGTTGCAGTAGTAGCACATCTGCGGCAGTGGAACGAATGCCTTCACGAGGTAGCGATACCGACCGGCACAGTCTGACTCAGGGAGCCTGTCACGGTAGAACGTGACGAAGAGTGTTTGGGATGGGTCTCGATGCCCCTCCCTGTTTTCTCATCATATGTTCGACCTTGACCGCTCTATGGGCAACCAACTCTAAATTGATGGCTTCTATTGAAAAGACCACACGTTTCTGCGCGTAAACTACTCATTTCGCTAAGTTCATGGTAGAGTGCGGCGCCACACTCATCGTTGAACCACTGACTACGAAGGGCACTAATCATGGTCCACTGGGAGGGACCCAACGCATTCACTAGAAGTCCCCCTCCGAGAAACGGATCATCTTTGGCTCTCTACAAATCAAGCTAGCTAATTCTCTCCTTTAATGGATTATGTTGCTCTTGGCCATCATGCTGCCATCAGTGATGCGAATAATCAGGAAGCGGTTGAAGCCAGCAGGCTCGAAAATGCTAGCGTAATCTCTGAATGAGGGGCTCCGACGCAATTGAGGATCCGTTCAGCGCACTTGCAACTTTGGTCTTATTCTGGGCTCCCACAAACGAGGGTGCCTTGGGGCCAGACGTACCGATTTTGGCTTGGTCACTTGCCTAAGTGGCAGCCGACCTGTCCATTCCCGAGGCCCCCACGGAGGGGGAGTAACTCCTAGTCCGCTTAGCCTTTTCTTCCTTTCCTTTCTCATTTTTGGAGATGTGGAGGCGGGAGGAGGTGAAACCCACTTCTCTCGACTACCGGAAGGATTGGCCTCAGCAAGATCCTTCTTCGAGATGGAGAAGGTCGTAGCTGTCATGGGGGCACCAGCCCGGGAAGGAGGTCCCTCATCTCATTGTGTGTGTTCGGGGCCCGAGCCACGCGATTTGCACCTCTATAAGGTTTTCCCTCATGGAAGGTCATTATCTATGCCTCTGGGTCGCCTCCGGGACCATATTGATCTCAGGTAGGCCTCCATGTGGCGGCCATCCCCACTTTCCCGAGGCATCACGGATCCCATTGAGGAGTCTGTATGTTCGTGTTTTGTCGACCTATGCAGAATTCAAATTAAAAAGCTGCTGCACCAGCATTGAATGAACGTCATGATCTTGCTTAAGGCTGGCGATAAGACATTACCCACAGACGCCGGGAACCATTCAACGAGTTGATGCTGATTGAGTTGCGTTCCACTACCGCTTCATGTGCGGACACAGCCCCTGGCACTAACGATGACTCGTATGCCCTGTTTGGTAAAAAAAGTGAGCGAGGCATATAATTTTTGTCAGATTTATTTGACAGGATTTGAACAGAAGATTTCCCCACAGACAACTGAGAAATGGTTACTGTGTTCGCGTTTTCCAAACCGTGGAGAGAGCGATTATCTACGTTACGTTTCCGCCTAATTTCTCTTACCTCCTGCTTGTGCAATTTGATTGAGAAATTTGAGAATGTTAGACTAGACATTTCCATGGACATCAGAAACCGTAGGTCTTCTGAATAGTGCGAAGTACGAAAATTTCACTTACCATTGAATGCTCTGCTCCGGCTAAAAATGCTATTGTGAGGCCTTCATTTGTAAACAGCATCAGGCCAAGTGTTTTTTAATCTGGAGAAGGCCTATGATATCGCATGGTGATAGGGTATCATATAGGACGTTCCACACAATGGGAGCGAGGGGAGGCTTCCCAATATTTATATCTAAATTATACGAGGTCGTCGATTCAGTGTACGGGTGATGGGAGCTCTTTCCGGGCCATTAAGGCATGAAGAGGGCTTCTCACAAGGAAGTTTCCTCAGTGTCACGCTCTTTGCTGTTAGCATCAACGGTATTACCTAGTCGGTGGCTTCAGGAGATGTTCTTGCTACGGTCTACATAGACGACCTTTCAATCTCATATGGTCTTCTCATATGGTAACTCTGGAAAGTTCGCCTCCACAGGCATTTAACGGTCTCTATCGGTATGCCGAAGCGCACAGGTTTCAATTTTCTTGCCATAACTAAAATAGTGAGTGCACTTTCGTTGCCATCCACGGTTTCACCTCGAAACATTCTTGTTCCTAACGGGGTTAGCCTGAAAGTGGTGGATTCGCACCGTTTCCTTGGTCTTGTTTTCGATCGACGCCATTCTGGAAGGCCCATATTCGCAGCCTCGGTCTCTCTTGTACCTGTTCGATGGACATTAATCTTTCCGTAACGTTCGTTCGAAGCTTGACTACAGATAGAAGTTTTGCGCATCAGGAGGAGAGCATGTATTGCGAAAGGTGGACACGATTCACCACACCGGTATCCGTCTGGCGACAGGTGGACACGATTCACCACACCGGTATCCGTCTGGCGACAGGTGCCTTCTTCATGTTCCCTATTGAAAGTATGATTGTGTATTTTAAGGAGATGCAACTTATTCTGCGCCGTGCATAGTGTATTTTACGTTTGTAAGCGTGTATCCGGCGTCTACCTCAGTCGCCAACGACTCTCACTAGCATCTGCGACTGACGTAAATGCTGACTATACCGACGGGAGACGTTAGTCGTACCCTAAGCCCTTTGAATTTAGGCCTAAAAAATTCCTTTGAGAATTCTTTGTAGCTCTCGGGCCGGTGGCTCTTCTGATTCTACCCAGAACGCCACTCTAGAGGGTATAATTTCTGGTAATTTCTTGCCACGCCTCTGCTCTCAAAACTGCTACAGCACACTTCGCGTTACGCTGTATCCTGTGAGTGTACACAGATGGTTCTAAACCCAAAGAGGGAGCCTGCTTCCACGCCGTATCTGAAACGTCACGGCCGCCGCGAGCCTGGCCGATGACGAGATTACCTTTTACTGGGTTCATGGATATGTAGGAATTGCGAGGAATGAGGGGAGTCAAAGAGTCCGTGATAATGGGTGACCAGACCAGAGTTTCGCTCTCCCACACACCACCGACTATATCGCAAGAATCAAAAGACAAACAAGAAATGGAAATAGTTCGCTGCGGGCCTAACTCTATTTCTCGTTTGTCCTTTGAATTCTCAATAAAAAATTCTCTCTCTTTCTTAGTCCTTCCGATCGACCTAGCGAAGCAGGCATTAAAAGCTCGTGATCCTTTTTGTTCTCACCGATAACCGAGGGGTTTTGCGGGGTTTTTCTTAACTGACATCAAAACGGTTGTTCGCCGCCTCAGTATGCTTGGTTCTATCCTCACCTCTGCACGGATTTCTTTTTATAATTATGAAAAAAAACATTTTTCGGAAGAAAAAATTATTCCGCCTTAATAAGATGTCTGAATCAGGCACCGAATACAAGATAAAAGGGAATAACTTATATAGTCGAGATAAAGCGGGGGCATTTAATGAAGTTAATAATAAAAGGGTAAGAGAAGAAAGATGGGATGTTTATAGAAGCATAACCATTGCAAGGGTATTAAGGCACTGTTCAAGTTAATCAAATAATTAGAGAATGAAATATGTTCGCCACAACCACAGGCATTCTAACCCCTTAGATCAGAGGTGGGAAACCGCGTTTCATTTCAGATTTTGACAAAATATTGAAATTAAATTATTGAAGATTCTGCCAAAATCTCATCTCAATTTTTAGGTAATTGCTACATTCTTAAATCTGCAATTTTCAAATCTATTTCATTCGTAGATAAAATTTTATTCTTTAAAAAAAACCCGATACTTTACATATAAATACTTATTCTCATTACTCTTTTCTACATGCTCTCTTTCCTTCGCGGAAGTTAAGCTACGTTGAGTGTGGGATGGGAGTAGTCTGTGCCCTGGCTTATGATCACATGGTGTAGAATTGTAAATCGTGGTTTGGATTCCACGTTAAGCTATAGCTCCCCATTCTGATATTTGTCTGGAAGCAGTTTAAAAGGTAAAACTATGCAAAAGAATTACCCTTAGCTATTAAAGGGTAGCTACATCTATACTATGTAGTACATGTAAACTAATGCAGAAAACTAATTGCAATTAACATATGTATTCGAAATTTGCATCTAACTGTTTAAGTGCGCACCACAAAGCTTCACATAAGCTTCAATGTGGCCCGCTGCTTAAAATTATTGCCCATCTCTACTTTCAAGTGATATTTGGCCCTTCTTGAAGAACACCCTGTTTATCTCAATCTCATTTCTTTGTCTTTGTCTGCAAATTCACATTCGCGCAAAAAGAATTATAAACAGAAGTTTGGTTTGGCTATGGCAAATTGCTTATCTCTCATCCTTATCAATGGAATTCTTCGAAAATGCTTTTACATTAATCTATCGATATATCTTTAACTTAGGCTAGATCTATGGAGGACATTCTTTGTCTTTGGACTAATAATCGTAATATTACTCCATTCTTTTACCAATATAAATAGTTTAGTCCAATAAAAGTAGGTTAGAAATGTAAAATTATGGCGCTATTCCCTTAGTGGATATACCTATTTACAGAATTCTTCAAGGTTTCAAATATGAGGTTTATCGCAAAGTTATGAGTTCAAATTTATATATTCACTATTATTTTAACTACCACCAAAGTATCAAGAGAAGTGGGTTTTTTTTTCCTTCTACTCGTGTGTTCCTTCGGGCCCTACGAATTATCGCCCTGGAATATTTCGATAAGAAGATTGATTTTAGATACAATATTGGTATTAAATTGTGGTTTCCTCTTCACTTTTTATCATCACTTCTCATTATCATCATCATTATCATCATCACTAACTCTTTAATTTAAGAAGAGGATTTTTTTGAGTATTTGAATAATAATTTCATCTTAGTTTGGTAATGACTTATGTAAGTATATTTAAAATTTTTATCAAGGTAATTTATAGGAATTATTTTAGAGTTTGACAATACAAAATGGTTAAGTTCAGAAAAAAATATGATTATCCAATGTTTTAAAAGAAAATGAATTACAATTGGTGAAGTTCAGAAAATTTATTTTAATGTAAGCACGGCTGCTTTTTTATTTTATCTTCTTCTTTTATAACTATATTTTAAGCAACGTAATTTTCTGAAAGGGGTGAAATTTAGTTTAGAGTTCTCTTTTTAAATTATTATAATTGGCGAAGTTCAGAAAATTTATAAAAATTTAACCATGGCTGTTTTTTTTTAGATTTTAAATTGTAATCTTAGTAGCGAAGCCATTGCCTGGTTCTGCTAATAATTAAACTAGACAGCTATTTGAAAACAAAGTTTCCGTTTTAACTGTTAAATAATTCTTTTAGCACTCCTCCGCCTTCTTAAACAATGTGATATAGAGGTTTTATTTCATTATGCTTCTACTTTGTACCAAATACTTGTAAAAGCTACCTCCTAAACCAGGTGGTAATTATAAAATCGAATGTAGGATTGCCATGGCAGTTATAATGGACAGATGGGCAAAGAACTTTGTGTACAGATAAAACAGGATCAATCCAATGTCAGTCGTTGGAGCGAGCTGTGTACTCGTAAGTACTATATTTATGCACATGTTCGTTTCTAACCATTCGATTAGCTTAAAGAGTGCTGAAGTACTCTTGAATTCAAGTAACGATACAAGCAACCATTTGATTAAATGGCATAGTGCCCAAATACTGCTGCATTTAAGTAATTATGTCGCCAGAAAAATCCCTGAAACTGTTTGTAAATCATCCATTTTTAATTTTAAGACGAATCCTGGTTTGTTTTCTCTTAACCCGTTTATTATTAACTTTATTAAATCCCTTTTTGGATCAAAGGGGTGGGGCCATCTGGCGAATGTCATCAATGACATAAGTAACTAAAATTAACTTTAGCCAAAATTTGGCCATTTTACTTAAAACAAAACAAAGAAAAAACAACAACACAAAGTGCAACAAAAAATTCCATCTAAAACTAGAGAAACGAGAAATATTAAAATAAAGAAAAACAACTAAATACAAAGGAGGAGGTCAACCTCCTCCAGCAACTCCAAGCGTGTCCACAGTCCGGTGTACACGAACTCATCCCGAAACAGGTAAGGGGCGCACGCGATCTCCCAGCCTGAGACAAAAGACAAGAATCTTCCGGGCTGCCTGGAGAACGACAGGGTTGTCGCAGTATGTGTGAGGAGAGCGCTCCATCAGATGGAGCTGCCTACCGCGATTGTGTTCGATTTGGAGGTAAAAGAAGGCGACCTGAAGCTGTCGAGTCATTTGGAGAAGGTCCACATAATAAGTCGATGCACGATAGCACGCTACTTTAGGCTCCCGTCCGTAGTCGCCCATCTTTTTTGCCTGGCAGCCCGGAGGGTTGACTTGATTCCCCATTGCCATCCCTATACCCGCTTCTGCCCTTATTAAACTCATTGCTCTTTGCATCAACAATTGCAAATTTACCTTTAATGGAAAATTTTATCGCCAAACCTTTGGAATGACAATAGGGAATTGTTTGTCCCCTATAGTCGCAAACCTATACATGGAATTCTTCGAATCTAAAATACTTCCACAAATTAATGAAACCTCTATAGCCTGGATGCGATATGTTGATGACATCCTTTGCCTTTGGCCTAATAATTTAAATATCAATACATTTTTTACTAAAATTAACACCTTAGTGACCTCGATTAAATTTACTTTAGAAGTTGAAAAATATCGCACACTCCCTTTCCTACATATTCTAATTCATCGGACAAACCATTTTTTCAAATATGAAATATATAGAAAATCCACAGCCATAGACTCTTATATACATTTTTACTCTAACCACCATAATAGCATCAAACAAAGTATTTTCTTCTCTATGTTTTTGCATGCCCTTAGAATTGTATCACCAGACTACCTAAACAAAGAAGTCGATAGAATATATAAAATAGGGATAAATTTGTGCTATCCTTTGTACTTTCTAGACAATTGTTAAAAGTCCGATAAGCCTTCTTATTATCAAACTAATGTTAATATCCCTAAGTTTCAGGCCAAAAACCTATTAGTTTTACCCTATAACCATATTTTCATTAACTTACCTCGTTTACTTAGTCCTCCGAACATACATGTTATTTTTAAGAACGAGACTACAATTTATCGCATCCTTATCAACCCCCCCCCCCTGATCTGGCATTGTTTATTCGATAGGCTGCAAAAGACTGCCAAAAATGTTATTATGGACAAACCGGGAAAGAACTAGATGTCCAGGTTAAGCGACATTAAGCCAATGTACGTAAATGACAGTGAACAAGCTGCGCTTTTTCAACACATGTACAATCTTAACCATAGCATTAACTGGAACAGTGCCAAACTAGTCATAAAATGCAGTAATTATATTTTGAGAAATATATTAAAATGTATCTCCACTAACACGGGCCCAAATTTTAATCTTAGCCCTGGTTTGTTCATGCTAGACTCTATTATCACTACATACATAAAATCTCAAATAAAGTTGTTTCATGATTTTGTATCCCCTAATTAAGGGTTCAGAAGTGGGTAGTCTAATCCCCCCTCCTTCCACTATTTAAGGCAATGTATGTCCTGCCTCCTGTTCATAGGGGGCGAAGTGGACAGGACCGGCAGGTGGGCCCTGTTAGACAAGTTAGAGTAGGTAGGGCAGAATAAGGTGGAACGGGAAGACGGAAATAGGAACGCTTCTTCAATAGGAACTTGGAAGACTTCCCGAGAAGATGCTCCCCCAGAGGGCCGGCCTGGACGACCCCAGGGGTGAGTACAGAATCCCGCTCTGGGTAAAGGAGCAATGTCCCAAACCGCCGAGGGAGACGGTCTTTGAGACCATTTTTGCTACCATAGGGGTCGCACTTTGTCGTTTGGTGCCCAATCCTATAGCTACATGGCTATCTGCGATGGACCCCAGGACGTCGATAAACTTCTCAGCGTTGGATCCCGCGCCAAACTCGACGAGATTTATCTAGCCCCCAAAGTCCCGCCCCATGTGTCTGCCCGCAGATCAATCATCTGTCGACACCTGGACCCCTGGGTTGGAGCACATACCACTGACAAGATTAAGGCAGAAATCGAGGCGAAACAGAGCTGGGCAAAGCTGGACGAGGTATATAAATTTAAGAACCGCGACGGGGGAGAATATACCCACCTATTCAAGGCCACTTTTCAGACGTCTGAGATGGCTTCCAAGGCAGCCGAGGCAGGACTGATAATGTTTTGCACAAAGGTCTCTGCATCGTGCATAGAACGGGAGACTTTTGTCTCTGTACAAGTCTGCTTCTCGTGCCATGCCTTAGAAAAACACGCAACGAAGGATTGCAAATTCCAAGGCAAGGTATGCTCGGAGTGCGCCGGTTCCGGTCACACCTGGAAGGAGTGCCCGAATGGGAACAACAAGAAGTGCCTCAATTGCGACGGCCCCCACCGCACCCTCTTGATGCCCTGTACCATGAAAAAGAGCCTAGTGAATGATAAAAAGAAAAAAAATCCAGGAAGAGAAGACCCGTAAAGCGAATACCAGCTACGCACAGGCGGCTAAAAGCCAGGAAAGGGAAAAAACGGTACTCCAGCTTGATCCGTCAATGAACCTAGACTTGGTCATGTGCGTTATAAATGCCCATTTCGTCAACATTGCCAAGCCCGGTAGCTACGCCAAAGAGTTAAACAGAATGCTAACCCAAAACGGGATGAAACCCATGTGGTTTCCCGATAACCCCCCGTCCAGCGAATTTTACCAGACCCAAACAGGGATCAAAGCTGATCTAACTCCAAGGAACAGATCCACATCGAGGGACTCTCGCTTGAACAAAAGAGATGCCTCCGTGTCGTCCGAAAGGATGGAGGTTGATCAACAGACCCAAAAAGAGACCCCGACCGAGAAGAAAAGCCAACAGAATAGGAATACTAAGAAGAGCACGCAGTCAATATCCAAACCCAAGAGCACTGACTTCAACCTAAAGGTCTATGCCTCACCGTCAGCCCCGTTACCACGACTGACGAAGGTAAAGGAGGTTATTGAAGGAGTAGTCAGAGGCAAATACAAGTGGGACTACGATTGAGACTCTAGTGAAGATGAACTACTCTCAGCGTTAAGAGATGGAAGCATCGAGCTAAGCCCTGAATCTTAAAGAGGTCTGGCAGAGTGAGATCACCTGCAAGAGGAGAGCCAGCCAAAGTTCAAAACCTCCAAGGTAAATAAAGATGACATATAACGTAAGAATAGTCAACAAACTTAAGATCTTCTCACTCAATGTGAACGGTTGGGAAGGCAAGAAGTTCGTGTACAACAATATTATCAGAGAGGTAGACCCGAACATTGTCCTAATCTCGGAGCACGGTCTCGACGCAAACCCCAACCCCGTCAAGATCTACAACTACGACACCATCACAACTAGTCACACCAACGAGAGATACGATGGTGTCGCATTAGCCGTGCGCAAGGGCATCAAGTATAAAGAAGTCTCAACCTGGAAGAGTCGTACCTTGCGATAAAGATTAGCACGACAATCGATGACCTCATTGTAGCAGTGGGGTACCAACCCCCAAGACGCTCGTAGCTCCCTATCCCCAACTTCCTGCGATTATTTAGGAGAAATCACTCTGCCATTCTGATTGGTGACCTCAATGCCCAATGTAGAAAAGCTGGCTATACATCATCATCCAATGGATCAGGGGCCTCCCTGAGCCTCCTTATGGAAAGGGACGTAGTGCAAAGAGTCGATCCAGAGTTCCCTACGTACCTGACTAGGAGATCCTCCACGACACCTGACATCGTCCTTACTAATGCCAACTTCATCCTAAATCATATGACCGTCCCAGGTCATTATACTCCATCAGACCATATTAGTATGGTCACCACGATCTCGACGTCTCCCATACAGATCAGTGTCCCAACTCACAGGTGTTTACCCAAGGCGAACTGGGAAGAATACAGGAGGATTCTATGTGAACACCAGGAGGAGCGATTGGACGAGCCTACGCTCGAAGATCTCGATAGGCGTCTAGAAATAATCATGAATAAAATAACAGAGGAGGACAGAGCGGCTGTCTCAAGGGTGGAATTCAAAACCCTCCCAGCGCCACGATGGGACGCGACCATTATCTGGCGGAAGGATAGACTAAAAGAACTAGTCGAGGAAATTCGTGATTACGGCAACTCAGCCGATCGTCATAGGCAGTTCCGGAATCTTCGTTTGGAAATTAAACATCTGATCAGCCAGAAATCCAGGGCTCTCTGGGGCGACATTATCGCAGGGATGGACATAAAAAATGATCCCAAGAAATTTGGGGCCCAGCTCAAGAGGCTAAGCGGCACTCTGCCCACCAAGTCGAAAATTGCCATCAAAATCGACAGAGTACGGGTCACCGATGATCAGACCATCGAGCATCATTTTAGAGAGCATTGGAAAAGGGAGTTTAGCATCACGGAAGAAGAGAACGAGGACTTCAACATGGAGTATGAGGAGGAAGTCATGGCATATTTGGAGGAACGTGGAGTGGCCCTAACACCCTTCCATTATGTGGACATCACTCAGCGGGCGAGGGAGGAAGGCCGTCCCTTTACCCCAGAGGAGTATGAGACGGCAATGAAAAGCTTCAAACAAAAGGCTCTGGGAATTTCTGGCATTACCAAGGCCCACCTGATGAATGCCCCAGCAGACTTTAACCTCTCGATACTCAACCTCTTCAATGCGTGCTTGAACGTTGGGTACTTCCGTGACTCGCTCAAGAGAGCCAGGATGATTTTCCTCCCAAAACCAGGTAAACCCAAAGGGGAAATCAAAAGTTATAGGCCAATATCCCTGCTCAAATTCATAGGAAAACTATTCGAAAAATTAATCAACGACAGGCTGATGGACTACTTGAATGATAATGTGCTCTATAACACACAGCAACACGACTTCCGCAAAAAACTCGGGACGGAGACAGCACTTGACCTGATGACAGAGTACATCGCTATAGCGAAAGCCGAAAACAAGAATGTCGATGTCGTGCTGAGAGACGTCTCATCAGCATTCAACAAAGTGTGGGTACCTAGCCTCAAGAAGAAAATAAGTGATTTAGGCATGGAGACGACCATTAAAAAAGCTCCTGTGCGACTACCTTGAGGACCGGGAAGCTGTCATTAAAATAAATGATTACGAAGGGCAGCCCTTTACCATGTACACCGGGGTACCTCAAGGAGGATGCCTGAGTCCAACGCTGTACACGTTGTACACGAGTGACCTTCCCACGCCTACCCAGGACTACGCCCTATATGTTCAGCTGGCAGACGATATATCGCAGGTAATAATCAGCGATTATCGAAACCCAGCCGACATAGCGAACAGGACGGCGGGCGAGATCCAAAACCTTAACGCCTACGAGAACCGAGTCAAAATACCCACTAATATGGAAAAATTTAAGGTCCTTTCCATTAGGCGTAGAAATACAGCGAACATATTGGACAGAGACGAAATATACCCATACGCACGCGAAGCTCGGGTCCTTGGACTCGAGATTAAATCTAGAGGATACGGTAAACACCTGGAAACAAAAGTCGAACAGGCCAAGAGAGGTCTGCAATGCCTCTATCGATTCCGAAGACTCTCCCCCAAGAACAAGAGAAAACTCTTCATGAGCCTAGTGAGGCTAATTCTATTATATTCCGTCATTCCTCTGCATCTAGCCAGTAAATCCCAACTCAAAAAGGCACAAGCAGTGCAGAACAAGGCACTAAGGTATATTCTAGATGTCAGCCTGTTGGACTTCATCCCCTCAAGTGCTCTACACGACCTTGCCGGGATCGAACCCTTAACGTGAAATTACACAATAGAGCGAAGAATGTATGGTCCAAGATCAATGCCTACATGCCTCAAGAAGTTCTTCGAAAAATTAGACTTCCCGATCTCGAAAACCAAAATAGACACTACCGACGCGATTTCGGCAGCAGCCAACTGCGTACGCAGGAGGACGCTGTCCCACTATATAGATGAAAAATTTACCTCCGGAAAAAAATCGTAAATCCTAATAGGATACCCGATCATGAACTTAATACATGTGATCATGTATGTTAAAAAAAAACTTAAACAAAAGATCCGAAGTGGACAAACTAATTACTGAAGTAAGGAACAAAAATATTATTAAAAAGTAAAATATCAAAAAAGAACACCGTACATACGCAACGCACATGTAAGACAATAAAAATGAGTAATCTCTGCTGCCACAATTGAAATATTCAAGAGTACAAAGGCTTGAATGCTTCATTGACATGTAATTGAAACATGGATAAAACCTAAGAAGCAAAAATGGAGATATTGCCAGACGTCTGGCACACTACCTCTTCTACTAAAATACCACTTTTTCTAACTTTACTCTCTTACTATCCCACACCTATTTCCCATCTTTTATTGAAACTGAGACTGAAACTCCTGTTCATTTCTCGAAAAGGTCTTTGTGCATAACTTTAAAGCTTTTTTCATATATATATATATATATATATATATATATATATATATATATATATATATATATATATATATATATATATATATATATATATATATATATATATATATATCATCACTAACTATAATTTAAGAAGGGGATTTTTTGGAGTATTTGAATAAAAATTTCATCTTAGTTTGGTTATGACTTATGTTTTTTTTATCAAAGTTCAGAAATAAATATAAGTATCGAAATTTTGTAAATTTATAAAAATTTAACCACGGCTGCTTTTTCTTAGATTTTAAATTTTAATCTTAGCGAAGCCATTGCCTGTTATTTATATATATATATATATATATATATATATATATATATATATATATATATATATATATATATATATATATATATATATATATATATATATATATATATATAATCATAGTTGAGTTTTTTTTGAGTGAGATTTTTGTCTATTTTTGTCAGGTCCAGAATATCTGGGAGGTATTTTATCAGTGATAATTGTTATAAGCAATTACCGAAAAACAAAAACATCTTTCGTGGGCGCCAAGATTGTTCTCGCTGGCGCCAGCGGGCCCTAGTTTGAGCAACTCTGCCTTGTGTTTTCCCTAGTTGCTTCATGAGATCAAACTGTATGTGAAGAGCCAAAAGAAGAATATTTTGGAGCTTAACTAGTGAACTATTCTGTACCAACTTATCTAAAATTCATGAATTGTCTAGAGACGCCCATCGGTAAAAGAAATTATGAGCCATGAGGAGCAGAACAGAAAGGTGTTAGATCTGAGAGGTATTTTAGGAGACGCTGTTTAACATACAACATAAATTCGGCAACATGTCTCCTCGGAATTTCATGATTTCCGCTTGTTTCCTTATTGCCTTACATGGTTTACTGATAGCGCTTGCATTTTTATAACAAATTCGTGGAATGATCGCAGACACACAGTAATATAAATTTAAACCCCATTAGAGGGTGACTAAGCGCCATTGTAACGCCTGTTTTTGTTTATAATACATTCGAATTCACTTAATTAAATTTACTTACATCTGTCTTTGCGTTCTTCGTCTTCATTTCGGACAACTGCTTTAGGTCGGAAGAGCTCCTTGAAGTGTGGTTTGCAATAGAGGGTTCCCTCGTTACTCTGGTACGTTTCCAAGCTGCAGGATGACAACACAACACCAGTGAGGTGGGCAATAAGTGTGAGAGTTGTGACTAAATTAACAGGCGGTTTCTTTGTCGTTTCTCCCTGCCAGTTGTACACAAATGAGTGAAGTATATATTAGGAGGTCTTGTAATAGTTACCTAAGGAGAAGATCACTCGTTGGAAATTAACTATTATTTTGGTTGTTTTGAAAGATGTTTTCTTGTCCATTAGTCCACTGGTGTAGTGGAATCGCCCCTTTTGTTGCCACAGTTCCTTCTTACTACTAGCAAAATAGCAATAGCAGAAAATAGAACGAATACTCATGCAGATGTTGAAAGTTGACGTTAAATGGCGTTAATAATTTCTCCATTTGCACATTTGCTTGCAATCGTTTTTTACCGCGGGTTCATCACCAGACTCATTTTAACCAGGTCGCGCTGCCTGGTGCCCACCTTGATTTATTCTTGTGGGCATCATATCTCCTGATTATAGAATCATATCATGGCACGAGGACTCACATTCACTCTCGTATACAATTTTGGCACTCTTTTTCTCTTTCAATTCTGTTAGTTCTGTTTTGAAGTGATGCGCCACCATGCAAAGGAACCATTCCCTGTTGCACACCTTTACAAAGCTCTCTTCTTAAACCTTCGAAGGACATGTCCTCTTTTGTTTCGCTTTATTTAAAAAAAAATAATGTTATTATGATTAATTTCGCATCACATTGGAGCTCGCGAAATGCTCTTAATTGCGAAGAAAGACTGAGATTGGGAAAGACATGAATATGTTATACTTACGTTAAATTCTTGTTGCATTCCTTACATCTGAAGCAGTTTTTGTGCCACGACGCCTTCTCGGCGACGATTTTTTCCATTTGAAACACTTGTTTACCGCAGATGCGACAATCGGTTGAAACATGTGTCGGCTCCTGTATAGGCAAAATATTTCATCGAGGTTAAATATATAATGGTCATTGTTAATCTCATTGGTTTAAAAATTAATTAGGCTTGCTATGAGGTAATAAAAACTTTGCACAAAAATCGACGCAATTTCAGCCAATAAATAGCTGCGTCGTTTGTTACGTGCGTCAGGAACGTGACGTGTTATAGTTGGATGCCACGTGTGTTGTTGGTTCTATGCACATCATTGGGTCGATAATAGGCATGAGTAACAAAAAGGGAGCGACTATATAGGGGTGAGTCACCAGCTGGTGTGTCAAGTGGATAATTCAACGGGACCTTTTTAGTAGTGTTTTAAATTAGAGTTAACTACAAATTTCTGACGTATCTGCAATCCAACACGACTTTGCCAAAGCCAACCTCTGAACGAAAACTTTCAAGGGAAAATAATTCTCTCGATATCTTGATCAGTGCAATTCGGTTGCAATGAGCTAAGGATAACAAGTACTCAACTGCCAATGACAGGAAATGTGTGATTTGGTTTGCTGATCTGTGATGGCCCAGGTGTGTCTCATTTGCAAGAAAGTGGAGC
This sequence comes from Ceratothoa steindachneri, assembly GCA_963969495.1. Lineage (NCBI taxonomy): Eukaryota > Metazoa > Arthropoda > Malacostraca > Isopoda > Cymothoidae > Ceratothoa > Ceratothoa steindachneri. The sequence continues at coordinate 118,344,481 of OZ018318.1, read as the reverse complement.
CTTTGTTGAGTTTGCCATGGCTTTAAATATCAAGATTACCTTCAGTTTTAGAATCAAAATGTGTGATTGGCCCGGCGAACATTCGCAAAATTTTTCGGATATCTACTTGGACAGTAATGATACGAATTCGTTGAATATTTATGTGCAGACCTGGGACAAAAGGAGGTATGTGGACAGAGAGATCCAAATAATCTGATCTAACTCTTGGATTGACTGATGCAAGAGTAACTGGAAATAGCCGCCAATTACAGTTGCAAATTGATGGGGTCAGATCCATTATTGACATAATTGCATTCGGTTAAACTAAGTGCTTTCTCCCTATGGAAGCGTTTCTCGAGGAATAATCATCGTGTATGTATCTATTGCTTGAGAAGAGGACAAATATATTTGGAGAGTCTGAATCCAATAAAACTAAATCTGGACGAGGATGTCTGGCCTTTAGATTGCTTTAGCAATCTAAATAGTTTGTTACTGTGCTTTTGTAGCATTTTGATAGTTACGATGGTGTAGAGGTGAGCAGGGAATGGCTATTAAAAGAGTAACTTCCTTAGCTACCATTGCTCCTTGTCTGGGCAATCAACAGAAAACTTTTATGAAATCTCGCGAAGGATTGCTTTTAGATAGCAGTGTATTTCTCTAACTCGTAGTAAGCTCATGTTATGGACTAAAAGCGGTTAATTTGAGGCTTATGCCCACCCTCAAATTTTATGGGCGCTATATTATAAATATCTCTATTAAAAAAAAAACCCCGCAAATGTTATATAGCACTTTCACTACTTAATGTGGTCAAATTTCTAATTATGATGCAAAATAGATTGGCCGCCATCTTTGGAGCCACAGTGTTAACTGGAATCGCATTATATTGTATTATACATCATTTTAAAGAGAATATTTTTCTGAATTAAAATATGATATGGACATTTCACATTAATCAATTTGAAAGAAAATATGATTGATTTAAATAGCATTTGGGGGTGAGGCTTATAAGTCTGAAAACGAGCAACAAGGTATAAAAACTAGAGGCCTAACCACCTTTAGCGATCGCCTTCTAAATTCGAATCTAATGTTAGGCTTTCAAATTTGGAATATTACGAGTTTATTTAAAAATTGCGGGGGATGTGTAGGTATGGGGGAGGGGGCGAAAAGCCAAAAGGCACTTTTGGGGAATTTACCTAAGAAAAAACATTGTCTACATTAAAAAACATATATATGGATTATAAAAAAAAATGAGGGTGGACATAAAGCCAAAATTAACCCTAAAAGCTAATAAATAATACATTGCGAAAATTGAATAAAGTAAATCAATTTCAAAGGTCTTGAGGTCATGATTTTTAGAGTAAAAGTTTTGGCTGCAGTTTTCTCATTTAAAACAGTGAAACCATAGAATGCCATGTATGCCATAACCGAGCAAACAGTATCTTATACCTTACGGAAGACGCTGAAGAGGCAATCCTGTAAGTTAGATAGAGAAGACATCTGCCTTGTGGTCGAGATAATTATTATAGCTAAGTTGCTAAATGCAAATATGAAAATTTATTACTTATGGTGTATTATGTAGAACTGTCTCAAGCTAAAGAGTGTGAGAGAGAGGAGAACTTAAGAAAGTCTACTGTGAAATTCTAAGGTTTCTAATGAAACGAGGCGAGAGTCATTAGAATTTCAGCCAATAAGCAAACAAGGCTCCCGTGCCACCAAACTAGCATAATCCTCGGTAAGATTGGTGAAGTCTAATCACAGGTCCGTTTTTTATATCAACAGATTGAGAAAGTGACATAAGTGGTAGGTATGTGGGCGATCAATGTTTTCGGTACTCAGAGGGGTTGAGTTAGAAAAGAAGACGTTCTTCTATAGAATTATTACACACGGCATACACTGAAAATTGCCTTTAGAAGTTTGTAAGGGAAGGAAGGGGGGGAAAGGGATTTTATATAGAGCATATCTAGAGATAAACTGTAAGGGCATAGGTGCAACAATTATAATTTCGACTATAATTAGGCTAGGTTGAAAACTAAAATAAAAATGGAAAAATTAGCGAAAACCGACAAAAGCCGAGTTCACATAAAAACGAAAAATAAACTAAGAAAGAAACCCAGAAAAATAGAAAGGAAAAAGGTACTCTTAGGGGCCGGGGGAAATCCGTTCTCTCCTGGAATTGAGGTTGAAACTGACACCCAAACAACTATAAGCTTTGGAGGAAGATCGACTCATCCAGAGTTGGGCCATAGTTAAGTGTGTAGGAACCCGGTTCGTGCACGAGGGACAAGCGGTAGAAAAACCACTGGTTCCGGTAACGCTACATGTAGCTCGAGAGAAGCTCCTCCGGAATGGGACATTCAACAAGAATGTGTGGTATAATCTGGACGACCAACCAGTTGTCACAGTAAGGTTCAAGGAAACGCTCCATCAAATGGCGCTGCGTCCCGCGAGTGCGCTCAATTTAGGAGAGACTAAAAACGTGGTATTAGGCGCGGGGGGGGGGGGGCACGGGAAAAGTCGCAGTGCAATGATACGCAATTTCTTTAGGTTCCCGTCGGCGTACATCTCCCTTCATACTTGACAGGCAGCCCGAAGGGGTGACATGATTTCTACAAATGTATCAGAGTGGGGAAAAGCGAAGCGCTGGTCAGGGCGCCCATTTCTTGCAGTCTGTTCGGCATCCTCATCAGCGGGCTCATTTCACGCAATCCATACATGTTCAAAACCCAACATTTGACAACCTTCCGGCTCCGGTAGCCATGGCTTCACGGATACTGCGAATTAATGGGTGCGTTCTGAGTCGCTATGGATCACAATCCGGTCTCTGAACAGTACATCACACGTAAGTTCCTTGGCCGACCAGTATATTGCAACTAGTGTGGCTGCGAAGACAGACGCATCGCCTGGAAGAGGACACAGCTTCTAAGAAATGAGATAGGTGTGAAATCCGACACTCTCTTCGGATTTTTGGCCATCTGTGTACACTAGCAAGATTTCAACGAGACTGTGTGTGCTTCAACGTGACGAAACAAGTTTAGAGGTGGCATTGTTAGCAGAACCAGAGGCACACCTGCCCAAGAGCTACATTCAGTTCTGGAATGAGTTTCCTTTTCCTAAACCATAAGTGTATGAATGGCGTTTTAGAGCGACATAGATACCGTCGAAAGCCGCCAGAAAAGGCCTTAGGGTGCGAATGTGCGCCTCCCATGTGAGACGTCGGTTGAATTCAAGGCCAAGGAATCGTTACCGGTGCATCGCATCTACGCTAGTCCCATTTAAGAACAGGTGGAGATTAGGGTGCTGTAACCAGAAGGTTCCCGTCCCTAAAACGAGACGGGAAAAGAAACAAGACTCTGACGCTGAAGCAGCGTGTATCCATCGGACATCCTCATTCTTTCATTCGAGCGAGAACAAGGAATTGATTGATCCCGGTATGCTCGAGTACGCCGGGTAGCTTCTCAAATTGGGACCAACGTTTTGAGGCCTCATTAGCGTGATTGGCTTTCTGTATATGAGGGGAGGTTGGGTTTCTTCATCCATTTGACTCGACCTCCTGAGGGGGCACAAGGATGGACGGACCCTCCTCTGTTCTTAGTATACGACTGAAGATGGTATGATAAATTCCATGCTGAAACTAGTCTCGCTATTAAATATTACGCTGATACAGTGGGGGTTTTTTATATTTACTCTTCTTTAATATATATATACAGTGGGAACAATAAATATCCGATACATGGTCAAAATTTTATTTACCATAGTTACACAACAGCAAAGTAATCGAAAATTGAACATCTTATGTATTTTGTACATTGAATACAAATTGGTATCATATTGCAAAAATAGTAACACATCACTATGATCACGGCAAAAATATCAAACGATCGTTTCAAAAAGTATCCGATACATCTATGAAAACCAGTTAGTATTTGGTGATATGACCTTTCGTCGCTAGTACAGCTTCCAGCCGTTTGGGATATTTACTTATGAGGTTCCTACAAATATTTGTAGGTATCTTGGCTCATTCTTCTTGGCATATTTTTTTTTAAATCTGTTAGATTTCTTGGGTCCCTTTTCTGAATCTTTAGTTTTAATTCCCGCCACAGGTTCTCGATAGGATTTAGGTCTGACGACTAACTTGGCTATCTCATAACCTTTATTGTCTTTTGCTGAAACCACGCTGCAGTGCCCTTGGCTGTATATTTTGGATCGTTGTCCTGCTGGAATGTCCATCCTCTTGGCAACTTCAAGTCATCTGCAGACTGTAAGAGATTATCATCATCCAGAATCCTGCGATACATCTAAGCATTCATTTTCATTTCAATAATATGGAGTCTTCCAGGGCTTGCAGAGGAGAAACAGCCCCATACCATTATGCTGCCTCTTCCAAACTTCACTGTTGGGATTGTATTTTTAGGATCATACGCTGTTTTTTTCTGCCTACAAACGTAAATAACACCATTCTGCCGAAATAACTCAATCTTCGTCTCGCCAGACCATAGATGTACAGCGTCCCCCAAAATGCAGGCTTCTCTAATGTTCCTCAGCAAAATTCAGACGATTCCTGACATTAATTGGTTTCAACAAAGGTGTCTTTCTTGGTGTGCGAGAATGGAATCCCTCGTTCCTAGGAACTGCCCTAATTGTATTTTTGCATACATTTGTCCCAGCTGCTTCCAAATCTTTCTGAAGTTCGGATCGAGTCACTCGAAGATTCTTCTTTACTTTACGGACTATATGTTTAGCCACACGGTTTGAAATTTTAGATGGACGCCCTGAACGTGGTAGACTTGCAGTGGATTGATATGACGTGAACCGGCGAATCGTGTCACCAATGGTTGAGATTGGTATTTTTAGCATAGGTGAAATCTTTGTATAGCCCAAACCACTTTTATGTAACTGAACAATTAGTTCTCTGCTCCTTTTTGGCAATTCTTCAGTCTTTGCCATATTAGAATTAGAGTGTTGAACGATGACCTCCTTCTCGTGCAGCTCTCAGACACTGACTGACGAAGTAGATTATTTTTCTGGAAAGTTCTACAGCATACCTGTCACGTAAACCACTCTGGAATGTTCGAGAACTATTTATTATCGCTTTAAAACTAATTTTGTGGGTGTGTTGGATACTTTTTGAGGCGATAATCTAACACTTTTGTCGATGTAATATTAATGCTTTACTATTTGTTTATTCTAATATCGAATTTGTATTCAACGTGTAAAATACATAAGATGGTAAATAAACTTTTGACCATGTATTGGATATTTATTGCTCCCACTGTATATATATATATATATATATATATATATATATATATATATATATATATATATATATATATATATATATATATATACACGAGTATATAAGTGGAAAGATGGGAAGGAGAAAAGAAACAATTTTGAGTAGAATCTAAGTTCTATTTTTTTTAAAAGCGAATACCTTCTGAATCCGGCTCCTGAACTTTTGGATCATCGCTCCGACCCGATACTGGAGGCATGTAAAAAAGCAAGCGTCCGTTAAGGAAGAAGGGAGGGTGGAGGGGCGGAACTATTTCAGGTTATGGAAGTGGGATACTAAAAGAATTTACAACAAAAGCATTACGATTTCACTAGTATAAAAAATTGATCAACCATTTTCTAACTCTAAAAGAGCATAGAAGGGAGGTTAATGCTTTTAATTCACAACACAATCATAATATACTTATGTTTAAAGATATCAATAACTAAAATAAATGAAAAATATTAGAAATATTTACTAATGAATATATAATTTAAGTTTATTACGAGGCTAAGAAAATAACACTATTTTGTTGTTAATTTACTCGGGAATTTTAAGATTTTTTTTTTATGGAAGTTTCATACGTGGACCACCTAATGACGCATCTGTATCTTAGTTAGATGGCTTCTCACAGGGGAAGGGGAGTTGGGGGTGGGAAAGCGGGAGGAAAACGATACGCAATTATTGCAAGAGGGGACATCTACATAGTGGTAAAGAGAAGGGGAATGAAGTATTTACATAAAACCAGGGACCATTAAATGCAAGTGTTCTGAGTCCTGGTAGGAAGAGAGAAAAGGAAAGAAGCGGCGACGAGGGATGGGGGACACGGGGGTACTTACCGATCACGTGAGGCATAGAGAGCCTGGAACGGTGGGTGGTAAAGGGGGAGGGGGGTGAACCAGACGGAGGAGGATCAGAACTAGAGGGATGAAGGCCAGTATCAGCGTGTGAGGGAGGGGTGGGGGGTGGGGGTAAAGTGTGATGGGGAAACAGATCAGTAAGTCCAAAGGCGGTCCAGAGGCCGACCGAGCAGCTTAGTCAGCTACTTCAATGCCAGGGACCCCAACGTGGGGTGGTACCAAGCAGATGTATATTTGTGTGAGGTCAAAAGCTTCCACCAGACCGATCGGATCAGAGGAGTGGGGTGGGAGTAGTGGGACAATACCCTAAATAGTGGTTCCAGAATCCGAGAACAGCATGAATTAGGTGAGAAAGGGTAGGTAGATGGTAGGGAGGACCTCACGAAAGGCGTACAGCTCTATTGTGCACATGGGGGGGGGGGCGGAGGCATCTTCTCCACCACAACGTCAGCTATGAAAAGAACGAGTCATCGGTGAATATGGATGCATGGCTGAAGAACTTTGGATAGGAGAATCCAGGCAGGTTTCAGAAACTTGTCTCCTCGCAAGAGACTTGCAGATTCTTATTGGTGAAATAATCCAAGGAGGAACTCCCGTGAAAGAGATCTGATATGTTGGAGATAGAGTATAGAAGGGCCATTGCCCTTGTGAGGTGCCATTGGTCTTCAGTGTATCTGACAATGGAGACCAGAGGGAAATCAGGTGATGTGGGTATCAGTTGGGAAGGAAGGGAAGTCTTTACAGATAGGAAGGAGCGCCACCTGGTATTCTTTGCGGATTCTGGCCAGTTGCGACGAGCGAAAACTCATTTTGTAGACAGTCGAAGACTCAGGTCCAAAATTGGATTGATGGGGAAGAAAGTCGAGGGTGTTTTGAAGGTTTGCACAGCAAAGCCAAAGACTAGTTTGAACTTAACCTAAGCATTGTAGAGTCGAAGTGACGCGCGGCGGTCAGCTCCCCATGCATTGTAGAACAAAGGACTGGGAAGTTTAAGAGTTGATGTTGTGGTGGAAATAAGGTGTAGGGCACAAGTGTTCCATGAGAGCTTCTCATAAAAGATGAGGCCCAGAAACATTATGGCATCTCTCGCCGGCATTAATTTTACAGATATAAATAAAGTCTGAGTTTCAGTGTGTCGTTTTCGGCGAAGGATAAAGATAAAACAGGAACACTTGTTGGGAGATAAGAAGAATCCACCTATTATCGAAGACCTCGGAATTAATAATCCATTAAAATCAGATCGCAAATTCGACGAGGGAAATGTTTTTTTAATTATTCTAGCCTAACCTAGATTGCCCTGAAGAACTTAAGCTGACCTGATATTAATACACGAGGTGGTCAATGTAGTATGTGCTGCTAAGTGAATGGGGACAAAGGAGGGGACCGTGTCCATCGCAGAGCAGAATAGGAGGAAGCTTAGCAGAGAACCCTGGAAAACTGCCTCCCCCTGTGATAAGAGGCCGAAGTAAGCGGACGGCTCATGGACCTAGAAACAACGTTCACGCAGCTTCTGGAAAATGATGGTGGGTAAGAAACCACCAAGTCCAAAGGAGAACCAAAGAATGATAACAGAGGAGCCACGAGTTGTGTGATAAACTTTGCGAGAATCAAAGAAGAGAGACAACGTGGTACTAAGGTGCGAGAATTCATCATGGGTACAGTGGCTAAATCGGAGAAGGGGATCCAGAACACGGCGAAATTGGCACAAACCAGCCTGGCAGTCAGGGGACAGAGAATTAGACTTGGTGAAAAAAGATGGAGCGCAAAGTCACAATCCTTTCCATCATTTTGACTAGCAGCAGGTTATGGCTATAGTACGGTAGGATGAAACGTACAAAGATCGGAGTCCTGCTTGAGCACCGGCACAACAATTGCCCTACGCTTGGGCGAGGGCAAACCGCTCCACAGTCAGGTCCAGTTGTATAGATCAAGCAATAAGTAGAGAATTAATGCGTAGAAGCGTTGGGTGAGACAGTGGGGAATTCCCTTAGCGCCGAGGGAAAGCGATGGGTCGACGGAATGATAGATAAGGGATTATGCAGTTCCTCTATAAGAAGAGCCTTTTTATAGTCCTGAGCATTAGTGAGAGAGATGGAATGAGGGAAGGGGATGCGGGCGCCTGATGACGACTTTGAATTTCAGACGAAGTGGAGGGCCGGTCTCTCAGCAACCACTCCTTCAAATAGGAATGAGGATCTCTTAACACAGGGAAGGATGTGTTGGAGGGTTTGCCTGCTACGCCGCAAACTCTACGCTGCACGTAGTTAGGTGAGGATGACAGGGAAATCTCAGAGACGTACGCCTTTGAAGAGGATGGGCGAGCGTCAAATAACTACCTTGCCTGATTTGTGTTGAGGAAGAAGGGTGTGGTAGAATCGGCGAGTTGCGCGTTTCTTAGCGCGAACTGCCTCAGTACACTGATGAGAACAAAAGGGGACGGCCCGAGGATTGGGAAAGAGAAGAGGGGGCAGATAAAACTAGTGAGTTGAGGAAGGTTAGAGATTCACCAAGAGTGCGGAAATATAACACCCTATAAGTGAAGGCTGCGTCGGCAGAGAAACCGGCCCAGTCTATTCTACGGAAATGCCATCCATCTATGTATCGCGACAGTTGGGCTAGTGTGGAATAGCGAGAAAGAGCATGGATAATGGCCCATAACAACCAAGCTTCATTAAAAAAGAGAGAAATGTCAAAACAGTAAAGACTGTCCTTTTGGATTGGAAGGAGAATGAGATGGAGGTTGGGAAGGGTGGTAGGGAAGGGAGGGCGCATTGAAGGAGAGCAAGGGGACGAGAGTAAGGGAGAGCTAGGGATGTAAGAAGTAGGAGTAGAAGGGGCTGATATTTAGTCCATTTTAGTTTCCAGCTGATTGACCGTTTTAAATCCAGCTTTATTTTTTTGCTTTTCCATACCCTATTAGTGTATTGGACTCCGGCTATGTTGGTACTCTTACAACAGCACATGCTTCGTACGGGGTTACTGGATACGCCCCTTAGAATCAGGCATGTTGTACCCCAGTGCATTGCAAAAACTCAAACAGGACTAGCACTTCTGCCCCGGCACCAAACCATCTGGGAGAGTGCGGCTTATTTAAGGCAACACCCTGAGGGAGACCTTAAAATGGTCATAAGCTCTCATAATAACCGATGTATGGAGAAAAGTAAATCATAGAAGCATTAGGGAGAAAGGAATAAGAAAAATAAATTAATAATTAAATAAAAGGGGGAGAAAGCCATGAAAGATCCACTTGGTTACGGGCAAGGAAGCCTCTTAACCCTTCTCATCTCGAGCGAGTGGGAACTCATCCACAGCCAGTTCAGTAAAACCCGCGGACGGGGAGGGATGGAGCCTTAAACCTAAATCCCTGTTTATTTGAGCTTCGTTTATGGTCTAATTTATCGACACAACCTTTTGAAGTAGGATTGAATTTTGAGAGCATAGAACTAATGGATAAATCCTTTGGAAAACTCTATATAACACTCATATCAGAAAAATCAATTTAATGATGTGTTTAGTGTTAGAAATCCAGAGAACAAACACTATTAATGCTCATAATCAAGTGTTAGTGAATATCTTAAAAAAAAAAAGATTTTTAGTATTTTACCTTCGGTTTGGAAAATTTGTTTTTCATTTTTGCTGGATCAAAAGATCGAATCCTAGGGCCGACGTGTTTTTCTAGGAGTCCCTCCTTAGATTGTTGAGCCGTTTTCTGAAAACGGATATTTTAAAACTCTTAATCTGAGATTTCAGACATTTCAAAGGAGAAGATCCATAAATGAGCATAACTTAAAAATATAGTGCATTTCATAGGTCAACAACACAGATTCGAGAACAAGAAATTATAAGGGTTTGTAGCATTCCATATCACGCTGATTATTTAGTTTACACGTAGCATTAACACAAAAGTATCCGAGGATGCGACAGACATGTACAAAATTAAATTTGCCTTTCTAAATTATTGCTTTTTCGTCCGATTTTCATACTCTTTTCCACAATTACAATATATATATATATATATATATATATATATATATATATATATATATATATATATGGAGGAATTCTTCGGGAACCGGATACGAAGGAAGATGAAGACCATTATCTGGGACTAAAATATCTAAAAAAAAATATGATTTAGTGATTTTAAGGTAAATAAAATATACAAAATGTTAATCAATAAAAAAAGTAAATTTAAGCAAATCGACGATGAAATATTGGTAAAAAAATTCAGACGAAACCCTAATTAAATTAAAACTCAAATGAGCAAAAATTAATTTTAATTCAAAGCAAAGAAATAATTTAAAACTTGCAACTAAATACTGATAAAAGCAGTATGAATTGATGACTACGAAATACACAATTAAATGGTAGGTAAAATATGCACGAAGAGATTTAAAAAAATAATAATAATGATAAAAAAAAATAGAAACCGAAACTTACCTTTTTTCTGGGAGTCTTCGGAAGCTACGGAATTTTAAGTAACTGTGTATAGGTAGTGAGTTTGGATTTTGAGTGGGGAAGAAGTCTTTAATCTGTAGTTATTTTGAGAGAATAAGGGTGATTGTTTAGTCACGAATTTAATTATTTTATGACGAGGGTTCAGAGAATTTTTAACTCTAAAGAGTTTGAAGCAGTTAATAAAACACAAAATGAGACAGATATCGAGATGGTTCTATTTTTCAGAATCTTCTATTATTGATGAATGTTGTGGTTTACAAAGGGAAATGATGTGGAGTTGGAAGACTCCCAAACAGCGCTCCTGTTTTTCAATTGGACGCCTGCCTGACCAACATTTCGATGACAGGTGGTACACGTAAAATTGTAGATGTCACAGGACTGCAAGCAATTCGGAGAGACTCCTTGTGACGAAAAGTAGTCTAAAGAGCGATAGTTAGTTTATTTTTAAAAAATGACATTGGGGAAAGTAAGTTTTGAGGAAATAAATAAAATTTGTATTCCATTTTGTGGTTAGATGTTCAAGGATAAGGTATTTTATAAAGAATTTTTCCCTTTGGAATGGTTGTATTTAATGGGGCTCTGTTAGAAAATATTTGGGATAAAAACTTGGATATAGTTTAATCAAACGAGTATTCAGGGTAATAATTCTGATTATAAAACCTCCCTAAATATTATACATTTTTCTTAAATGAGCCACGATTTGAACCTGTTATTTTCTAAGGATCCGACTCCTAATACTTTAAAATTTAAATTGATAGAGATTGCTACAAAGAAATAGTTTGCTAATTTTGTTGCTGTGGGTTTTAGGTAATTTGATATATCAAATGTTGAACCCACTCTATTTACATTAATGCCCAGAAAAGCGAACATGTTGTCAGTTTCTGTTTCCATTCAAAACCTGACATTAGGGTGCTGCTGATATAGTTTAAAAACAAGGTCTGCTGACCAAAGTCGCGTGGTCTCACTTATTCTGATTTATGACCTTACAACCTTCAAAACTTTCAATAATTCCCCGGCCCTCCTTGGAAGGACATTGCCAATCAGATCATTAGAAAGAGAAGGTAAAACAACATAAGGATTTTAAATTTCGTTAGAATCGGCTGAATAGTTGCAATGTTATTACCAAAACAAAAAAAAAGCAAAACAGAGATCGACAGACCAACCGACCGACATAGTGAGATATCGACTCGCACGCGACTAATAAAGACTAATGTGTTTGAGATAAGGAAAGCTACCATGCCGGCCTAATGCAGGTTGTTAGCTTCGAGAATCTAACCCGAGACATTTTCTTTTAAAATTCAGCACGCTAAACCAAAAGATACAATAATTTATTAAAAACTCGAAATACAGCGATCTGGAAACTTGATTTATTTGTTTCGTCCACATGATGTCCGAGTGGTTAGCGCGGTGGCCGGCAAAGCGAAGAGTGCTCGATGGCATAGGTTCGAACCGCACCTATTGTTTCACTTTTTTAACGGGTAAAAGAGTTTTGTATTATTTTATCGCGTTGTTTGCTATCTCTCTCTTTCTACTTTCATAATCTATGTATGATTCTTGTTTGGTCTTATAAAAAAAGGACGAAATCGCTTGTGTATCATCTTTCCTTAAGGAAAGCCTACATCTCCATTTAGAACCACGAGGGACCGACCGACTTTCCACTACAGACGGGGCCCCTCAAAGGGGGTGCATGATTCCCACCCTTTACGCGATATACACGGCTGATCTTCCGCCCCCAATAACAACGAGGTGTAATAATATACATAGAATACACGGACGATATCAGCCAAATTATCGATCGCATCACACTCCACAAACCCAAGATGGCAGGTCAGAATCACCGAAAGACAAATAAACAGTATAAATGAATATGAAAATAAGTAGAAAATTAAAAAAAATATCCATAAATTTAAAATAATTCCGATATTGAGGAACAGGAAGGACCGCGTCACCATCGACGGTGTTAACTACTACTACGCGACGGAGGAAAGTGCATTGGGGCTTAACATTGGCTCAGGTGGTTATCACGAGCAAACAAATGCAAGGGTAGCTGAAGCCCAAAATGGGTATCAGATTGTTATCCGTTCTGGCTAAGATGAACCTAAGGCGAAAAGAACGATTTATAAAGCGTTCATCGAATCGGTCTTAACATACCCACGGATCCCAATGCACACGATTAGAAAGATTAATAAAAGAAAACTGCAAAGAGTACAGAATAAAGCGACTTATATAATACCGAACACGAAAAGAAGAGAAAAAATAAGATGCGAGACATTATAAAAATAGCCGGAGGGACCCAATTAATATAACCCTAGAAAAAATGGCAAAAGACATGGAATAAAATAGAGGAGAAACGCCTAGACAAGTAGGATGCTAGCAATTCAAAACTGAAACTATAAATGCAAGCGGTTCCCAAGCGCTAGGCTCCACCTACGCCAAAGGGAAAGTGCAATCTATACTTGAGTGCACACAAACTCAGTGAAAAAAACCTTAAAAAAAATAATAATACTAAAAAAAAATAAGAAGAAGAAAATCAAGCAAACACAAAATATAAAATAAAGGCGTGAATGCCTTAAAGAGAAGTACTAAAGCAAAGGAAAGACGAACCAAAATAATTAGAAGAAACTGATAGAATAATATATATATATATATATATATATATATATATATATATATATATATATATATATATATATATATATATATATATATATATATATATATATATAGAACTGACTAACCTGAATAAGGTAAACTAAACTCAAAATAACTAGAAAAAAGAAGTAGAAGCAACCATCGAAAAAGATCAGCCAGTCTCCAAGCACATATATACTCTTATCACATATACACACATGGCCCCCTCCCAAAGAAAAAACACCTCTCATTCTATCTTTCTATTATCTCCCTCACTTCTCTCACTTACTCGCTTCATTTCATTCCGATTCCACCATACTTCATCCGTAGAGGGGGAAAGGAATACCTAAAGACAATCTGAAGCTGATCGCATAAATGGAAAGCTCAGCTATTAAAGTTTGTCTTCTACCACACGCAGTTACTTAAAATAGAGAGATGAATGCAAGAGAAGTAATCTACGATCTACAAGACGGACAAAAGAAGTCAATAAAAAAATAAGAAAATTTCCAAAGAAAATTTTATTAAGGCGAAATTTTTCAATGGTCTTTAACAATATATATATATATATATATATATATATATATATATATATATATATATATATATAGGTAGACGGGCATTTTTAGTTTATTTTATCTTATCTACCATTAAAAGATCACAATAGGCCTGACTTACTGGAGTAGGATAACGCTTGTGGGGCAGTTTTCCTGGTTGTGAGTTGCGGTCTTCCTCGAATATACTTTTTCCAGCCAAATTTGCACACTATATAACAACAAATGAGAAGTAATGAAGCGTTAATTACCACCCGAATTTTACAATTCAGTTACTGAATAGATTTTTGTACAGTAATGAGGTTAGAGAAAATGAAACGAATTCGAAAGTTCATTATCTGAGAAGCCTAAGTGAGCAAATTTTTCATACCACAAATTGATGTGGTTGTACAATGTGTGTGCATCATTGCTTTTGGTTGCAATCGTGCCAAAGGCTCACAAGAGCAAAAAAAAGAGATCCGAAGTAATCTTGGGTAGGTGGTGGTGATACTAGAATGTGTAATAAGTGCCATTTGATCCGGCCTCATTCGTCTAGAGTTCGCTAAAGAAACAAAATTCATGAAAGATTTTAAATATTATCGTGTATACAAAATACCTGTGTCGATGAATAGAATTTAAAATAAATTTTAATCATAAGATATTTTGAGGGTTTTTTCATTTTACAATTATAAAAAGAGCGATTCGCAGGAGAGATGGGGGAAGAAGTGAGCTGGATATTTTTAGTTTGATAGGAATAGTACTGACACGAATGAGAATCATCCTAAATGTATTTCAAACAATACATCTGCATCTTATTAAATAAACTATAGAGAAACAGCGGCATTGTACTAACAAGCCTGTTGTTCGTATCTCTCACTCTCTTTCGTGACAGTTCCGTAACTACTTAAATTCTGCAAAAGGAAAACTCGAATCACTTTCAGGGCACAATATATGGCGACGCTTCGCTAAAGATAAATCGTGAAATCAAATGAATGGCACCAATGATATTCAATCTAAATGAAGTCCGCGTGATCAACCGAATGACATCGATGCCATGCTGCCCAAATAAAAACTGAGTGATTAAATGAATGAGACTGGTGCAATGCAGTCCAAAATGAAACCTACACGAGCAACAGAATGGCAAAAATGCAATGCAGTCCAAACTAAACCCGTGGGGTCAAATGAATAATACCAATTCAATTTATTCGAATCAAAAACCGGAGGATCAAATAAATGAGACCGATGCAATTTAGTTCAAACGAAACACGCAGGATCAACCGAATGACATCGATGCAATGCACGCCAAACGAAAACCGCGGGTCGAATGGATGTCACAAATGAAAATCATTCTAAATGTAAACCCCGGGAGCAAATACATGAGACCGATGCAATGCAGTCGAAACGAAACCCGCAGGATCAAACGAGTGACATCGATGCAATGCAGTCGAAACGAAACCCGCAGGATCAAACGAATGACATTGATGCAATGCAGTCAAAACGAACCCCGCAGGATCAAACGAATGATATTGATGCAATGCAGTCCAACAAAAACCGCGGGATCAAAAGAATGATGTTTTTTGTTCTTTCAACAGCGACCAACTGGCAACTGCTTTCAAAAGCATACGTAGCCGTAATTATAAATTTAGCATAGTATTAGGCTACTTTAAAATTTTCAGCAGAAAAGTAAAGAAGGAAAACAAAAAATAATCAAAACCAAAGAATAAAAAGGAAAGTATGAAAGGAACAGGACAAAAAGAATAAAGAAGCACGTTCCGGCGTCGGGAGAAGCCCTGCTAACCCGGCGTGAGAGCATGCGACTAACATCAAAGAGTAAATAAAATGGAGGACAAGTTCCTCCAAATAAGTCAGATAGTCTATAAGTTTGTGTGAACTAACTCATCCCGAGTACAAGGGACAAGCTGTAGCAGCCCCGCTAGTTACGGTATGAGACAAATAATGTGCGCGAAGATTACCCAGAGTGAAAAATTCGACAAGAATGCGCCAAACAGTCTGGGGGACAAAGCAGTCGTTTAATTAAGGTGCAGGGGAGTGCTTCATCAAATAGCGGTGCGTCCCGCGAGTTTTCACAATTTGAAGCCGCTAAAATAACCTGAAACCGTTGCTGCATTGGAGGTTAGGTCCATGGGAACATTCGCAGCGCAATGGCACGCAACTTTAAATTCTCTTGGACCGTCTCCAACCTTCTTTGCCAAAATGCCCGGATGGCTGCCTTGATTCTTGCCATGTATTCGCTGTGAGGAAGGGCACACTCATCCCTGTAATTCCCACATGTCCTGGAACCTTGACGCCTACGTCGCACCTGGTCGAGCGCCACCAACTGCAAACAGAGGGGATACGGCGTGGAAGCCGACCTCCCCCTGAGACTTGAAGCCATCGGTGTACACTGGAATGGCTCGATTGTGAAACTAAATGTGCTCTAAAATGATCTAACGCAATAATCCCGGCGATGTAGAAGCTTTGGGAGCAGAGGCGTGGCGACAAATAGTCAGAGGTGGTACCCTAAAGAGGCGTCCTGGTCAAAACCAGAGGCTTCACCGGACTGAGAGCTGAGAGTTGCATCGAGCTCTCGAAAGAGTTGCCTAGGCTTAAGCCCAAAGGGCTTAGGTTAGGTTATGACCCACGTCTCTCGGAGGCATAGGCACCTTCGAAATCGGTTGCGGATGCAGTGTGAGCTGTTGGTGACTGATGAATTGTCTGGCTCGCGCGTATAAGAGTATAATCCAGTGTGTACGGCGCAGAGCAAGTGGCGCTCTTCGGCATAGAGAAGTAGGTCCTCAATTAGGGACGGGCGGAAGGCACCGGTCAGCAGGCGTATACCACTGTGGTGAATCGAAGTCCACCTTTCGCAATACTTGTTTGCCTGCGGATGAGCAAAAGCCATATCTATAATCAAGCTTCTAACGAACAAAGGATCGATAAAAAAATTAAGTCTCTAGCTGTATCAGCACCCTGAGTGCTGAAAATCACGGAACGATGATTGTCTATGGCGCGGGTACATGGTACCCAAAGAATGCGTTTATGATCCTCCTAGGTGCAGCCTCAGTCGAAACTAGTCCAATTACATGGTGCCAATCCACAAACTCCGAGAAAAATCCCGTTAGGAAAAAGTCTAGGTCGGGATGGAGCTGTGAATGGCGGTACGATTGCACCACTTCAGGCTTGACCAAGGAGAACCGAAACCTGTGTGCTTCGGCATAGCGAGAAATGAGGTTCAATGTATGTTGGGGTCCACAGTCCAGAGGACTCCACCACGCCTGCGGAGTCCGAGATTTCGCTCTCGTTCTGGATAACGTGAAGAGGGTTCTGCGAGAATTTGCCGCGAATCCTTTTGACTCACTTCCCCACCTCTACAAGATGGGTCCTTCCGTTACGTGAAGACAGGGGTGGCGCACTGGAAGAGCGGCGTGTGTTCTTTGATACCGGAACCTAGCCCTAGCTCGACGAAATATACCGACAGTAAATTCGTTCGGGCGGCGCTTATCGCGCATGTAAGAATATTGCTTCATTCTGAGGGCGGCCTCGCACTTTGCTCACCAATGAAGAAACGGATCGCCTGCCAAACGACCTATAAACATTATTCACGCCCACGACCAAAAGTCCTCGAATTAGACAGAAAAATCAGTCATTTATTGATATGCGGACCATATAATAGTAGGTGAATGTGGAAGTGATCAGAAACATGGAGGTCATTATCCATCTCCTACCACAAAATCAGGCTGTGCATCCGAAGAACACAATGATAGATCAAGACAGGAAAATGATGCGTAAACTCATCCACATTTAGGACATTTACCTCCAGTTCGTCGATCAAGTCGACAAGAACTTGGTCCCTGGAATTTATCGAGTAGTTTCCTCAGAAGGGGCGACTACTGTTCAAACCCCTGGACAGTAGAAAGGGCCCCGGCAACCGTACCACGATGCGGTGGAAGTCCCCCACTTCGAAGTCGGCTAACGGTGGAAGGTATGCCTCCTATACAAGTTTAGTTGCACTGCCATAACTGAAAGGAGGTATTTATAGCAAAAAGAAAAAAAAGAGCATCGTGCAGTGTGAAAATTGCGTATCCTCCTGCTCGAACCTCAACTCATGGTGGTGGGATCGCAAAATCCCTTTTACCCTGGGAAGGTAGACAGGGAGCGCGTGGCCAGCATTGTCTTCTGCAAAAAAAAAGTAGCGGAACGGGAGGAGACGAGCCTCCGCAACTCCTACCAGTTGGCCCGGAGTCCGCGACAATTCTACTGAAGGAATATGTCCTCCAGGCCTAGCTCGGACTAAATGTTGTGGCCCTCTTTGAAGAGAAGAGCATCACAAGAATGGCCAGAACAAGGTGCTGTCGTTTTTGACGACTTATCGGGAGAGTCTTTGCCTCTTTCCGCCTCAAAACCTTTGTTGCCGAGGTAACATCAGAAGCGTGACTTCCTCTTTTTCAGGATCCACAGTCCATGAGCCACTCATTCGAACCTTGGGTGGGGGCGTTGGAGCTAAAGCCTAATAAAAGAGTTCATATGGCTTCCCTAATTTGCACTCAGGCTGTGAGGATGTGCAGCTCATCGAGGCATCAAGTGTAAAAGGCTACACGAAGTACCCCCTGTGGGTTCAAAAGAATTAATCAGATGAAATATAGTCCAAACAAAACTCAAGGGATCAACCGAATGAGATATATGCAATGCAGTCCAAATTTTGGTCCCAATAAAAGTAAGCCACAGTTTTGCGATCAGTCATTATTTAAATAGATCATTCCAAATTATTAAACATAACTTTTCCTAAGAAGGTTTTAGTGTTAGCATCTTCATTAAAAAAAAGGCGAAAGCCATCCGAAACATCTTCTTTAAGAAGATTTTTAATAGATGTTGAAAAACGAATGCAGTGAACTCAGGGGAAGAGAATTGTGTAGAAGGTAAATAACCCGATTATTCGAAAGAAGATGCTGTTTGAATCGCCAAGGAATGACGCTTCAAACAACATCATATTTCGAATAATCACATTGTTCCCCTCAAAAGAATCTGCCTTCATTCCGCAATGAATACGCACTTCACTCAGTGTTTTCTGTTACACAGTATATGAGGAAATAGTGAGAACAATCATCGGAGCAATGTCACCCCTCCCTCTTAGCGAACGTTTTGAATCAAAGGAGACTTCAACTCATACTAACCCAACTTTCAACCCGTAACTGAAGTTGACTTTTGGATGGTTGAGGCGATGATTGGCGACTTCTTTGTGGTCGACTCCTCTTTTTCGTCTCATCAAAGGAGAGGCGCTATTTGAACGAACCCAATAAGAAAAAAATAGACATATATAGCTATCAGCGGCTCTATATTCAATAAGTCCTAGACTCTTCAATGACTGTAATATTTCATGGAAGAAAGAATAACATCCAACAAGTACCCTGGACTAGTAAATAAATCTTAAGGAGAGTTAAAACTCACCAGTGTTGGAACATGAACGCCAATGTAAATCGGAGGTCGTCCCGAATCCGATGAATTTCCATGCAAACTGTGCCAAGGGGATCTTTGCTCGCTCTCTGCTACCATCGTCCAAAATTGGATACTTTTCTTTCA
Source organism: Ceratothoa steindachneri (assembly GCA_963969495.1). NCBI lineage: Eukaryota > Metazoa > Arthropoda > Malacostraca > Isopoda > Cymothoidae > Ceratothoa > Ceratothoa steindachneri. Next base: position 118,325,174 of record OZ018318.1, on the reverse strand, counting down.
ATCATTCTATCCAGCCCCGTCAACAGATTATAAACTTAAACACATTTTCTCTTCTTGCAAATCCCTAGGCACTTTGGAGTTTTTTTTTACTAATTCCTTACAATTGCAAAGGAAGAATTTAAGAAAATAAAAGATTAATTTCTCTAAGTATTTCACGAGTTCAAAATTCTTCAGTAAATCGAAACTCTGCATACAGGTCATGTTTCTTAAACTCCTTCCAATAATTCATTCTCTAATTCAATAATGTGAATCATAAGAGAATATTTTGTGTTCTGACCTCTTTCAAAGACCAACAAGGAATAAGATGCATAACCAGTTATAATTTTCAAGTCAAACGTGGTAGCCATGGCTACACGAAGACGCTACCGCCAGATGGCGTGATCACTTCGAAAGAGAATTATCGACACAGGTTTTAAAAATACTTCATAATACTCTATCGATTTTTTATTTTAAATTACAATAAATGACCTTCACACTTCAAGTCTAGAACGTACTAGGAGAGGGGAAACATTTGCCAACTATTTACAGGTATAAGAATATCTATTATACCAAGAATATTCATGGAAACCAAGCTATGTTGAACGCATTCCCTCGAAAAATGACCTATATTTTTGTGGACTCCATATTTAAAAAAAAAACGTATCCACAATAATTAAAACCAGGGAACTACGTTTCGAAGCTACGACGCCACATCTCGCATAAAGGCCATTAATGCAACTTACCATGCAATTTGCAGGAAGAACGTTAATGAACAAGTTTTTCCTTAATATGGTGTGATAATATTTACATACGTCCTGTAAACTAGTTTAAGAATTACAATACTACCTCATAATTTAGCTCTGCCATTATTGATCTATCATGACTGCAGTAGGAGTTATCTCAAGAACAAGTACGAGTGAATTGAGTAATAGAAATAATCGAATAGACAGCAAAAACTAGCTCATTAAAAAAAAACAACTCCGGGGAAAATTCTATCTAAAACAAACCATGGACAGTACAAAACAATTGGTAAACATCAAAAGAAAAAGCTAAAGAACAAACAAGGAAATAAAAAATAAAAAACAGAAAAGTTACCGAGAGAATGAAAGAATTCTATCATGAACTTTATAATTAAAATGAACATCAGATCTCAGCCCCTCAAGAAGGGAAGAGGAAGTTCCACCAGTGGGAAAATATGTAATAAAGAGCATGAAAAAGGTAAGATAACTGAACAACTTGACTTAACTTGGTGAAAGTGGTGAAAGTAGTGGGGAAATTGTAAAAAAGTACAAGACTTGCAGAAAGTTGCATAAGCGTCAGGAATCTGGCTAATCTATCTTAGTTTAGGTTAACAGCTTCGCTATGTTTATGTGAGTAAGTGTAGTTTAATGTTTGATTATTGTTTCTTAATTTCTATCTTCTTGGATGTACTTTTGATTTCTTAGTTATACTTTCTTGTTTCTTTCACCCTTTTAAGCTTTGGAGATGGATGGTTCTGTTCTGTTTGTCATTTGCTTGATTGAATGCGTCTGTCTTTATCCATAGGCACCTTTCCTTCGGGATTTTGATCTTTCCTTCGTAAAGTGAATCTTAATTGTCTTCCGCGTAGAAACTTTTATAGAATCTTTCCTCCAGACCTTTTATTAAATCATGTTGCTCCTTGATCTTATGGTGTTTGTGCTTTCCTGTAGTGTCTGTAGTGTATAGTTTTAAGTCTATTCACTCTGCCTTAATTTCTTCTTTGTTTTCTCCTTTGAGCCATTCTTAGTGAGGAGACGGTTAAATTCGTTTGCGAAAGTTCCTGGGGTTCGCTAAGTTGGTTAGGAGGGTAAAATTCAAGTTTTAAGAAATATGTAGCTCCATCTAAGATGCCGCTTAATCACAAATACGATGAAAATTTGCTTGAGCTTCGTTTTATCTGAATAAGAAATGAAGTTCATTCTTCCCCACTATGTTTGGTATGTGGATATCAAAGAAATCGATGCGCCCTAGGAAATTAAATATGCAGTTTAAAACTAAACACTCCCATTTACAAGGATTTTAAAAATACAAGTTATTTTTAAACGATAATCATTGCAACAAAACAAAGAAAGGAATTTTCAAAAATATAATGTCGTTTTCTTAAGTCATATTGCCTCTTATGAAATGTCAGAACTAATCTCACAAAAAATATAGGCTCATACTTAGCCTGAATCAAGTTGAAAAGGAATGTTGAGAGATGAAGAAGAAAAAGAAATCGACAAACTACCACACTTAAATATATTGTTCAGATTCGTATTTTAGAAATGTACATATTTTTATATCGAAGTAAAAGTATTTAGCAATAGGCTTTAAAATTGAAATTTTTGTCCGCAAATTGATGCGACTCAAATGACATTACTAACCATGCAGAGCTTTTAGCATTCGGTCACTTTATGGATTGGTAAGTAAATAGTAAATCAGTTTTTTAGAATTACAGGTCAAAACAAAAGGTAAAGACATCTTTATATTTTAAATAAAAGTATCCGGAGGAATGACAATTACCAAGGAAATCATGTGTTAGCATTTATAGAAATGAAGCATTTTCTATGGTAGGTTCTAGTAAAGTTCTGGTATCTTTTTAAAATGGCAAAAAACAAATTAAAAGAAGTTTTTGATTAATTTGTCGAAATGGTAAAGTTTATTGAACTTTGTAACCTTGTGGATTCACTAATCATAATTTTTACACACCAAGCAAGGTCAGGTGGTTGTCAAGAGAAACCTACTCTTATGCACATGAGTTTCGAAAAGACCAACAGACATTTTTTGAAGAAATTAATAAAAATACGCCTGTGGAATTCAGGGCTAGAGAATATTTGGCTGATATCGCCACCTAAATATCATAATTACAGTCACCCCTCAAAACGGGCCCCAACTTTCGATAGGCCTCATTTCTTAATTTTCTGCAAGGATTGAATGAAACTTTTGTGATAACTAGTTTATTGTGTTTAAAAATATATCAAAACATGAGAGTTTTTGCACTTTTCTTCTTTATTCTAGAGCACGTGTTCGAGATGACTTCCATTTAGCTTTGTGCATTTCTTGAGGCGCAGCACAAAGTTGTCCATGACGTCCTTACAAACCAACCGACTAATGGCCCTGATCTCCTCCCTGATAGCTTCCTTGAGTTTCCTGATAGTCCTGGGTCTCCCTGCATACACTGTCTTTAAGGTAGCCGCAGAGAAAGAAATTTGGGGGGCTAAGGTCTGGGCTGTGAGGTGCCCACTCAAAATCCGTCTTGAGATTGATCACACGGCCACCAAAGTTTTCTTTCAGCCAATCTCGGGACAGGTTGGAGGTGTGGGAGCTTGCTCCAATCTTGCTTGAACCAGAACTTCACCATAAACGACGGAAACATGGTCTACAGCTCTCTCTTGAAGGTTTTGAGGACCTCAACATACCGCTCCTTGGTGACTGTCACTGTCGCACCAGATTCCTCGAAGAAGAATGGTCCGATGATGCCTCTGGCTAAGATTGCAGTCCATACCGTGCCCATAGGAGAGTGTAGGGGGTTGGTGGCTACCTCATTTGGTCTGGAGGTTCCCCAGAAGACATTTGTCTTTGAGTTTACCTTTCTTTCAAGATGGAGGTGAGCTTCATCTGAGGTGCAAAGGAGGTTAAGGAAAGTTGGGGTCTCCTGAACCTTCTCCAGTATCTTAACTGCTATAGCCTTTCTCTGCTCCTTGTCTGAGGGTTGTAAAGGTCTGTTTCATCAGTATTCTGTATGGGTAGGCCCTTACATCCATTACTATCACTCTCCTTCAAGTCTCACGGGATATATCGAGAAACTGACTTCGCTTGCGTACAGAGTGTTTTGGACTCTGCTGAACTGACTCTCTCACGCTCTCGCCCAGCTCAGCTGTACGTTTTCTCAGGCGTCCTGAATGGCTTGGACGGTTGTCATTGGCTGCATTGAGGTTCTCCACTGTCCCATAGTTCTCGAAGTGGTCCACCCAGTCCTGAATTCTGCTCTTGAGGGGGCTTTTTCACATTCGAACTGATGCACGAAAGTGTCCTGCACTTTTTTGAACGAGCCTGCCTTGTAGTAATGTTTGACGCAGTATATTATTTGCTGGAGCTCCCATTGAGATCTAGTTGTGCTCACAGGCGTTGCTTCTGTCATGCCCTGCAAAGTAAGGGTGTCCTGAATTCTGCTCTTGAGGGGGATTTTTCACATTTGAACTGATGCACGAAAGTGTCCTGCACTTTCTTGAACGAGCCTATCTTATAGTAATGTTTGACGCAGTATATTCTTTGCTGGAGCTCACATTGAGATCTAGTTGTGCTCACAGGCGTTGCTTCTGTCATGCCCTGCAAAGTAAGGGTGATTAGTGAATAAATGAAGGATATATCACAAAAAGTGTGTGAAGGCCCGTTTTGGGGGGGGTGACCCTGTATAAATGTAAAGTGAAAATGAAAACAACGGGTTCCTTTGGTAGGAAGAACTTGCGCAATTTTGTTTTTATTTTCAAGATCTCTTCTGACCGCCGCCAGGGAGAAACCATCAGCCTCCCCAATATATATATATATATATATATATATATATATATATATATATATATATATATATATCTCAAAGTAGCGCGAGAAAATGATGAAAATGAATCCATTAAACCACATTGAAAGAGAGAACGGAATAATTTTTCCTTGTAGTAATATTTTTAGTACCTTTTTTCGAAAGAATCCGCGCAGGGAAGCGATTCGAACGAGGCACACTGAGGCAGCGAGCACCTTTAGTAGACGATGCTACGCAGAGAACCAAAAAGTTCTCTGAATAGAATAGCTTTTAAGGAACACTTTGGCAAGCTCGAACGGGGACACTCTCGCGCTAATTTGAGAGATATATACATTTGTATATCTACCACGCGTTTAACTATTCCTCATTTATTCTTTGAATTTCCAATTAATTTTCTATTTCTTTCATAGTCCCCGTTCGAGCTTGCTAAAGTGTTCCTTAAAAGTTATTCTATTCAGAGAACTTTTTGGCTCTCTGCGTAGCATGGTGTACTAAAGGTGCTCGCTGCCTCAGTGTGCCTCGTTCGAATAGCTTCCTTGAACGGATTTTTTCGAAAAAAGATAATAAAAATATTACTGCAAGGAAAAATTATTCCGTTTTCTTTTTCAATGTGGTTTAATGGATATATATATATATATATATATATATATATATATATATATATATATATATATATATATATATATATATATATATATATATATATATATATATAGATAAAGTAACACAAACTAAAAGAACAAATAAAAACTAAGAAAAACAACAACATGCAAATAAATATCTACAATGCACGCTCAGGTACCAAAGTAAAGGTTGCGTTCATATAAAGTGTGGGTGGGCAGCCAACAATTAAAATAATTAAATACTGTGAAGGCAGCCAATCTTATATTGTATTTAATTCTTAGCTGCAGATCCGGACCTCAGAGGGAGGCAAAGTTACAATCTGCTGTGTTCGACGAGTCTTACCAAGGACTCGGTATTTTGTTCAATTCGCCATCTGGAGCCTGCCTTCAGGCGCATTACTCACCGTCATTAAAATTCTAGCGTAGTACTATAGGCTGATCTAAAATCCACAAAAGAAAACAGATAAACACATAATATAAAACAACAAGAAGGAAACACGATACAGCGTCGGGGAATGACCCGCCTCACCCCACCGGAAGAGCATGCGACCTACAAAAGTGAGAGTCAATAAAATGGAAGCGGCCAGCTTCCTGCAAAGTCAAATAGGCCACAAGTCTGTGTGCGTGAACACGTCCCTAGCACAAGGGACAAGCGGTAGTGACCCCGGTCGTGACGGTACCGAGACAGGTAACGTGCGCGAAGATCGCCCAGATTGGAACATTCAACAAGAAGGTGCTGAACAGTCTGGGGGACAACGCAGTCGTCACAATAAAGCGCAGGCGAGCGCTCCATCAAATGGCGGTGCGTCCCGCGAATGTGTCCAATTCGGAGACGACAGAAAGCAACCTGAAGATGTCGCACATGGAAACAGTCCATGGGAACAGTCGCAGCACAATGGCACGCAACTTGAAGTTTCCCTCAGCCGTTTCTCATCTTATTTGCCAAGCAGCCTCAATGTTCCTGCTATGTAATCCGTGTGAGGAAGAGCAAATCACTGGGTTGGTCGACTGGTCCTCAATGTCTCCTTTGCGCCACATGTCCAGGAACCCAGCAAAAAAGAAGAGTTAAGACATACAGCTGGCTCGCGACAACCGTGGTTCGCCGATACCGCAAACTAGGCGGTGTTGGGGTTCCAATGCCTCGAGATCACTCAGGGCGCTTTGTGATTCTCTAAAGATCACAACCCGGTATCCAAACCAGGCACGGCGCGTTATCTTCCGAACCAAATGGTATATTGCGACCAGCTCAGCCGTGAAGAAATACGCAGTGGATGGAAGAGCTCCGTTAACCTCAAACTGGGGGGATATGGCGTGGACCCCCCCCCCATACCCCTGAGACCTGGAACCACACGTATACACTGGCTCGGATCCAGCGTGACACTGAGTCTGCTTCCCAAAGACCAAACGAAGTATTCCCGGCGCTGTAGAAGCTTTAGGAGCAGAAGCGTGACGACAAATAGTCAAAGGTACTACCCCTCATGGTGGCGTCCTGGACGCCCATAGTGGCGTCCTGGAAAGAACCAGATCTACACCGAGCTCTCAAAGGTTTTTCCTAGCCCTAAGCCAAAGTTTTTAGGGTATGACTGGCGTCTCTCTGTGGCAGAGCAACCGTCGAGATCGCCGAGGGAAGCAGTGAGAGCCATTGGCGACTGAGGGAGGCGTTGAGCTTGCGCATATAGGCGCCTAATGCGATATGCGCTGCACAGAGCGAGTGTCATTCCCCAGCATCAACAACCAGGATCTCAATCGCTGACGTGCAGAAAGGACCGATTGCCAGTCAGAGACCGGTGTGGTGGATCAGGTCAAACTTCCGCAAAGCACGCTCGTCTGAGGATGCATAAAAATCGCACCTGTAGTCAAGCTTGGAACGAACAAAGAATTGATAAAAAAACACCCAGGTGCTGAAATTCACGGAATTAATAATTTCCATGGTGCAGGTACAAGAGACCCACTTTCTGCGAATAGAAGCCTTCCAGGTGTAGAAAACAAGACCAAGGAAACGGTGCAATTCCACCACTTCCAGTCGAACCCTATTGAGAAAGAAGTTTGGGTCAGGGTAGAGCCGGGGATGGTGACAGAAATGCACCATCTTAGTCTTAGCCTAGGAAAACCGAAGCTTGTGCGCTTTGGCCTAGCGAGAGACGCAGTTCAAGGCCTGTTGGAGTCGACGCTCCAGAATTGGCATCCGGACCGCGCCAAAAGAGATCAAAAAGTCGTCCACGTAGAGCGTAGCAATAACATCTTCCGGCAGTACCGAAGAAATGCCGTTGATGACCATGTAAAAGAGAGTGACACTGAGGACACTTCCCTACGAGACACCTTCCTGCTCCATTGGGCCAGAGAGGGCTCTCCCCATCTGTACGCGGAATCGACGACCTGGCAAAAATTCAGATATAAACATTGAGAGGCGTCCCCTCGCTTCCATTGTGTGGAGAGTCTCCATGATAACGTATCGCTATGCGGTATCACAGGCCTTCTCCGGATCGTTAAACACTGTGGCGTGGAGCTGTCTACCAAGGAAGGCCTCGCAGACGGCATTTTACAGGCGGATCAGAGAATCCGACATGGAGTGGAACTTGCGTGAGCTGCACTGTGCAGAATACAGATGGCCTCCGCTTTCCAGAGAAAAAGCAAATTAACATTTACCAATTTCTCCAGCAGCTTGCCCAGGCAGTAGCGTAGAGAGCTTGGGCTGAAACCCTCCGGGGTAGAGTGATCTCTGCCCGGTTTGCGAAAAGTAGGCACAGTAGTGATTACCCAGTAAGCTGGGAGGATACCCTCTACCCAGATGCTGTTGAACAAATCCAACAGAAAGGCCATGCGGAACGTAAATCACTCAGAGTAAACCTTTTGTTGAAGGGTTCTCCGTCTCTAGAGGTAAAGACCAATCGGAGGCTTTCTGCAACATCACGATGCGCATTAAATGAAGTTGGAGCAGAAGCCCCGATAGAGAATGCGGATAAAGCGGTCACGAAGGACTTTCCCACGGACACGGGGTCCAAATTGCGCTCCCATTCTGCTGAAGAAAGGAAGGGGCGTCCTGCGAGAACTTTCCTCAAATACTTTTGACTCGCTTCAACACCTCTGTTAGAGGGCTGTTCCCCTTTAATTGAAGACACGTATGCCCGCCAAGAAGAGCAGAGGCGTGCTTCGAAATTTACCGGAACCTAGCCCTAGCCTGACGAAATTCACCGACAGTGAAGTCGTTCATTTGGCGCTTATAGCGCATGTAGGCATAACACTTCTGTTTGAGGGCCGTCTCGTACTCGGCTGACCACTACAGGAGCAGTCGGCGTGCAAAACGGCCAGACGTTCTAGGAATAGTAGTTAGGCCCGAGGAAGGAAAATGTAGCGGTTCTCGGTTAGTGATGCGTAAACTCATCCACATTTAGGACACCTATCTCCAGCTCGTCGATCAGGTTAGCAAGGACTTGAGGCCTGGGATTAATCGAGTAGTCTCCCCAGAGTGGGTGTCTACCGTACAGATCTACAAGCAAGAGAAAGGGCATCGGCAAACTTGTCAGAACGCGGCGGAAGTCTCGCTCTTCGAAGTTGGTTGACAGTGGAATGTAAGCGGAAATATCAGTATACCTCCTATCTAAGTGCAGCTGCACAGCTACTTCCTGAAAAGAGGTATCTAATGCAAAGAGAAGAACGGAGACCATGCCGGGTGTAAATCTAAAATCCTCCTGCCCAGCCCATATCCCGTAGGGGAGAGGTCGCAAAACCCTTATACCCTGGGTTGGTGTGTAGGGGGCGCGCGCGCACCATAGTTTCCTGCAAAAAGGATTTCTAATGACGAATGGGACGGGAAGAGACGAGCCTCCGTAGCTCCTCCCAGTTAGCCCTGAGTCCGCTGCAATTCCATTGAATGAATATGCCCTCCAGGCCTAGCTCGGAGGAAATACGGGGGCTCCACTTAGAAGAGAAGCCTCTTACGGGAATGGCCGTACGCTTCACGGAGGAAGATCTCCGGGCGCTGTTGGTTCGATAATTCGCTTAAGGCACTGTCCTCTTCAGGGTCCTATTGGGGGAGGTTGGGCTCGCCATGTGACTTTTCCTCGCTCTGCCTCGAAACCTTAGGCAGGCGGGGCGGCTTCGGAGGCAGAGGTCCCTCTTTTGGAGGATCTACCGTCTCCGAGCCACCTAGCATACCACTGTGTGTGTGTGTGCGAACGAGCCAAAGCTCCTTTAGTGTTGTCCTCCTTTCCGGGGGCAGCTTTTAGGAGCCCCGAACAATTTCAGGGGTGTTTCCTCCTGTAAGTCTAAGGGAAACGGTCGCCCTGGGGGAAGGGGCAGGAGTTCTGGTCTTAGTCGGGGTTGGGTATGAATCATTTATGCCGCCATCTCTACCAGGGGAGCGCCCGGGGTGGTTAGAACCCGCAGAAAGGTTCCAAATGGGCGTAGAAACGACGGGGCTTATAGGCTTGGAGGGGCCAGGAGCAGAGGGTGTCTTTCTTAACATTGGGGCATAAGACGTCCCAGGCAGCGCTAGGTGCGCCAGGACTAAGTCCTTAGCTTCGCAAAATGAGAGACGATCCTGGACCTGAACGGCCAGGATTCCCTTTTCAAGGAGATACGCACCACATATCTTTTGAGAAGCACGGTGCAGCTCTCCGTAATTGACGCATTTGGCCGCACACGATTTGGACGAGCCCCGACACTTTATCCTCTTTTTTTCTTTTTACGAGAGGAGGTCGGGTAATGAATCCGCTTCTTCCCTCCGCCGGCAAGAGCCCTTAGGACAGATGGACTGGCCTCAGCAGGATCCTTCTCTGCAATTGAGAAGGTTTGCCTTCCACAGGGGTACCAGCCTGGGGAGGAGATCCCTTCTCTCCTTGTAAGGCCTCGGGTTCCCGAGCCGTCTGAGGAGGAACTTGCATAGGGGCTGCACGGGTTATGTGCTTGGCACCGAGCCTGGGTTCAACCCCATGGAAGATTCTACCGTCTGGTGCTGGGTCACCTTAGGGAACATGGCCATCTCAGGGGGGGGGTAGGGGGCTCCATGTGGCCATTCCCCGTTGAGACCACGGATCCCATTGGGAGGGGGTCCCTTTAGAGAACACGGGGTGGAGAGGACCTCCATTTTTTCAGTGGAGCTGCCCGAAGACGGCTCCGGTGATGGTATAGGGGAAGTATAGGGAGAGAATCTTTTGTTTTTATAAACTCATCCTTGGCCATGGTGACCCTATGTAATTCACTGGATGCACACGCTCATCACCCCACGCAGTAGCCCACTCTTCGAGGGGTAAACAAGTGACGCCATTTGAGGCCAGTCCTCCCGCCTAGTGACCTGGCAGCCCATCGGCATGGTGTCTCAACCTTAGACACGGCGTAAAAATCGATACAGATTGAAAGAGAAAGAGATTGATGTGAGGAGGGTGTGGTAGGGATGAGGCAGGGTGCTAAAGGAAGCAGGCGGTGTCATTTAATGCATTCCACTAAGCGTATCATCTATTATATATTTTTTCTCTCTCTTCCTTCCTCTCTTTCCCTCCCTCCCCCTCTCCCCGCTCCACCTCCTTCTCTTCCCCCTCACTACTTAGCTACTGAGCCTTTCTTGTAGAATGCTGAAAAGTAGGAAAGTGTTTTCTGCGACGATAGCAAATTATTTTTTTTAGGATCCGATGGGAAGTAGCATGTAAGGCGTCGTATGGGTGAAAGAGTGATTCGCACGTGTACGAAAAAGACGGTTATATTTGGAGGTGGCAGCATTATTTTGTGGTGCTTGGTTTCAAGCGCTGCAGTCTGCTCGCTCCTCTGTTTACGCCGTGAAGTAAACGCTGCGGTATACAAAAATCTTTTCCAGGAACCTGTGATCCACTCTCTCCGGACATAGGGAGTACGTGAGCTCGTTTCCATACAGGGCAATGCTTAATGCCAAACACAAAGAAAGTGAAGCAGTTTTTGGCTGCTAAAAATATCGACGGAATGAATTGGCCTGCTCAAAGCTCTGATCAAAACCCGATAGAACACCTCTGGAAGATACTCAGAGAAGATTATGGCTCGGAAACCGTCGAAATTTGAATGTCTCTATCAAAGATCTTAAAAAGAATGGAATTAAATCACGCCCGAAAATTTGAAGTTGAGCTCAAATTATTCAGATCAGGGACTTGCATACTTATTCATTTTTTTTTTCAATTGTCTATGATAGATTTTATTTATTTTCTAATTATGTCTGCATTTATAGCTATCCTTCTCTAGTAGTTTTGGACGTATCCTTTCTTCAAATACATAGTTTCCTCATAATTTTTTCTATCCGCCTTTTTACGAAATGAAACTTGGACTGTATCGAGGCAAACTTGAAAGAATATTCTGTGAATTTTTTATGGGAATTAAACGAGAATTTTCAATTAAATGTAGGTGTTGGTATTTTATTTTCTAGTTTTGGATGGTAGTGTATTATGAGATAAATTTATTTGTGAATGAGCGAGTGGAAGAGAAACATATTAAGGCAAGAAACGATGTTTTAGAATATCTTTAAAGCTAGACGAGAAAGGGAGACCACATTAGATAAACAATGCATGAAAAGAGCGATGAAGAGCGCTTTGAAATGAGTTTCAAACGGTCCTGAGCTTTGCTCGATCCCGGCTTTCCCCTGTAAGACAAACAGAACGGGGCGAGTTGTGAACGACTAAAGGGGGATTGATGTCTTGTGTTGCTGATATGGTGCAATTAAAGTAGGAAACCCTTCACCCCCAACAAAAGAGAGGAGGGGGAGAAAGGTAAAGAAAGAAAACGAAAGGAAATAAAGAGCTACGATACAGACAAGAGGGACCCCAAACGAAGTCTGTGTTATAAGTAAACGAAGCGGTTCTGTAAAGAAAATGGTTTGGCGAGTATCATCGATACGGTCAAGAATTTAACATTGCTCAATAAATGCAAAATAAAACTGGCATAAAAAAAACTGAGACAGGAAACTTATGTATAAAAGAAATGAGAGACACATAGCGAGATATTGGAAAGTTCTACCGTCGCTTCTAAAGTAAACGTGTAGTAGTAGGTGGGTCGAGGCTTAGTATCCCTCTAGTGTCTTACCCAGAAAGAAAAATTTTCAGCAAAATCATTGTTGCTTTGCGCAGTTGACCGGATAGTCTGGGGTTTAATGATCCGGACATCACAATGGGGGTTCTCTTCAGGAGAAGAAGAACATGAAGAGATCCAGTATTCTTGAAGCGGAGTTTGGGCTGTTAGTATCGCTTTGGGAAGGTCCTCGTAACTAGCCCGCTGGGGGTTGGGGGTATGGGAGGAAGAGTTTATATATATATATATATATATATATATATATATATATATATATATATATATATATATATATATATATATATATATTGTGATACAACGGGTTAAGGCAGCGTTAGTTTCAACTCCTATCACATATTATTTTAAAACCCCGATGCTCCCACGTGCATCTTCGCTTCGAAGCTTGGCGCCTTATCACAGACACCAGATGTCAATGTTTAAACAAGGAGGTTATCGTCCCCCCATTCGCCCCCATACGCCGACCTCGCCAGATTGAGTTAGGCTTATGGGCAGATAAGGCATTGTTCCCAGCCTCGGCTGTGCATTCCCTCGAAGTTCCCACTCCATTGTCCCCCACGCCAAGGGAGTGTCTCGACTATTTAGATGGAAACTTTACCACTTAGATCCGATTGGAGATCCAGATTTTCGTCGCGAAACATCACCACGACCCTCTCTCCCTTTGTGCGCCAAGGGACCTCGACCTCGAGGTTCACCATCCCTTGTCCAGAAGGAGGACAATATCCCTTGAGTGCCAAAGGTTCGAGCCTTTCGTGACGCTAAGTCCTCAAGGCTTTCCCCTCGTTGTTCAGGAAGAGAACAACGTAGAACAGCCATTGTTCTTTTGAGACCTCCGCCAAGAAACGGTTCTCACCCTTCCCCCTTGTTGTTCAGAGGAGAACAACATTAGAACAGCCATTGTTCTTGAGCCCGTTGACCAGAGACGGTTCTCACTTCCCTCCCCCCCATGTTGTTCAGATAGGGAACAACGTTAGAACAGCCATTGTTCTTTTGAATCCGTTCACCAAGAAACGGTTCTCACCCTTCCCCCTTGTTGTTCAAGAAGAGAACAACATTAGAACAGCCATTTTTCTTGAGCCCGTAGACAAGAGACGGTTCTCACCCCCCCCCCTGTTGTTCGGAAGAGAACAACGTAGAACAGCCATTGTTCTTCAAGCCGTTCGTCGAGAACGGTTCTCATTCTCAAGACGCCACGTCAGGATCATCTTATTCCCCCCCTTCGGCTGGAACTCGCCAGCGGACCGAAAATTCCTTCACGTCGCCTTCCACTGCACCACTCGTATAAAGTTACGTAAGCCAAACGTTACCTTTGAGTATAGAACCCTTTTGTCAATTCTATCCTGTGCTTTGAATGGTTTAGCGAACCATCCCTTCCCTTAAACTCTATATTTTGTTTTACCTTTTCAAATCCTTTAATCCTCGGATTAGCCCGAGCCCCCACGACCCTTTCCATTCTCTGTTTATGTCAATATTTTCCGTTTTGTGTTTTTTGATAGTTATTATTAATAAAACTCTATTTTATTAATGATAGCAATATTATTATCCTTGAGCTCAGTTCCACTTCTTAAGCATATCGAAGATACATAATATCGGCCCGTCAGACAATTAACGCACTCTTAAGATAATTAAAGAAGTTCCCTCAACGAATAGTTATATATGGTATATCGTCGGGAGTCCATTCTACGACATATATATATATATATATATATATATATATATATATATATATATATATATATATATATATATATATATATATATATATTACAAGAGAAAATAAGAATTGGACGCGAATGAGCGAATGAGACAAGAAACCGGAGTTTTTTTAAAGGCAAGAGAGAGGGACATTAGAAGAATCCAGAATCAAAGGGAGCAGAGGGCGGCACAGTGAAGGCGATCCTCTACCGAGAAGACAGAAATAACGCTAGGGAAAAAAAAGTTTTGAATTCCTGGCCGGGACTCGAACCCGGGTCTGCTGATTGCCGGTCAGATGCTTTACCGCTAAGCTACCAGGCACAGTAACTATATTTCGCCCAAGGCGTTACCCCATCAAACCCAGTATCTCCCTAAGTTAGGAACTTCCAAGGAATTTTTATACCACATGCTCTTACCCACTCACAATTTAAAGGCTCACTGTCCATGTCACATACAAAGAAAGCAACTACAGGACCTGCGGGTGATAATACAAATTTTATTTGAAAGACAGAAAATAAAAATGGCATAGCCCTGTGGTGGTTGTATTATCACCCGCAGATCCTGTAGTTGCTTTCTTTGTGTGTGTATATATATATATATATATATATATTTCGAGCTAGGTTCTCTGCTCATATGGAAATTAGTTGGCACACAGGCAAAATCTTAAATACAAAGGAAAAGGCTTCTATTAGGGAACACACCATAAGCTGTAAAACTGATTTCTATTTATAATTTTCAAGTATTAGCCTTTAACAACAACCAACCTTGCCTAAGAACCCTCGAATCTTTATATATCTAACACTAAAAACTTACACTCAATGAAGATTTAAGTGCAATATCTTTATTAATTAACTAATTTTAACTAGAGTTTGTTAGTTTTTGTTTTTTTTTAACAAACCAAGCGTCACTGTAACCTATAAATACTAGCCACTTGTTAAACCCACCATACACTATCTAGGATGGATCCACTTTAGTAAGTACCCAAATTTACCGTTTTTATATTAAATGCTTTTAACTCTTACAGTGTTTACAAAATTATATATATATATATATATATATATATATATATATATATATATATATATATATATATATAAATATATAATCTTTCCTCAGTATCTACGCTTTTGCCGTCCACTAAAGGTGACTAATATTTTTGTGTACCAATCAATTGCCCCAATTAGTATTTTATATTTATCCATATTTAAAGCATCTCTATTTAGTGTCAACAGTTTTCAAATGATCTTTTCACATTTTCAATTAATTAAGTAATTTATTACTATTTCTGCTTCATTAAGTGACTAATATCTGTGTCAACCAATAATTGCATCACTAGTGTTATATTTATCCATATTTAAAGTACCCTTAATTGATCCATATCTAAAGTTTCAATAGTTTTCAAAAGATTTGTCAAAATTTCAATTAACTAAATAACTTATTTCTAATCCTTGTGTGCATTATAATTTTCGTAATTTTAAACTTGTTCTAAATCTATCTTATAGACCAGAAGATGGGTAAGGTACCCGAAACGTTGTATTCAAATAAATGAGAAATTTTACATGTCTCTCATTTGGGGATTTATCCTCAACCTATATATATATATATTGTCTTTCAATAAGGTCACTCGATTTTGAACTGTAAATAAAACAAGTTGTCTGTGATATATGCACTCAATTTATTTTAAATGAGGAAAAAACATTTTCTGGCATTAAGTGTGGAATAC